>CAKNEV010000003.1:0-339428 GCA_930272055.1 Rhizopogon roseolus
ACACTCTGGGGGAAGGCCTGTCCGGCTGTTTGTGAGCGAAGATCACTGTTGAAGCCAAACGACTCCATAACGGGGAGATAAGCCTTGACGGTGAACATGGGCATTCCTGGCCTCTGCTCTTCGCTGAAGACCTGGCCGCGGCGCCTGTTCAGCACGCTGTATATGCCACCAATGGCATTCTCAGGACATTGTATCTCGACTGTGATTGGAATTGGTACTCAGGAGGCAGTAGAAATATCGGATCGTACCAAGGTATACAGGCTCTTGGAGACCAGGACTAGCAAGCAAACATGCAGCGTAGCAGACACGACGACATGTAGGAATGATTTGTCCACCACCACGGTGGATAGCATCAGCATGCAGCTGTGGTCATCGTGTAAAAAGTAAATATGATGGAAGTAGGGAATACTTACAGTAACATCAAGAATGTTAAAGCGGATACCACGCATGTCCTCCTCAGCACAGACACCCTCCTTCGTGGCCCACTGGAAGGCAGCAACGCAAGAATCCTTGATTTCGTTGAGGTATTGCACGCCCTTAGTGACATCGACAAGCAAATTGGGGCCAGTAGTTTCGGGACCAAAGCACCAAATCTTCCTTGCATCGGTGACATCCCAACCGAAGTCATCGGCCATGATACAAGCCCGAGTCTTGTAATCATCACGGGAGTTAACGGTACCGGCCTCGATAGCCTTCGTGAGCTCTTCATCGAGAGGTAACGCCTTGGCATAGAGACGGTTGTGCTTGTTCTGGGACTTGGACAGGGCCACAATCGAGGACTCAGCCTTGACAGTCTCTCGGTAGCTGACGACAGGATCGGAGATCTTGAGAGGAACACCGGCGTGGTCTTCTTGGAGATCCTGAAATAAGAGTCAGACTAACAGAATTCGATGAAACAGACAGGTGTTTGCCTTCAAGCAAATTTCCAAGTGCAGCTCACCGGCACCAGCGACGATGTGCTCGCCGGTCTCCTCAATCCAAGCCTGGACACAAGGATCCGACTTTGACAGACGCTTCAGACCCTCGACAAGCTTAGGCAAATCTGTAGGGTTCTTGACATCGACAGCAACCCGGACAACAGGCGACACAGAGAATTTCATGACCTTCATGTTGTGTGCGGTCTCAGATGTGGTGAGAGTTCCACTCTTGAGCAAGAACTGGTCAATGCCGACGAGACCAACGATGTTACCAGCGGGGCAGTCTTCGATGGGTTCATTGTAACGACCCATCATGAGCACCGTACGCTGAACCGACTTGATGAACAGGTCATCATTCCTGCCAGGTATGTAGTTTGGTCCCTGGATACGAATCTTTGGGCCAGAACGAACGGTACCGGAGAACACACGACCGAATGCGTAGAAGCGTCCCTTACCTGGACTAGGCACCATCTTCGAGACGTAGAGAACTAGAGGAGCTTTGGGATCACAGTCTCTGATACCAATAGCAGACTCATCGTCCATGGGACCTTCGTAGAGAGTCTCGACGCGGTAGCGCTGAGCAGTAGCTGGCGAAGGGAGATTGATGACTATCATTTCCAGGAGGGAGTCACCAGCGGGCAAGAATTCGCGCATGACAACCTTGAGGAGAGCCTTGCCTTCAAGATCTTGCTCGTCAGATGCCAGTTTAATATCGAGCTTCTCGCAGATGGGACCGATTTGATCCTTCTTGAAGTTCATGACTGCGTCGAAAATCTTGAAGATGGGCTCAAGAACGAACATGTTGAAGGACCGCTCGAGGGGTTTTCCATCCGCATCAGCGTTCTTAGTACTCCACTTCCGAGTGGCAGGGTTGAAGTAGTTGTCACCCCAGAGCTTTGCCAAAAGGTTCTCTTTTGGTACGCCGAACTTTTTCGAGTAGCGACTAGCGAACTGGAGAAGGGTGAAAGCCCATCCATGGAGACCTGAACCGAAAGCAACGGTACCCTTGTCGGGGTAGACCTGGACGTCACCAAGGGCTTCATCGTGGTAGGTCGAAATGATGACGTTAACGGTCTCAATCGTACGTTGGAAAGACTGGTACAGGTCTTCTTTTGAAATTTTAAGCTCGAGTAGAGCACGATCGACCTTGTTGATGATAACTACGGGCTTGATGCGCTCGGTAAGAGCTTGACGAAGCACAGTCTCTGTCTGCACGCAGACACCCTCGACACAGTCGACGACGACGAGAGCACCGTCAGTGACACGAAGAGCGGCTGTGACTTCCGATGAGAAGTCAACGTGACCTGGCGAGTCGATCAAGTTGATCAAGAACTCATTGCCTGGAGTGGAAATCCATGAGGTAAATGTGGAAAAACTGGGACTGAAACTTACCTGCAGTCTTCTGCTTGATGAGATCGACATCTTCCTTCTCCATTTCGAAGTACATCGAAATGGCTGTGGACTTGATTGTAATACCACGAACTTTTTCATCCTCTCGCGTATCCGTAAACCGCATGTCGCCAGCCTTTGCTGCAGCAATGATACCGGCTTTTGAGATGAGGGAATCGGTGAGGGTGGACTTTCCATGATCGACTGGGTAAGTGATTTAGATAAGATTGAGCATGCGATGATTAGGATGATATTTCTTACCGTGGGCGATGACGGACATGTTACGGATATTCGTGGGCTTGTCCATGAGCCCACGAATTTGGTCTATGATTCAAAGAATCGTTAGGAGAGAGATGATGTTTTCTTGCATGATCTCTTACTCACCTACTGTGAAATTACTGTAAACGACGATCAGCCCATCAGAGACATAGATCTAAGCGAGAGATGCGTACACCATCGTGAATAATTTTACAAGATGCAAAGAAAGAAAGAAGGAAGGAAGGAAAGATAGGGGAACATTTTAAAGGAGCTGTATGGTGACTCGATACAATCACGGGGACTGTGTGGCTCGGCATGCGACTCGGAATATATACACAGGACAGCGGAACGGCATCTTTCACGGAAGCGAACCAGTTGACTTGTCAAAACTAGTAGTGAGACGCGCATTAATCATACAGTCGCTTAAACGAAACATTATGATGTACTAGTAGCACTAGTCCAGCAAAACACCTACTTCCTTTTCCGTCCATTAGCAGTACTGCGATAATTCGAACTGGGGTGACTGGATACCTTGTGGTCTGAGTGTGCTGGAACCTTGGCGGAACTATGGAGTCTGTCGCTGGCTGCATAAAGACGTAAATTCTGTGCTTCCTGTGAGAAAAGTTGCACTGAGTAAGGGGACATTTGTCTGATTGTACCGATTGTACATACTACAAACTTGTACAAGCGCTTCCTAGTTTGCTGATCTGAGTCTAGAAAAGCGAAGGATTATGATGAGCAGTCGGCTGAAGAATTCTATGAACCACGCATTCGCGATTGTTAGACAGCAGGCAGATGCGAACTCACAGAGGCGACAGTGGGAGAGCCATTACATTAGCATCAATAGACTCAAAACTTTGCGTGGCGCTATGATTGTGCCGCATTTGATGAGAGAATGTTTGCATTGGTAAGATGCAGAGTATTTGGGCGGGAGTTCCCGGTCCCGCCTGACTTTGTGAAGATGAGCCGAGGTGAGCTGTGAGGATGGGTGGGCAACGCAGCCTCAAGCTCTGAAGGTCTAGAACCACCATCTGGGCCACAGGAGTATGAATGTAACTATGTAACCATAGCAAATAACCCAGGTAACAGTACTTAGTAGTAAAAGGTATCACCAAAGAATTGTAATAAAATAAGCTACGAAAATCCGAGAGAGAGCGAAGGATAACGTCTTGAAGGGAGTGGAGGCGGCAGGCTCGAGCCAGGGTGCGGAAACAAGAGACGCCACGTCAGGGCTCTCTTGATCCAAAACCACCACCATGCCTGGGATTGGGAGGCCCGGGCCCCACGCTGGTGAAGATGGGGACAAGTGAGGTGAGTACTAGCTCGATACTGGACTCGTTACAGTCGGCAGCCCTCAGCCGCACCCTGGCAGCGTTAGCGGAGCGCTGGTGGAGCCCGCTGAACCAGTGGTCGCTGACGTGGCAAACAGCGACCCAACCCGTCTCACCCATATACCCTCTCCAGCATATGGCGGCCCGTTAGTGGGACAGCCGGTACACCTGCAGCCGGTTGTCATTGCTTCTTGGTAGGGTCGGGTTATCGCAATTTTCTCTAGGCTTTTGCCCTTCCACCACGCGAGCGTCCCTGCGTGTGGTTGATCATCCCTTGTCACGATCGTGCATGGTAGTCCTTTCCTTACATTGACCCAGTCACCTTACATTCCACTCCGGACTCGAACACGTCTACTACCACAATGTATGCCCTCAGGGCAACCGCTATTTGTCTTAGGTACATAATGCGGTATACAAATGTATCAAAAAAAAGAGAGACGCCATGTAACATGTTGCACAGCCGCTGTCGGGAAGTCTTAACTCGCATGCAGTCGAGCCTCCTTCCAGCATACATAGACTGTAAAACCATATATGGGGCGTATAACCTTAAATTAATCCCTACCGCACCATCAGAGGTGTCGACCAGGCTATATGGTTACGGTGGCCGGCCCTATCACTGTTAGAATTAATATTGATGCGGTCTACATAGTCATAATGGAAATGATACAGGAAACTAGGTTAGTCAGTGATTTCAGTCAATTCTTATTTCGTTGGAAGTTAATAAAATCGAGCGAGTACCGACGACCTGGTGCTAAATCTTTCCGCGCCCGGCAGGAGCAAAGCAAATATCAGGTATGGCATCCGGATAATCAAAAACCGATAAGAACACAACAATTGGATTGATGAAAAATAGCAAGGACGAGGAATGATTTGAAAATTTTGATCGTGCACATTCATAAATACAGTACAGTACAGTACTGTACTTTACAGCTTGTCGTAGTAGTGGTCGAGAGCAGGAATTTCGGGCTAAATAACAATTTCAGTCATATGGCAGGATATAATACAGATGCACATTACCTTCAGACCCTTGCGAACACGAATAGCTCTGACGACTTCCTCGAGCTTGCTGCCCTTGTCCAGAGGAGCTGATAAATTGCATAAAATCAATCATCACATGGCATACAGGCAAGCGCTTACATCCGTTCATGAGCTCCCAGTGGTCGAATACACTCTGGGGAAAGGCCTGTCCGGCTGTTTGTGAGCGAAGATCACTGTTGAAGCCAAACGATTCCATAACGGGGAGGTAAGCCTTAACGGTGAACATGGGCGTTCCTGGCCTCTGCTCTTCGCTGAACACCTGGCCACGACGCCTGTTCAGCACACTGTATATACCACCAATGGCATTCTCAGGACATTGTATCTCGACTGTGATTGAAATCAGGACCCAGTAGATTGCGGTAGAAAGATCAGGACGCACCAAGATATACAGGCTCTTGGAGACCAGGGGTGGCGAGCAAGCATGCGGCGTAGCAGACACGACGACATGTAGGAATGATTTGTCCACCACCGCGGTGGATAGCATCAGCGTGCAGCTGTGGTCATCGTGTAAGACGAAGATATGATGGAAGTAAGGAATACTTACAGTAACATCAAGAACGTTGAAGCGGATACCACGCATGTTCTCCTCAGCACAGACACCCTCCTTCGTGGCCCACTGGAAGGCAGCAACGCAAGAATCCTTGATTTCGTTGAGGTATTGCACGCCCTTGGTGACATCTACGAGCAAATTGGGGCCAGTAGTTTCGGGACCAAAGCACCAAATCTTCCTTGCATCGGTGACATCCCAACCGAAGTCGTCAGCCATGATACGAGCCCTAGCCTTGTAATCATCACGAGAGCTAACGGTACCAGTCTCGATAGCCTTCGTGAGCTCTTCATCCAGAGGTAACGCCTTGACGTAGAGACGGTTGTGCTTGTTCTGGGACTTGGACAGAGCCACAATCGAGGACTCCGCCTTAACAGTCTCTCGGTAGCCGACGACAGGATCGGAGATCTTGAGAGGAACACCAGCGTGGTCTTCTTGGAGATCCTGAAGTAAGATTCAGACTGACGAAATTCAACGAAATAGACAGGTACTTGCCTTCAAGCAAATTTCCAAGTGCAGCTCACCGGCACCAGCGACAATGTGCTCGCCGGTCTCCTCAATCCAAGCCTGGACACAAGGATCTGACTTCGACAGACGCTTCAGACCCTCGACAAGCTTAGGCAAATCAGCAGCATTCTTGACCTCGACAGCAACCCGGACGACAGGCGACACAGAGAATTTCATGACCTTCATGTTGTGTGCGGTCTCAGATGTGGTGAGAGTTCCACTCTTGAGCAAGAACTGGTCAATGCCGACGAGACCAACGATGTTACCAGCGGGGCAGTCTTCAATGGGTTCAATGTAACGACCCATCATGAGCACCGTACGCTGAACCGACTTAATGAACATGTCGTCCTTCTTGCCAGGCACGTAGTTGGGTCCCTGGATACGGATCTTTGGGCCAGAACGGACGGTACCGGAGAACACACGACCGAATGCGTAGAAGCGTCCCTTATCTGAAGTAGGTACCATCTTCGAGACGTAGAGAACTAGAGGAGCTTTGGGATCACAATCTCTGATACCAATGGCAGACTCGTCATCCATGGGACCTTCGTAGAGAGTCTCGACACGGTAGCGCTGAGCAGTAGCGGGAGAAGGGAGATTGATGACTATCATTTCCAGGAGGGAGTCACCAGCGGGCAAGAATTTGCGCATGACAACCTTGAGGAGAGCCTTGCCCTCAAGATCTTGCTCGTCAGACGTCAATTTGACATCGAGCTTCTCGCAGATGGGACCGATTTGATCCTTCTTGAAGTTCATGACTGCGTCGAAAATCTTGAAGATGGGCTCAAGAACGAACATGTTGAAGGACCGCTCGAGGGGTTTGCCATCGGCATCAGCGCTCTTAGTACTCCACTTCCGAGTGGCAGGGTTGAAATAGTTATCACCCCATAGCTTAGCCAAAAGCTTCTCTTTGGGTACACCGAACTTTTTCGAGTAGCGACTAGCGAACTGGAGGAGGGTGAAAGCCCATCCATGGAGACCTGAACCGAAAGCAACGGTACCCTTGTCGGGGTAGACCTGGACGTCACCAAGGGCTTCATCGTGGTAGGTCGAAATGATGACGTTAACGGTCTCAATGGTACGCTGGAAGGACTGGTACAGGTCTTCTTTTGAAACTTGAAGTTCGAGTAGAGCACGATCGACCTTGTTGATGATAACGACGGGCTTGATGCGCTCGGTAAGAGCTTGACGAAGCACAGTCTCTGTCTGCACGCAGACACCCTCGACACAGTCGACGACGACGAGAGCACCGTCAGTGACACGAAGAGCGGCGGTGACTTCTGATGAAAAGTCAACGTGACCTGGCGAGTCGATCAAGTTGATCAAGAATTCACTGCCTGGAATGGAAATCCATGAAGTAAAGGTGGAAGAATTGGGACTGAAACTTACCTGCAGTCTTCTGCTTGATGAGGTCGACATCTTCCTTCTCCATTTCGAAGTACATCGAAATGGCTGTGGACTTGATCGTAATACCACGCTCCTTTTCATCCTCTCGCGTATCCGTAAACCGCATATCGCCAGCCTTTGCTGCAGCAATGATACCGGCTTTTGAGACGAGGGAATCGGTGAGGGTGGACTTTCCATGATCGACTGGGTGTTATTTAGATAAGACTGGGCATACGATGATTAGGATGATATTTCTTACCGTGGGCGATGACGGACATGTTACGGATGTTCGTGGGCTTGTCCATGAGCCCACGAATTTGGTCTATGATTCAAAAGATCGTTAAGAGAGAGCATGTTTTCTTGCATGATCTCTTACTCACCTATTGTGAAGTTACTGTAAACGACGATCAGCCATCAGAGACATATATCTAAGCGAGAAATACGTACACCATCGTGTCTAGAATTTACAAGATGCAAAGAAATAAAGAAAGAGACGGGGTCATTTTAAAGGAGCTGTACGGTGACTCGATGCAATCACCGGGACCGTGGGGCTCGGTTGGAACTTGTTTATGGTGACTCGGAGTATATATAGAGGGCAGCGGAAGCGAACCAGTTGACTTGGTCAAAACTAGTAGTGAGACGTGCGCTTAAAAGAAACTGCATCATGATGTACTATACTAGTACTTAGCACTGGTCCAGCAAAACACCCGCGTCCTTATTATATTGCTTACATAAGAAATCAAAACCAACACTAAGGCACAGCTCTATTTTTACTGCCCAACTTCACTACATACTAGTACTGAGTCCTGTGGTTTATCCGCTCGCGTACTGTAGGCTTCGGATGTCTCAATACATTAGATCTCTCGGATGTCGCAGTATCGCGGATCTCTTGGCTTGTTCAACGACACTCCTCTCAAGCGAAAGTGTCCGAAATGAATCTCGAATGCTTTGGTCTGTGCAGTGGTTTGATGAGTATATTTTCGATCACTCCTCCTCGGATTTTGCTCCAGATGTTTAATGTCGAAGTGCTTTGACCTTACATGATATTGCGGGTGTCACGCTATTATCAGTGCAGATTGGTTGTCACCGTAGACGATAGTCGGTAGCGTTTGGGTGTTTTGTATCTCCTCGAATAGAATCAAGTTGTACAACTGTGAGTGACTTGATACGTTGTGGTCCGAGTGTGCTGGGACCTTGTTGGAACGGTGGAGTCTGTCGCGGGCTGCCACAAGAACGTAAATTCTGTGCTGTGGGAAAAGTTCTAGAAAAGCGAAGGGAGATGTTGAGCAGTCGGCTGAAGAATGCTATGGACCTCACATTCGCGATTTTCAATATTAACGACAGTAAGCAGATGCAAACGCTCACAGAGGCGACGGTCAGAGACTCGGCGGCCATGAAACAGGTACGTTACATCGATAGACTCAGAACTTTGCGTGGCGCTATGATTGTGCCGCATTCGATAAGAGAATGTTTGCATTGGTAAGATGTAGGTAGCTATTTGGGTGGACCTGTGTGAAGATGAGCCGAGGTGAGCTGCGAGGTGGTGGGTAATCTAGGTACCACCATCCGGGCCACAGGAGTATGAACGTAGCTGTGTTAGTAACTGTAGCAAATAACCCAGGTAACACAAGTAGTAAAAGGTATCACCAATGTATTGTGATAAAATAGGCTGCGAGAATCCGAGAGAGAGCGAAGGATAAGGGAGGGAGTGGAGGATGGGGAAAAGAAAAGCTGAAGACGGCAGGCTCGAGACAGCTGGAGTATGGCGCGATTCCGCGAATACTGAGGTGCGGAGACAAGAGACACCACGGGCCGCACAGCCGCTATCGCGAATACAGTCTCTCAGGATAGACTACTTGTCTACCGTAAAACCGTATATATGGAACGTATGACCGTAAAGTGACCCGTACCGTACCGTCAGACGTGTTGACTGTCTTGGAATTATTTTGCGTGCGCTCGGTGATTCCTCGTAGTGGATGATACTGGTTACAAACTCGACACTTAATTATCCTACTGTAAATGAGTGTATATATAAAGTAAGTACCTCATGTATAACACGAGTCAGACACGAGTACGTCTAATCGAATATTTCCAACAGACTGGGCTACATGGTTACGGTTAGGGTGGCCAGTCCTAGCACTGTTAGCATTAATATTGATGCAGTCTACTTAGTCATAAAGGAATAATACAGGAGACTACTAGGTTAGTGAGTGACTTCAGTCAGTTCTTATTTCGTGAGAAGATAGTGAAATCGTCAGCCGGCCGGCCTGACCGATGGGCCTGTGTTACATCTTTACGCGCCCGGCAGGAGCCCTTAAGTAGATATCAGGTATGGCATCCAGACAAGACAATCAAACAGACAAGAGTACAACAATTGGATTCGTGAAAAATAGTAAGGACGAGGAAACGATTTGAAAAATTCGATGGTGCGTATTCACAAGTATAGTGCAGTACTTTGTACAGTACTTTACAGCTTGTCGTAGTAGTGGTCGAGAGCAGGAATTTCGGGCTAAATAACAAATTTCAGTCATATTGCAGGGTAAAATACAGATGCTCATTACCTTGAGACCCTTGCGAACACGAATAGCTCTGACGACTTCCTCGAGCTTGCTGCCCTTGTCCAGAGGAGCTGATAAATTGCATAAAATCAATCATCACATGGCATACAGGCAAGCGCTTACATCCATTCATGAGCTCCCAGTGGTCGAATACACTCTGGGGGAAGGCCTGTCCGGCTGTTTGTGAGCGAAGATCACTGTTGAAGCCAAACGACTCCATAACGGGGAGGTAAGCCTTAACGGTGAACATGGGCGTTCCTGGCCTCTGCTCTTCGCTGAACACCTGGCCACGACGCCTGTTCAGCACACTGTATATACCACCAATGGCATTCTCAGGACATTGTATTTCGACTGTGGTTGAAATCAGCACCAAGTAGATTGCGGTAGAAAGATCAGGTCGTACCAAGGTACACAGGTTCTTGGAGACCAGGGGTAGCAAGCAAGCATGCGGCGTAGCAGACACGACGACATGTAGGAATGATTTGTCCACCACCACGGTGGATAGCATCAGCATGCAGCTGTGGTCATCGTGTAAGAAGAAGATATGATGGAAGTAAGGAATACTTACAGTAACATCAAGAACGTTGAAGCGGATACCACGCATGTTCTCCTCAGCACAGACACCCTCCTTCGTGGCCCACTGGAAGGCAGCAACACAAGAGTCCTTGATTTCGTTGAGATATTGCACACCCTTAGTGACATCGACAAGCAAATTGGGGCCAGTAGTTTCGGGACCAAAGCACCAAATCTTCCTTGCATCGGTGACATCCCAACCGAAGTCATCAGCCATGATACGAGCCCTAGCCTTGTAATCATCACGGGAGTTAACGATCCCGGTCTCGATAGCCTTTGTGAGCTCTTCATCGAGAGGTAAGGCCTTGGCGTAAAGACGATTGTGCTTGTTCTGGGACTTGGACAGGGCCACAATCGAGGACTCAGCCTTGACAGTCTCTCGGTAGCCGACAACAGGATCGGAGATCTTGAGAGGAACACCGGCATGGTCTTCTTGAAGATCCTGAAATAAGAGTCAGGCTAACGAAATTCAACGAGATAGACAGGTACTTGCCTTCAAGCAAATTTCCAAGTGCAGCTCACCGGCACCAGCGACGATGTGCTCACCAGTCTCAGCAATCCAAGCCTGGACACAAGGATCCGACTTTGACAGACGCTTCAGACCCTCGACAAGCTTAGGCAGATCAGCAGCATTCTTGACCTCGACAGCAACCTGGACGACAGGCGACACAGAGAATTTCATGACCTTCATGTTGTGTGCGGTCTCAGATGTGGTGAGAGTTCCACTCTTGAGCAAGAACTGGTCAATGCCGACGAGACCAACGATGTTACCAGCGGGGCAGTCTTCAATGGGTTCAATGTAACGACCCATCATGAGCACCGTACGCTGAACCGACTTGATGAACATGTCGTCCTTCTTGCCAGGTACGTAGTTGGGTCCCTGGATACGGATCTTTGGGCCAGAACGGACGGTACCGGAGAATACACGACCGAATGCGTAGAAGCGTCCCTTATCTGAAGTAGGTACCATCTTCGAGACGTAGAGAACTAGAGGAGCTTTGGGATCACAATCTCTGATACCAATGGCAGACTCGTCATCCATGGGACCTTCGTAGAGAGTCTCGACGCGGTAGCGCTGAGCAGTAGCGGGGGAAGGGAGATTGATGACTATCATTTCCAGGAGGGAGTCACCAGCGGGCAAGAATTTGCGCATGACAACCTTGAGGAGAGCTTTGCCCTCAAGATCTTGCTCGTCAGATGTCAGTTTGACATCGAGCTTCTCGCAGATGGGACCGATTTGATCCTTCTTGAAGTTCATGACTGCGTCGAAAATCTTGAAGATGGGCTCAAGAACAAACATGTTGAAGGATGGCTCTAGGGGTTTGCCATCGGCATCGGCGCTCTTAGTACTCCACTTGCGAGTGGCAGGGTTGAAGTAGTTGTCACCCCAGAGCTTAGCCAAAAGCTTCTCTTTGGGTACACCGAACTTTTTCGAGTAGCGACTAGCGAACTGGAGAAGGGTGAAAGCCCATCCATGGAGACCTGAACCGAAAGCAACGGTACCCTTGTCAGGGTAGACCTGGACGTCACCAAGAGCCTCATCGTGGTAGGTCGAAACGATGACGTTGACGGTCTCAATGGTACGCTGGAAGGACTGGTACAGGTCCTCTTTCGAAACTTGAAGTTCGAGTAGAGCGCGATCGACCTTGTTGATGATAACGACGGGTTTGATGCGCTCGGTAAGAGCTTGACGAAGCACAGTCTCTGTCTGCACGCAGACACCCTCGATACAGTCGACGACGACGAGAGCACCGTCAGTGACACGAAGAGCAGCGGTGACTTCCGACGAGAAGTCAACGTGACCTGGAGAGTCGATCAAGTTGATCAAGAACTCGTTGCCTGGAGTGGAAATCCATGAGGTAAATGTGGAAGAACTGGGACTGAAACTTACCTGCAGTCTTCTGCTTGATGAGATCGACATCTTCCTTCCCCATTTCGAAGTACATCGAAATGGCTGTGGACTTGATTGTAATACCACGCTCCTTTTCGTCCTCTCGCGTATCCGTAAACCGCATGTCGCCAGCCTTTGCTGCAGCAATGATACCGGCTTTTGAGACGAGGGAATCGGTGAGGGTGGACTTTCCATGATCGACTGGGTAAGTGATTTAGATAAGATTGAGCATGCGATGATTAGGATGATATTTCTTACCGTGGGCGATGACGGACATGTTACGGATGTTCGTGGGCTTGTCCATGAGCCCACGAATCTGGTCTATGATTCAAAAGATCGTTAAGAGAGATCATGTTTTCCCGCATGATCTCCTACTCACCTACTGTGAAGTTACTGTAATCGACGATCAGCCAACAGAGACATAGATCTAAGCGAGAGATACGTACACCATCGTGTCTAGATTTTACAGGATGCAAAGAGAGAGAGAGAGAGAGAGACAGGATCCTTTTGAACGAGCTGTACGGTGAGTCGATGCAATCACCGGGACTGTAGGGCTCGTTTGGAACTTGTGTGAAGGTATTATTAAAGTTTTTTTGATCTTGGGGCTTATCGATCGACTTTAGGGCAGGCCCATCATCGGAACGACCATAGAGGGGCTATTTCTGGTTCTTGTACTTGGTTCAACATTACTAGGATGTGTTCAATTTGATATGTGGTGACATGTATTAATCAAGTCTGAGTGGCATCGACGTCGAATATGGTGCATGAACATGCACTGTGGATCCCTTTTTGTACTTCAATTCATGCTAGAGCAGGTGACTGGCGTGATAAACGTGATAAAATTGTGTCAGAATGAACAGAAATGTAACAGAAAATAAGTTATCTGTGAGATTCCATGTAGAATCAGTCTCCGACGCGCCGTGCCATGAAGCCATTGTCATCCTCCTGCATAACAAGACTCCGAGCCTGTCATGGGCAACAAATGCGAGCGCAGAAGCGCTCAAAAGAAAACCTCGCAAATGCACGAGCTGCAAGAGCATCTAAACGACCGAAAATATTGAATTTAGCAGTGTCGGACTCAGAGAAGGAGGAAACTGTGAGTAACATACCTTGCCAGCCAATCTCCATGGACGACCATGGGGCCCATTACAGCTTCGAGTGCCGAGATAGACATGCGGGTATGAAAATGCACCTCGCCTTCAGACAGAATGCAAAGACTTCAAATGCCCCGATAGCAGGACTGACTGCTGTTGTGACTCGTCACCGGCTAATGTATACTCAACCGGATTTTTGCTAATGTCGAGTTTAACCTAGAACCCTTGTGTCGTGGCATGCAATGGGTGGATGTGATTTTCGTGCGGAAATATCATTATAAGCTCAACTTCATTGAGAAGTGCTGGGGTTATGCGAAGCATCTTTACCGCAGATATGAAAGACCGATCCTCATCAGAGGCTGACCTCGAGGTTTGAAGAAAATATTAGTCTAGGCGTGACTGATATTTTATCACGTGATTATTTCGAGTCAAGTCTGCTAATTGCGGAAACACGAATAATTTAAGATCTAGATGGAATGAGACTTGCATCACTGCACTCATCTCTCTCTCGATCAATACAAAGATCACTTCGCATTTCCTTCAGAATGGCATCATCCTATGATGGACCATGGACTGCACCCAAAGTCCGCGAAGAGTTCTTCAACTACTTCCGCTCCAAAAACCACACTTTCGTTCCATCATCTTCGACCGTGCCTTACGATGATCCTACTCTCCTATTCGCGAATGCTGGCATGAATCAGGTATAGTCAATTCCATAGGCTTACCTATCGGCGCTCACATCCCATCAGTACAAATCCATTTTCCTGGGTACCGTCGATCCCAACTCCGAGCGAGGCAAGTTGAAGCGTGCATTCAACAGCCAAAAGTGCATCAGGGCTGGCGGTAAGCACAATGGTACGTAGTGAATATTGTGGGCTGTACCTATATTAACTTTCCTTACTTCAGACCTGGAGGACGTTGGAAAAGACTCCTACCATCACACATTCTTTGAGATGCTAGGAAACTGGTCGTTTGGTGATTACTTCAAGGTTTGACCCTTGTTTTAAAATGAATCGGCCTAGCCGACATTTATCATGCAGAAAGAAGCCATCGAATTCTCATGGGAGGTCCTGACAAAAGTTTACGGACTTCCTAAAGACCGGCTATACGTCACCTACTATGCTGGAGACCCACAAAATGGAATACCCACCGACGAGGAGGCGAAACAACACTGGTTAAGTCAGGGCATTTCACCAGATCATCTCATCGCATCAAAGGGCAATTTCTGGGGTATGCATATTTCGTCCTTCATTGAGCCTTATGACTCACATGGACTCACAGAAATGGGTGCAACCGGGCCCTGTGGGCCGTGTAGGTGCGTATCTGTGGCTTTGCTTTATCTCCTTTCACTGATCTTTCATAGTGAAATACACTTTGACCGCATTGGCGGACGCAATGCTGCACACCTCGTTGATGGTGACGACCCGAATGTCCTTGAGATATGGAACAATGTCTTCATCCAGTTCAACCGTGAAGATGACGGCTCACTAAAATCTCTTCCAAACAAGCACGTTGATACTGGCATGGGTTTCGAGCGACTTGTCTCCGTCCTGCAGAACAAACTCTCGAACTACGATACCGATGTGTTCCATCCTATCTTCACCCGCATCCAGGAACTAACTGGCTCAAGACCATATACCGGGAAGTTTGGTAACGATGACGTGGATGGTATCGATACTGCATACCGTGTCATTGCTGACCACGTACGGACACTTTCGTTCGCGCTGAGCGATGGTGGTGTACCCAACAACGTTGGTCGTGGTTATGTCCTTCGTCGGATTCTTCGTCGTGGTTCCCGATATGTCAGGAAGAAGTTGGGTGCACCCATTGGCTCATTTTTCTCTTCCTTGATGCCCATTGTCGTGGAAACTATGGTTAGTGGTGCACATATCCACGCCAATCTAATTTATACCTTTTGTGCCAGGGCGATGTTTTCCCGGAACTTACGAAGAAGCAAACCGAAATCAAAGAGATCCTTGATGAGGAAGAAGAGTCCTTCTCGCGTACACTTGATCGTGGCGAGAAGCTCTTTGACCAATATGCGGCGCGTGCGAAAGAGACAGGTTCTAAGGAGCTCAACGGTGCAGACGTGTGGCGGCTGTATGACACATATGGGTTTCCCGTCGACCTCACCCGGCTCATGGCGGAAGAGCTTGGGCTTGGGATCAATGAGAAGGAGTTCGAGGAAGCGCAAGAACAATCAAAGATTGCGAGCAAGGGATCATTTAAGAAGGATAAGGCGGATCTTGTGAAGCTTGATGTCCATGATCTTGCTGCACTGGAGAAGAACGAGATGATACCCAAAACAGATGACTCGTTCAAATTCCGTGCGTGGCTGCTACACACTGTTCGCCATTATCTAACCACTTTGTAGAACTTGGAAATATCACTGCTATAGTGAAGGGCATTTACTACAACAGGGAGTTCCTATCATCATCATCCGATATACCTACAGGCGCAAACTTTGGTTTGCTCCTCGACCGGACGAGCTTCTACGCAGAGGCTGGTGGCCAGGAGTATGACACTGGAAACATCGTTATCGACGGCGCCTCCGATTTCGAGGTGACAAATGTCCAGTCATACAATGGTTATGTTCTCCACACCGGTTCTCTCAAATACGGCCAACTTTCTGTCGGCGATGAAGTCATTTCCTCCTACGACGAGCTCCGCCGCTGGCCGCTGCGTAGCAACCACACCGCAACGCACATTCTCAACTACTGTCTCCGCGAGGTGCTCGGCGACCACATCGACCAAAAGGGATCACTCGTGGCATCGACGAAGCTCCGCTTCGACTTCTCGCATAAAGCGCAGATATCCCTTCCGGAACTCACGAAGATTGAATCGATGAGCATTGACTGGATCAAGAAGAACGTGAAGGTATACAGCAAGGACCTAGATCTCACCGCTGCTCACAAGATACCCGGGCTGCGTGCAGTTTTTGGCGAGGCATATCCGGATCCTGTGCGTGTCGTCGTACTCGGATACGACGTAGATGAGATCACGAAGGACATTGACAACCCAAAGTGGCGAAGCACGAGCGTCGAATTCTGTGGTGGCACTCATGTCGCGAAGACAGGGGATATCAAGGACTTTGTAATTACTGAGGAGTCTGGGATTGCGAAGGGCATTCGGAGGATAGTTGCTGTGACTGGCCAAGAGGCACATGAGGCGTCCCGTGTTGCTAATGCTCTGAAGGTTCGTCTTGAGCAGCTCGAGACGACGGAAGGCAAGGAGAAGGATGCTGGGCTCAAGTCTCTCAGTGTTGTGAGTCATAAGGCTGTCTTTCATGGATGCACGATGCATAGACTAATATTTCTGCAGGAACTTGGTCAGGCAGATATATCGGTCCTTCTCAAGGCAGAGCTCAAAGACCGTCTGGCGACCGTTCGCAAGGCACTTGACAAGCAGATGAAGGAAAAGGAGAACGCGATGAACAAAGCGGTATGTCTTTATGTCTGTTGCTCATGCGCAACGATTGATGTGTGTGTAGGCTGTGGATGCTCTGGTCACATTCTTCGAGGAGAAGCCTGATTCAGAGGCCTACTTTGCCATCCTCGAGGTTGATGGTAATGCAAAGGTATTTGACATTCGTCCTTTAATGTGCCCCTACTCAACTTCACATTCTCAGATCTTGCAAAATGTTGTCATGCGAGGCAAGAAGCTTGGCAAGGCAGTCTATGTTTTCAGTGTCGACGCAGAAGGCGGCAAGGTCGCACATGCAAACTATGTTCCCGAACCTGCACGGTCAAGAGGCCTTGACGCTCGGACGTGGGCGTCCAGAGTCAGTGACATTCTTGGTGGCAAGGCTGGAGGGAAGGAGGATGGTGCTCAAGGTGTCGGAGTTAATATCAGCCAGGTCGAAGAGGCCCTGAGAGTAGCGCAGGAGACGTTCTCAGGCAAGTAGAATTATGGATCATTTGATGAACGACATACTAGATGTCATCCTGTTTTAATTCAAACAATGTAGTGTTACAAACTATGACAATGTGAATTTGTTCCTGGTACAGCCAATGCACAGCTGCGTATTAGGGGTGTACAGCCACAATGCACAGTTGCCCGTTTTATATGTCGTTGCAAGTTGCAACTTGAACCTTTCCTTGTCTGCTCATCGGATCTGTGTTGCAAGTTCAAGAGATTGGCGCTCTGCATTTGCTTTGACGCTCTTTTTCCTTCCTTGTTATAGCCATGGGCTTCATTCGTCCGGCCACTCCTGGCTTCCTGATAACCCTTGCAGCCACCATCTTGCTGGCCATTGTATCCTTCTCTGTCCCCCTCATAAAATCAGTTTATTTCCTCAAAGCGAGCCTTGCTGTAGAAGGCGTTGATGGCTATATCACTTTTGGAACACTGGGATATTGTGCAGATATCTCAGGAACTCTTTCATGTTCCAATGCAACAGTGGGATACGAATTCAGTAAGTATGCTTCCATCCTCGATTCACACTCATGTCTACTACATTGGAATGTGCAGACATCAATGCTTTGGTAGGCGATGATACGTCTATCCAAATTCCAACTGTGGTTGTAAAATGGCTCACGTATGCCCTCGTCCTACATATCGTGGCCTTCGGTCTCGCAGGCGTAGCCGCAATCTTTGGTCTACTCGCTCACGTCCGTGAAATGTCCATGACTTGCTTCAGCAGCTGCATATCAGGATTCGGTGCCGTCGTCGCTCTCGCTGCTTTCATTTTCGACATTGCCATTTTTTTCATCGCCAAATCCAGAATGAACAGCGTTTCGGGTGGCTCTGCTTCCATGGGAAACGCTGTTTGGATCACACTTGTCGCTTGGATCATGCTGTTCTTCAGCGGATGCTTCTACGGCATTGGAAGATGCTGCATCAAGAGGCGTCCAAAAGGTTCGTGGGGTAATGACCAGCCGGGTGGGAATGGATACGCAGAGCAAATGCGGCTTGACGCTGTTAAGGCGGAAGCAGATCGCAAAGCAAGACAGCAGCAAGGAGAACTTGGTTTACCGGCGTTCGAGCAATATGATGCCTCCCAGCCCCTGAAAGCCAGGATTTCAGGTGATGAGGTATATTTGGATGAAGGGGATGCTGTGCCATACAGAGATAATCAGAGCGTCTCCAGTGCTGGAAGAGCTGGTATGGGATCATATGGTCGTCGTCCATCACAAGGCGGCTACGCTGGCGGAGGCTATGTGCAGGCTCCTCGTGGAACACGCGCTGTGGATGAGTATAACAACCTTTCTGCACTTCCGCCGCAGCCACGCCGGAATGCTAGCAGTCGCGCTCAGACTACATCCCCAAGTGTTTATCCGCCGAGGTCTACAGGCTCGATGTCGCCCGCCAATTCATATCCTCCCTCTATAAATACATATACTCCAGCTACAGTTGCCGCGCCAGTTCAGAGTTCTTCCGACGCTTATTATAATGACCCATACGCCCCACATGTATATGGCCATGTGGACGGTCCCACTCGTGAGTAATTCTTCCGCCAAAATTGTTCTTCTCTCACACTTTGTCACAGCTCATGCACCTCTACAACAACCTAATCCTTGGGAAGCACAGCCAACGCGCTACCAGGACCCACCGTTCAACCCAGACACATACAACTCTACGGGTGTGATACCCGGGGCCACATACACCCAACCTCGTCAGGCCAGTGTACCACAGCCGTCGGACCCATACTATGGTTCACACTACCAGAATTCGGTTAACGTGCCGAGCTCTCCTCCGCCAACCAACACCGCGTACGCAGCACCGAGTGCTGTGAGAGGCCCGAGAGGGCCAAGCACGAATGTGATTATGTCTCCTCCGAGCGACCCATACAGCGACAGTCCACCAATGTATGACTCTGGTCTGTCGCGGGAGCCTGGACAGTGGGGAGCAAAGGGCTGAACGAGATGCCCCCCAAGTAATTTTGACATCATGATCTAACGCTGTTACTATATGTGCATTCTGTCATACGGACCGTATATGGCTTGATTGTATGACTTTCTTTATTTAAATACCCTCTGTATCCTATTGCGAAACAGTAGCTGATCTCTGGACACGAACGCTCACAAAAACAACCGAGTGTCTCGGATTCTAGAGATCATCTTTAAGGGCTCGCTTTTGCTTTACTTGTCGCTTAGGAGGCTCGTCCGTAACGAACAAGGTGAGGAAGTCGTCTGCAAGGCCAGCAGCAAGGATGCCCGTGATATCGGCTGGATTGGACTGTTATATGCGTCCTCGTTGCTAAATTCGGCAGATGAATCTTACCATTATCGTATGCTGGAGCGACCTCGACGATGTCAGCTCCGCTGCAAACGAGTCAACTATTTATGCAAGGGTGGGTTGTGAATCAAATCTTACACGAAGTTTAACCCAGCAAGACCTCGAAGAATTCGCTTGGTTTCTCGACCTGTCCATCCAGCAGGCTCCGGCGTACCAGCTACCTAGATGTCAATAACCTCAAAATTATCTCACTGCAGTTTCGCTCACTTGCAGGTGCTTGACCGGGGTCTGCCACAAAGAGATTAATACCCGGTATTTAGCGATCAACTGTGAACAAACCGATGGTGTCAATGTCAAAGCTAAGGCGGGACGCGATGAGCATTTGTATCAGCGATGCACTTGCTTGAGACATACCTCAGATAAACAGGAGAGTCACCGATGCGTTGACGAATGTGCTTGATGATCTCATCTGTTCCAAGGTCGTCTATATCATCAGCCATGATAAGCTCAAAGCCAACTTCTTCGTCATGTTCAATCAACTCAGGGCCCTGTCCATTTAATTCATCTCAGCTCGATCCGTCCATAACTTGAAACCCAAGACAAGCCCTAACCTGCAGTTTGTTGCGGATCCCAGCGTGAATGCTGGTGTTGGACATAAGTCCCTCCTCAAACGCCAAACTGAAAAAGGTTCCATGCGTAACCTTGGACTGTTCGGTAATGCCTCCTCCCAAAACCCTTGCTGGCCAGGTGTCGATGTGTGCATCGAAATGAATGACAGAGATAGGCCCATAAACTTGATGAAGAGATCTAAGAATGGGAAGCACCTAAGGATCATCGGATCATCTGACATGTGAAATTCGCGGGGAATGCAACAATATGGTATCTCACGATGGTATGGTCTCCGCCTACCAATGCCTGCTCAACAATCATGTTCGCGAACGAGATCGTGAATCATAACTCACCCAATGTCAGTATACGAGGATGTTCCACTCTATCATTTGCAAGCTTCGCGGTACGCGCACTAGCACTGCCATTCACGGGTCGCGACAAGAGCGTGGTGTACGCAGTTTCCATCTGGTCGATAGCTAATGCATTATCGTAGGGGTTTACGGGGACCTATCATGATTACACTCTGTCAGTCGGTGTGTTTAAACGCCTGAAACGGCAATCAACTTACATCTCCACAATCAATCATTTTTGCATGGTTGTATGGGTTCGTCATCCAGTTCAAGGCATAACCACCTCCAGGAGATTGACGTCTCGAGCCAGACCGAATGGCATATGGCCCGAAGCGGGCCCCGGGTCTGTAAGAAGTTGCCGTATCGAACGGCATGCCGAGAACTGCTATATCGAATGTCGTCGATATATCATCCAGGCAACGAGTATATGGCAGGTGGGAGTAACTCAAAGGTCCAGTGTATCCGAGGTCTGTCTGTGTGCCATACTTTGCTGCCCATGGCTCTTGCTGTTGGCCTTCGAAGGTATGTTGCTGTGCATATACAGCGGGGAGTAGTGCAAGAGGAAAATATCTCATCATGCAATGTTTCTTTGACGTTACCAGGGATCAACTTCCGAGGGTGATCAGGGTGAATGTCTGGTCATAGATACCAACCTGAAACATTTTTATATTGCATACGGTTAGATACTCCGGATATATCTCTGTGTTATCTGCTTAGTGGCACGTGGTGATATGAAGAACAGACAAAGATAGCTTAAAGTTAGAAGGGCTATCAAAGTTCATCTCGAGGCCAAGAACCCGGAAGTGCGTGTGGAATGGGGGGTGACTGGGACATGAACATTGACAGAAAATCGTGGACTAGGTCGGCCGCAGCCGTACCTGTGATTTCGGCTGTGAAAGATTGTCTCAGGCCTGGCCACAACAGCGGGCTATGTACTATAAAACGTACCATGATCGTAGACAGGCGCAACCTCCACTATATCGGCACCACTGTGTTGTAAACAAGGCGTGAGACTTACGCCATCGAGTATGGTAGAGCTGCTTACACGAAGTTCAATCCGGCCAGACCACGGATGATGCGTTTGACCTCTCTACTTGTCCAACCTCCCGCCTCGGGAGTTCCGGCTAGATTTCAAAGATTAAAGCTTCGCTTTAGCTAATTCAATGGTAGGACATACTAGCAGGTGCAAGTCCAGGATCTGTTCAAATTTGTTACATGGCGGTCGAATCAAGAACAGGCATCACATACCAATGACGTCGATATCAAGACTACAATTTTTCTCTTCAGCGATGTTCCGACCTGAATGCAGATTGGGCATACCTCAAATAGACAGGTGTGTCACCAATACGCTCCCGGATGCGTTTGATGATAGCAGGGACTCCGTGATCATCGATGTCATCGCTGGTAATGAAGTGGAATCCAACCGATTCATCGTTTTCGATGTCTCCAAGCCCCTGAAAGCAGTCAGTTCACATAATGGAAGACTAGAGCCTCATTTACCACTAGTTTGCATCGAATACCAGCATGTATACTCGTGTTCGAAACCAAACCCTCCTCATTTGCTTTGTAAAAGAAGGTTCCGTGGGTGATGCGCGATTGTTCAGACACCGTCCCTGGATATCCATTCCAGGTGTCGAGGTGTGCATCAAAGTGAATGACCGAAACAGGTCCATATACCTTGTTAAGAGCCCGAAGAATAGGGAGAACGATCGTGTGATCGCCTCCAAGGCTTCAATGGGATCAGGTGCTTGCATCTTCGTGATATGAAATACACACCTGACGATTCGCGGGTGCTCACGTCCGTCCTTCGCAAGCTGAGCACCCTTAGCCCAAACGGACTGATCAGAGGCAATAGGTCGATCTAACAAAGTGGAATATGCGACCTGCATTTGGTCCACAGCGAGAACATTATCAAAGGGAATCACGGGAACCTGTATCATACTTATCAGTCGCTCATGTCAATTATCGTAGTTGAAAAACGCGCACATCACCGCAGTCAAGTATTCGCGATCCCTGCTCGTATGGATTGTTGCCCCAAGCTAAGCTATACCCACGAGCTTCCCTTTGCCTTCTGCTGCCTGAACGAATCGCATAGGGTCCAAAGCGAGCGCCAGGGCGGTAAGATGTGCCCGTATCAAAGGGCATACCGAGAAGTGCTATGTCAAACTGGGCGGATTCATCTTCCAGACAGCGTGAATAAGGCAGGTGAGAAAATGACAAAGGTCCAGAGAAAGGTTGGTCAATCTGTGGACCATATTTTGACAACCATGTCTCAGGTTGTTCAACGGTGTTGCTCGTTGATAAGGGGATCTGCTGAGCGAACACGAAAACAGAACAGATGGCCAACTGAACGAGATTCTTCAACGCCATGCCTGTACGTTGGTCACTTTAGATACGACCATTTCGAGTTTAAATCTGAGAGGGATGCGGAGGCCTGCGGAGGCTTATCTGAAAAAGTAGTGACGATGTTGAACATGTGCTCCGATAAGACACCATGCTCTCAACAAAGAAGATCAAGCAAAACCGACTAGTATGATCAGCTGCTCAAAGAACTAATACATGAGGCAATGTCAGATTTTAGTGTCGACGATAGTACGATGTTAAGAATTAACTTTCCCTATGATGCTTCTAGTGTAGTGGCGTCAACGCCTGAAATAAGCCGATCCTCCATTTATACACGGCCATGAGAGATACAACTTCCTGAGTACAATACCGCTACAAAATATAGTACAAATAGTCACTAGGAAATACCGGTTGCGCATACGATCATCGATTGCAGTCCGACTACGATGGTCTCCGATGACCGGCTGATGTAGTACGCAGGGGTAAAATCTGCCACTGGCGGCGCTTTCTAGCATTCTCGCCCTCTATAGGAGCATCGCGCTGGCCGATCGTCAAGACTCTGAGTTTTCTAAGGAGCTCGGGAGAGTCATCTGCTTCCCCTTCTACGCCCCGATCCTGTTCTAAAGTTTCGTCTTCAGTGAGGTCAATATCTCCACTAAATACATCTTCAGGGGTTGCCTTTCGCTGTGGTGTGCCACCAGAGAAAAATGATATTGGAGAAATAACAGCGGAAGATAGGAAAGTCGATGCATTATCCAACAGCGACTTTGGTCTGGGGGTCGGAATTGAAGACAGGATGTAAATCTTCCGCATCCATGCGCTCGATGTTTGTGAAGCTGGTGGAGGATATGCAGGATCACACTGGAAGGATACAGTGATATTCTGAGTTTCTCGGGAGTAGCAAAAGCGCGGGAGAGGATGCGAGTATTCGTTCGGATATGGCTGAGAGATGGGTCTGCGATGCCTGAGCACCAAGCGGTCCCCTAGATCTATCGTAAGTTCCACAGTAAATGACTGACGCTGACGTCACACCTTCAATATCAATTGCATGTCCCGATGATCTAGAGCAAAGAGCGCCCGAAGTATCGATAAAGAATACCTGATGGACCGACTTTATTTCAACCAGCGGTTGCCGCGGCACAGAAATAAATGACATACCTGATTATTCGCATCTGGATTCCTCAAAGCTGATATTTTGTTAGAGCTAGCTTGTGCGCGCCACAGAAGGTAAACCCACTTTCAACTAAAGACTTATCTTTCTCTGGCCAGAGTAGAATCTCGATACCATCCTCTACATCATCTCCACCAACATCCCACAGCCTACCATTCGCAACATTGCGAATCACGAAATATCCTGGAGGGAATCCGTAAAGTTGAGCGCTCGCAGTCATGGCAGTGGTGACTGGTGGTCAAGGGCAGTTTGGCCAGGAAAGGAAAGCCCCTGCTAGCGGTTTTGACTATTTAAGTTACGGCTGAGTCGATACGCTCGCCCCCGTCATCAGCCGATGAATGTTGTATGTAGCCTGTACCGTTATGCTCTGTCACTCGGAATTGGCCGGTTGTGCCAGACTATCCGTGATCACACGCCAAGTTACGGCAAAACCTACGGACATCACCAATGCTCATAACTATATTGTCCTGTCATGAGCTACTGAAGCGACCAACTGGCCTGGATCTTCAACGAACTCCGGTTTTATAATATCGCCGTCCATCGAACCCTGGCCTGGACTCGTTAAACGGCATGGAAGCAATAAGAATCATTCTTGTTTGAATGACGGTGAGCGCGCCTTACGAGGCCTTACGGCCAGAGTCTGGGGAAGTGGTCCGGCTTATCGATAAGTCTTCGGGTAATATGCGCGGCATGCGTTAAATGAACAGGCAAACCCAGTATGCCAGGAATACGTAAGTGCATCCAATCACAAGCCTAAGTCACCAATAGATCCACCGCTTGAAAAGCGTATGGACTTCAAGGCAGTCCCTATTTATTTATTTTACCGGTGGCTAAAGAATATAATACTTAGCCGTGAGGCTTCAACTTTTCCAGCAACATACCTGGACCCATCCAGGTGATGTTATTTCCAGGCACAACTTATAGCCATATTAAATTGAGGTCAGCTCATTATGAAGGACAGTCTTGGTTTCCTCGTTCAGGCAAGGAAGTATTAATATTGATATTGTCCACATAGTATTGCTATTATCGTACTATGTGGCGGAAGGTCTACCCTGGACAGATGCTGCAGATGATAGCAATCCAACTTGAAGGAGCAATGGTTAAATGTGATATTACATATACTGCGATGTGAGACTAGATTTGTTGCTTGAAGCAGCCTCATTTCATTCATGACCTTGGCTTACAGAACACGATAAATGCGACCCCCTATTCACGTCGAACGTTCATGATGAAATTGGTTCCTGAGCGGACAATCGTCAGGGCCTTATAATTACGAATGCCACGTATGGATATATGTTCGCGCGCCATCAAGACGCGTATTATGTGCGAGTGGATCGTGTGTCCTGGCAGGGCCAAATTGAAATGACTGACGACTAGCCAGCACTAACAATGAACATGCTAAAGGGAAAACATGCCTCTGATATGGCCGTGTTTTCCAAAACAACGCAAAATCGAAGGATCTGTGTACTTGTGAATTTTGGTTTTGGATCCTTCCGTGCGCTCATTTCATTCCTTATTACCTTAGTACCCTTTGTGTCCCGCCAACTTCGTGCTGTGTTTACTTAGTATGTATCAACCTTGTCTTTCGCCATGTTTGCTATGGTCCCTGAATGAATCTACAACTGATTGCTCCGAGGAGCTGTCGAAACTTTATTGCGCTGCCATGTATGTTTTACATGTGACCTGACTTCCCAGCACCTATCGCTGTAACGCAGGCAAGTGATTGAACCGCTTCTCTTCCTTTGCTGATCGATTTTTCAAAAATCGTAACGGGCTACGATTCGTACATTTCAAGTCTGTTCGAAGTGCCGTTTTGCAAAAGCCGCTTAATTATGAGCTCTGTGGGATTGTTCGGTGTGAACTAATCTGATAATAGCAAGGAACCCGTGACGGGAACGCGACGCTATGTATGTAGCACCGAGGCCATTCTGTATGTATACTCGATCTCAAAATAACTGACGAGCGCGTTACGCAAGTTTAACCCTGTAACTCCTTGCTTCATGCACGTCTAGTCGCCTCTTCGGCCGGACCAAGTATGATAAGATATCCTCGTGGTGTCCCTCAAACACAAACTGCTCGGTATCACCGCAGCCACGGATAGCTGTCAGCACGCTATTTTGTTTCGTGAACTCTGTTCCGGTAGTTAACAACGGAACATTCATTCGCCCGCCTTCGCCAAAACTTTGTTTTTGGACTGGATCGTGAGGTCATCCCGACATGTAACAGGGGGCCTTCATTTCCCGAAAGGGACATTGTGGTTGCGTGGTCGCCGTATGATACAGGACGTCCAATTTCTAGAAGACTACACAGCTGGCACCAACGTTACCTCCGTGGGTCTATAAAAGGGCTTTGAAAACTTGAAGTAAACCAGAAACACAAGCCACTCACAATTTACAAGCGTCCCCAATCTCGATTCAGTCATGTGCGCAATAAACACGACTATATCAATGACCGATGGTCGCCACCATACTGTAAGAGAATTTACCTTGCACACACACCAGGCTGATATATTATAGTTTTCTTCTGTCAAAGCAAAGAGAGTCATGAAGTGCTCTACCTGCGGATCTAATGATCCCTCCGCGGTACATATATGCCCTGGTCCAACTGGTCCGTCTGGCAGATAAACTGGCAGATACTGAGAGCACTGGTTGAGAGATGTTGGGAGGCACGGCTGATGGATTGATATTGCGTTCATGTATTTGTATACTTCGTGTTAGCGAAAGGAGTTTTCGAGATTACTGGAATGAAGAAATCCCGCATCGACATCACCATTGCCAATCAAATATCCTGCTCCTTAGTCTCTCATACCCCGTGTTTAGCAATTTGATGACTTTGCTACTGCTCAGAGCGATCGTGGGGTCGAAGCTAACCGGGCGGGAATTGAATACATTGGTATAGTTTCAACAGTCCGTACCGTCAATGGCAAGCGTAATATTGAATGCCCAGAGGATATGGGAAACATTGATGAAGAGCAAATCTAGAGACAGATAAATGTTGAGACCTGTCTCATGATCGATCAACACATGTGTTGTGGTTAACAAGCTTACAAATTCAGACCGAAGTTTTGATGCCTCGAATCGGCGGTCTCGAGGAAACGCCCGGGACAGAGATTATTCGGGTCAGGGAACACAATGGTCGTGTATGATACCCCTGATGGATGAATCTTCTTTGAGCATCGATGCGTCCCTGAAAAAGGGACAACACCTACGCCAAGTTAGCAAAGGTTAAGTCCTCTGGTATGGACCTTACGGGGGATCAGCGGTGTCCATTCGTACACCAACTCGAACGAAGTGCATAAGCCGTGATATTTGTCATCATGTGTAACAGGATGATCGACAACTATAATATGCAACATTAATTTGGGTGACTTTTATCAACTAGGAAATTCATCGGTTTCGGAGCCCGGACTCTAAAAGTAACCGAGTCCCGGACTGTCGGACTGGCAAGAAGTTCCACGTTCCAACCCAGACTTCAAGTTTCAGCAACATGGACGACAATCGACCTACAGCAGGAAACTCATTGGCTACGGGTTTGGATGACCTCGCTTCTTATCTCGAGAGGAGTTCCCAGGTTGTCCAAGAGTATACTGACATGTAGGATTGCTTTTTACTGCTCATGCTGCTGCTAAATTATCATCTATAATGGTCAGCATCGAGCACAAATATGCACGTCCAGCATTAGGCCAAATGTCCGAATACTTCCAGGCCCTGCCAACAATGGTGCGTTTTCCATCGAGAGGTCATATGAACGGGATTTGAGCTTCTCATCAGACATGGCTTACAGTGTCCCTCACCTTCTTCGCTGCTATGAGTATCCTACCAGTGCTGTCATTCATGTGCGCCAATTGGTTGTTCTTAATATCATGGTATGTATCTCAAGAGGTTTCAGAGGCATATCTGTCTTCGCTATTTGTGGCTCCATGTTCATTGCCCTCGCGTTTGTATTCGTGGTTGTTGCCGTAGTCGAAACTGTGTTTGGTGCGCATACACCAGTCTAAATCTCTGATTGCCTGCTAAACTTCCACAGCCACAATTCTTCTCCTTGCATTGGGAGGATTGTTACTCTTCTCTTTCGCCTTGACTACGGGCGGCGCTATGGCATATTTTACCTACCGTCTTGCGCAACATCTTCAATCCCAGGGGCGCTCGGGAATAACAGAATGGGCTCAGGAAACGAGGCGACACTTCACCTCTGTCAAGCCTACAGACAACAACGATTCGGATGCATCTGGCGTCCTCGTTGCACGTGAGACCGATGGCAAAGCGAAAATCGAGGACGGATCTCCGGGCCCTTGCAGCTTTTAACGACTTATTCCTTGTTCATGCACCAGGCTTTTATATCTCATCTTTATATACTCTCTTTCGACATCTGTCTGTCGCTCATAATACAGCTTAAAAGTCGAGTCGAGATGGTGGACTCCTTGAGCTCAGTGAGCACGAAAGTTTCGGTGACCGTGAAGCCGTGCGGTGAACAAGGGTTTATTTTAGTTCCTGCACTGAAAAAACTTATAATATCATCCATTTTATTCTACAGTAAAAACTGCAAATCTTGAATACAATGATTGAGCTCGCTGTTGTTCGCAGCGAGCACGAACGTCCCCGCGGTGCGGCGTGAGGGCACGTGGTGCGAGAACCACTAAAAACAGCTGGGCGCGCGGAGAGAAGAAATCCGACTGTGTATGAGTGAATAATAGATTTGATCCAGCGCCATACGGAAGTAGGCATCCTGCACACTTTTACAATGAACGAAACTGAATCATATCTCCAAACCCCGCGAGCCTCCGCAAGTCCGGAGCCGGAAGTTTTGCGAGTCTCATATCTGGGGATAACGTTAATCACAAGAACAACATTTATCACTCAGGCTAATACTAGTACAGAAGGAACGACTATCTCCATTGATCACTGCTTCTTCGTCGAAATCAACCCCTTCATCATGTCGAAACTGTTCCCATCTGGTTGCAGATCGATGAAATCCCCACCGCTCAGCGGCACTGTGCGAAGCAGCCCGTGATCAGGGGTGATGCCAATAATGCGGACGCTCCGGTATGGAGTTTTAGTCACGAGTGTGACAAGCTGATCTCTGCCCAGAAGCCATCACTAGATGTTCAGCATTCAGTGAGAATCACATAACGCACGAGTGCATCCACGATCTGAGGTACTGATCAATGAATGGCTGGAAACATTGTTCTTCCTGTTGCAAAAAAGAATCCCATATCCGTTCGAATGAGGCAAGGACTGCTGCTGCTGCACGTTCTACAGAAAGACCCGGAGCAGCTGAGCCTGAGGACGCAAGTTGGGCCAAAGATGCGACTGGGGGCTCATTCAGCACATTGAGGCCACATCCTGTTGATGAGCATGGGCTTCAAATCAGGATGAACAGAAGGGAACGCAGGTACCGATGACCACATCAGCAACACCTCCACCAAAGCTCGTGTTAACCAGTATTCCACCGAGCTTCCTTGGTTCCATCTTTGATGCTGGCTTGTCGCACGGGAAAAAGCCATAAATGTCATTCGGCCACTTCAATCGTACTTTGTGTGCCCATTGTGAGCTCGAGTCTAGGGCGTGACAAGCGTCGACTACAGCTAGTGCGTAGAGATATTGTATGAATACGAGGTTGGAGGGACGGATGGCAGGGCCAGCTACTGAACAATATCAGCTCAAGATCCAGAGAGCCGAAAACCAAGAAGTGGACTAATCTTACCCGACGCAGAGCCTTTCAGGCCAACGCGAATCTTGAGCGACATTTGCATGCACCCCTCAGGTGAAAGCCACGAGTTACCACCTCGACCACGTCCTGCCAACTGAACTGTAGCAATAGAGACGATAGGAGCAGGGAGTACACGAAGGAAAGTCAGGTTTCTGAGGGGCTTTCAGCGTACACTCTGGAGTGCGTGATCGGATGACACGCACTTGTCAAACATGGTTTGTGTACTCGAGACCACTTCGCCATACATGATCGCGTCGCCGATGCGCCAGGAGTCCTGACTTGCACCCTGGCTAGTGCTTTCCGTTCCTGCGCGAAACTCGTGTATTGCGCGGAAGAACGCAGAGGGAGAGAATTTTGGGGTGTATATATTTTCATCCTCAGAAGTTAAGGGTTTCGGCATCACGAGTACATGTTTTACTTTCTCGTTCTCAAGTTCGGGAGGATTCCGTGGGATGAGTTCAAGTGTAGGGTGGGAAGACAGATCAGTGATTTTTCCTGCGGAAGGGAAGGATGGGAAGAGAAAGTGGAATATGTCATTTACATCCTCAAATACAAATGGTTCCCGATTGTGTTGAGATCCGTCGTGCAAGTCACCATCAACATGTACAGTTGACCCGGGCCTTAAATGACTAATAAGTGCCTGCACGACGCGATGCTGCACATGCCATGAATCTGGGTGAGCCAGAAGAAACTGCGGCATAATGCAAAGCTGAGGGCGGGGATCAGCTTTCTGCGCAGAGAAGCGCAGGCCAAGCGCAGATAATGTACGTGAAAGTAGTATATCGGGGAGGGGTAAAGCACAATTCCACATCGCAACATGCCCGCTTTGAGATAAGACACCCGCAGGTGCGTTCCCTTCTACGTAACGACCGAGGACGTGTTCACCACTTGCGTCAAGGTCCAGAGAAGACGAGGGTAGTCTGGGGACGGAGACTGTAGTAGAATCGATTGAAACATCTGCGTTCGTTCCAGCAGCCGTGGAGAAGGAGATATAGAGCGACGCGGTTCCGTCAGGAATTCTGAGTATAGACGTATCTTCCAATCCCAAACCCGTGAATAGTGATCCAAGATCATGACTTGAGTTATGCAGTCCGAACAATCCCCCTTTTCTGACGCCGACGCCCAGTGCCAATATCTTGCCGCCAAGCTCGACGTATTTTCTTACAGCTGCATGATCGGTTGGCTGGGCAAGAAGTATGAGGAGTGTGCAAGAAGTGTGCCATGGATATTCCTGCACGGAAAGTAGAGAAGGCGACAGGGACTGTGGCAAATAGTGCGGGGCCAAGGTCGAAGTAAGCGTTTGGACAAGAGAAGGGGCGAATGCATGGGTGCTGGGATACACTAGCACATTCATCGCCTAACTGCAAAAGCTTTGAAGCATTAAGCAAAGTTTATGCCGATGACCTTAATGACAGGAAGAGGATAGAGTAGCAACATATATGATCTATTCTTCCACTTGAACAAGCCGTCGTAGCACAATGGTAGTGCGTTGCCTTCCTAGGTCTAGTACCAGGCAAAGGTTGCGGGTTCGATCCCCGTCGTCGGTAGTCGGAGACTACGAGCGGTCTTTTTTTTGCTTTTTGTTGTAGTGTTATATCATGTGCAACATGTCTTTTCTGTGGACGTCTGTGGGGGAAAGAGACCTTACAGAGCAGTTTCACCCGTCAAACATGTTGGAATTTCGCGGTTGCCCAAATGACGAACAACGAAATAGTATAGGCAGGGAGCCCTTTGCAAACGCGCAAAGGTACTCGACTCGTAGATACGACTATATATGTAAGTATATTTTATCTTATCACATGCGTGGCGCGAGTATTATGGTACGCCATGATGATTCACGTCACAGTTTACCCTATATTCGCGAAGGGCTTGAACTGTATGTCGTGCGGCGCAGGTTATAAGTCCATTGGGTGAAATATTAATGTACAAAGCAGTAATAATCCACACTGTAGAAATTACTTTTACTTACAGGATAAATCATAATGGGAATTACATATATCCTGTCCGCATTAATCTTCCTCTTCACCATCGAATGCACCCGGAATTGGTTGGAATAGTCGCCTTCTACGCCTCGCAGCCCGCTCGTCGCGCTCCACTCTCTGCTTCTCCCCCCAGTCCTCTAGGGAGTGAGACATCTTGGAGAGACCCTTCCATTCGTGACGTGCAACGATGCTCTTCGACAATGAATGACCTCCATCCCAACCGGCGCTCATCATCATCGGCTCCTATATCAGTCATGTATCAGCGCAATTGACCAAGTAACAACTTGATGAAGCTGACATTGCCGTTCCAACTAAGATCTCGTACACAAACTATGTTACGACCAATCTGGGGTTCAAAGGGGTCCCACTCATCGGCCAATGGATCGAGCGCCGTAGTTGGCCTCTTCGAGCGATCGAGAATCTGAACTATGCGTCCATCGAGCGACCATATCTAAAAGCAACACGAATTAGATGCATGGAATGCGGTTTTAGCGGGAATCTGACATGTATCTTGCCATCTGCCGAACCAGAGTAGATGTATTGACTACCTGTTGTCTCAGCCGGGCTGAAGTGGCATCGGATAAGTGTGCGTAAGACAGCATGACCTCTGTACGTCATGACGCTGCAGTCATTTGGGTGCGCAGCGCGCTTCGGTCTCGGGTAATGACCATAGCTTACCAAGACATTTGAACCTCATTTGTCAAGTTGAGACTTGAGTCAACGCACCGGTAATCATATGCACGTAACTTGTAGTCACGGTTACCAACGCTTCTGTCGAAGTCCTCGCTGCTGCACATCTTCCGTAAATCCCACAACCGCAATGCTTGATCCTTTCCATTCGAGATGATGTAACGCCCATCACCTTTCGCTGAGACATTGGTAATGCCCTCCGTGTGGCCCACTAAGACGCCTGACGGTTTCTGTGATGCTCCCAGTGAACGTCGATCCCTTTCCTTCATGTTAGGAAAAGAATAGGGCACCACGACCTGTCCAGAACTCACCAAACTTTCAAATATGTGTCGTCAGAGGCGCTGATTAACACATTCCCCGATGCAGTGTCAGCCCAACAGCAACTGTTCACGTCATCATCATGTGCCATAATCTTGACCGTCCTACGGTCAGCCAAGAGGTCATAAACTAGGATGGTGCGATTAATGAGAAGTCAAAGTCAAGAAATAAAAGAAGATACTACCAAATATTTGACCGCTCCCACCCGCGATAACCTCGTTTCCGTCCGCAGAAAACCTGCAGCTCCAGATACCGAATTCGTCATCCCATCCCCAGGCTGTGCGAGGCCGCCGACGTTGATTAGGATCCCTGAAACTGATGGGGGTTTGAGTAGACGACGAATCCCGCGTACTTGTCATGTACACCATGGGTGACTAATGCCTGTTCAATTAATTGGAATTTACACAACTATTTCACTTACAATAGACGAGTAAATCATCCTACGACGACATAAGCATGATTAAAAGGCAAAAATATAACCACTCGCCTTTCATTGTCAGGACTCAGGTGAGAATCTGTGATTGTCCAACGACCTGGACACCCCTGAATAGTCTTCAATACCTTAAGGGTCGTGTCATGATCATGATCAACATCATCCCAAACTCCTGTAGCGCTTCTGCGGATGTTCCTTGGTCGTTTACTGTACGGCGAAGGAGGTGAAGGAGGTGAAGTCATGTCATAGATATGAAGGCGGAAATCTTTATAGGGGTATGAGTCGTTGTCACAAGGCAGCAGCAGCATACCACATACCTTGACAACAGGTATAGTAAAACGAAGAATCTGCAGAGCGACATCAAGCAATGATCCGAGTAGGGTAATGAATAGACGATGACCTCTCGAGAATTGTCCACAGTAAACATTTGAGGAGTAAGACGCAACAGCAGTTCCACTCGTATTCGGAATGAGATCCTGTAAGAAGTTCAGTCTATTCCATGAAATACGAGAGGGTAACATACACTGGTTATATTCTCTCGAAACATTGCGCCTCGGGGACGTGAAGACTGATCGAACAACAATCGCGAAATATTCTTCCTGCTCCTGGTCTTCGGGCTCACACAACCAAACTCTCCTCCCATTAAGAGGTCAACACCTGGTTTCTGAGGTTCCTTGTGTGGGGGGAACCATGGCTGATGCCACTCTCCTACAGTTTGCCCAAAGCCGCCGTCATAGTCGTCGTCATCGTCTTCATCATCGTCATCGAGCGACTCGGCAGAACCTGAGTTCAACATACTCTGGAGGGCCTCGATAGCGGTTGGCCTGAGTTGTGGACGTGCACTTGCGTCACCGCCGGCACTAGTTTGGTGTACGCTTTGCAAGTCAAATAACGCTACAAGATGCGCAATGCACATAAGCAACATAGGCCCTGCAGCGAACGAACTCACATAGGAGGACCTGTCTAAATGATGATGATTCACGTGAATCTCTGCGATCCTCCCGTAACGACCGTTCTTCTAACTCTACGACGTTATCTTCCCCGTCGAGATAAGCATCGGGGCCGTCATAGGCATCTTCCTCTTCCTCAAACATTTCGAAATCGACTTGGTCATGCCCGGACATGATGGTCTGATATGAGAAATCTTAAGAGGATGAATAGCAATCCCTGAGAAATGGTTGGGAGTGCGATTTATCCCGACTAAAGGCACGTGAACATTCATGAGGCTACACATCTCATATGGTTATCTGCGTCTGACTGAACGGATGACCGAGGAGCACAAAAGAAACGACACAGCAATCAGGATAAAATACACAAGTCCAAGGAACCGAAGCGCATCTAACAGTCGTTGTGAAATAACATAGAAAGTGTCTCGCTCAGTGCGAGGGAGATATGCTACGTATGTTCGAGGGCTGTAGTATGTTGTGATGATCAAGGAGTCGTGTCGCCATACGAAACTCGTTGGAATTGCTTGTAAACCTACGACGTTGATTCAAGTAAACACGAATTTCAACTCCGCTCGTGAACGTCTTCAAGTGAACGGCACGCACAACACACCTATTACCAAGACCAGCCATGCCGGCGCCCCTTCTAATCACAGCGGATCAAGTCAATTGTCTAATACATGCATACTTTCTAGATTCCGGTGCAACTCCAACTTTTCTGCTATCCTTGCCATGTTTCTGACTAGCTCCAGGCTTTCAGCACTCTGCTTTCGCTCTCCGAATGGAAGGTCGTCTCGACCAGTCGCCTCACATCAAGAAGCACATTCAACGCGGCGAACTCATCGAACTACTCAGCAAAGCGCTGCTTTATACTGAGGTTGAGGCGCATTGGAAGGCCGACGAGCTGATGACGAATTGTTCAGCATCATTTTCACTCTTAGAGCCTCACACATGTTCCCTCCAACCTATTCCTTCCAAGAATGAAGCCAAGGTAAACGGGGATACCGCTGGTAAAAGGAAGGCAAGTACACCTTCTGAAGATAGTCGTGCTGAGAAGAGAGCAAGGAAGGAACAGGATGGGGGGGACGCGCAAATGGACGTCGACGGTACGTTCATTGCACCATTTCTTGCCCTTTGATCTCACATACCACAGGGACATTCGCCTCGAAGGCAAAGAAGGACGCCAAACCAGACGCGGCACAAGTCTCGCCAGATACATTGGCTAAAAGGCCCAAAGCGCACAAACCTAGTATTGTTGGAGCGCGTCCTGGTGCGGTCCGCTTCCTACAGGCTCACAAGACCGAAGTGCGTGTTAATGCATCGCTCTCTGCACGGTATTCACGGTTCTCTTAGGTTTTCGTTGTTGCATGGAATCCTTCTGCAAAGGGGCAACTAGTCTCTGGGTGCGCCTTCTCTAATATCAACATTCCGTTTATGACATTTACCTTTTGACTACGACTACGCAGGTCGCGTGACGCTGTCGTTAATTATTGGACTGTGCCTACCGGACAGAACAACGAACTCACTGCCTCCATACAACCAAGCGTAACACTATCAAACCTGACTGCAGCTCCGCAGGCTGATTTGACAGCGTTGAGTTGGAATCATGATGGTTCACTCGTAGCCATTGGCTCCTATGATTCAATCCTTCGAATTTGCACTGCGGCTGGGAAACTGCACTTCGATGACAACCACCATAAGGTAAGATAGAACATAAATTGTATCAATCCTTATCCATGTTTGTCAGGGTCCTATATTTGCTGCCAAATTTTCCCCCTCGGGCCAATGGATTGTAACGGCTAGTCTAGACTGCACGTCATGTGTCTGGAATGTTGAGCACAAGAGATTACATCGACAGTATCGTAATCACGGAGGTATGTCAAGGAACTACTATACTTATCGTATTCTGTTAAAATCCGCGCAAGAGGATTGCTGCTTGGACGTTGAGTGGTTGGATGAATCGACTTTCGCGAGTTGTGGCGCAGACAAAGCCGTTTATGTTGTATCCTTGACGGCTACTGGGCCATTGCACACTCTTGGGTAAGCTTCATTCTGACAAACCGTTTGGAAATCTTCATGTTCTCCAAGGGGTCACGAAGGGGAAATAAACTCCATCAAATGCAATCCGTCTCGAACACGGCTAGCATCGTGCGCGGACGACGGTACCGCACGTATATGGAACATCGTTAATATCCATTCCGAGCAAGCTATACCGGTGCCCGTGGTGCTCAACGGCCACCAACAATGTCTCACTTCCGTTGAGTGGTGTCCTATCACGGGATCTAATGAACATGAACTGGTTGCAACGTACGTTAACCTTTTATTTCCGAGAGTACTCGTCTTGATAGCAAGCCCATTAGAGCCTCATTTGATGCCACCGCCCGACTGTGGGATACCGTCACCGGAGACTGCATCAAGGTCTTTGCGGATCACACCAAACACGTCTACGCACTAACCTTCAGCCCCGATGGGCGTCATCTGGTGACTGGTGGAGGTGACGGCTCGTTGATAATATATGAAGTCAAGGTAAATTGTAATTCCTCTAGATTGTATCTACATACTAAGCCGAGCCATTCAGTCGAAGGAGAAGAAATGGTCGTGGTATACTGGCGAGAAGTCTGGCATATTCGAGATTGACTGGCAGAGTTGGGGGGATACTAGCTTGATTGCGTTGGCTCTAGAACGTCAAATGGTGGCTGTCGTTGATCCAGGCAAGGTACCTGCGCTTCAGTGTTCTTGATCCTCGCCTTCCTTATTGGACTGTATTGCATTATCATTATTGCCCTATGTACTACTGTGTAATTAAACATACTCTCATGTGGCACTCCGTAGATAGGGGAATAGCCCTGGCTAAGTTAAAATTAATGTCCTCCGATGTTTCGCGGAGAGTAACCGTGCCGATGACGTATGGCCGGCACGGCGCGTTTTCAGGATAATGATGATTCAAGTTTCTTCACTATCGGCTCTTGTCTCTCCTTCGTCGCAATGTTGTATCTTGGATTGTCGTCTTCTTTGCGCTGTGCTTTACGTCGCAATGTGGCAGAGGCAGTCATGCGGCCCCGGGCGCAGCCCTTCTCGATGCGTGCGCCATCAAATAATGTGAACAACATACGAAGTATGTTGCAGAGCCGCCCGACCATCTTGTTACCTACCGTGCTCTCGCGCGCTATCACAACGGATGCACACACCATCACAACCTCGTCATCCCAAGAAGCTTGGAAGCGATTTGGAATCACAGCAGTAATATGGCATGCGACTATAACACTCCTGTCACTGACACATATTACCCCGTCAGGCTGTTGTCGCAGGCACTGTCGTCCTAGCAGAAGCCTTACTGAACAGAGATACACGCGATACCTTGACTCCAGCTGAGCAATCCTACTTACACGAGAGCTTCAAGTACACAGGAGGTGGCTTGGTGTTGACCGCAATTGCCGCTCGGAGTTTATTCAGGTCTGGTGTTGCATTCAGGATTATGTCCGCAAACCCTTGTGAGCTTCTCGATGAGAGTACAATGGAGCTACGTTGATGCTTTATTTGCAGGGCTTGTGCTGGGTGTCAGTCTCGCGGGTAGCATCGGATCCATGATGGGGGTTTTCTACACTCCGCCGGAGAAAAGCTTACAGAAACACGCATTTTGGCTGGTACGTCGATTTACCGGCCTCCTAGTATTTAAGCTAATTGTGGTATAGGCATTTAACGCGTGTCAAGCAGCAACCCTAAGCCCACTTTTCTTCTTCAGCCCGGCCATCCTATCTCGTGCAGCCCTTTACACATGTGGTGTGGTTGGCTCTCTTTCTTACGTGGGCGCTACTGCTAGGTATGTTTCGTACTTGTTGTGAGGAATTGAGGCTAATTCATGCCTAGGAATGACAAATATCTGTATATGGGCGGACCACTACTGGCTGGCGTTACAGTCGTCGCTTTGAGTTCACTTGCGCCCCTCGCCCTTCCCTTGGGCATGCGTGGCCTTGCTATTGCAGAATCTCTCTCCCTTTATGGAGGTCTCGCTGTCTTTGGTGGATTCGTCCTCTATGAGTAAGGCTCCATACTTCATTCCTACAAGACCCATTAATGGTATCTCCTTTAGCACCCAAAAGATTTTGCAGCATGCACGGATGGCAGAGATGGGTACCATTCCCAGGGATCCTGTAAAAGAATCCGTCGCTCTTGAGCTCGATATGATCAATATCTTGTGGGTGGTTTCGCCTAGCTTCGTGACATCTCTGGCTGACGATTTCATCAGTATCCGCCTCGTTCAGATTCTGGCCATGCGCTCGAACAACCGAAAGTGATTCATTGATAATGGACTCCCTTGAAGCATGTGTTTATCTGCTTAGTTTTCATCACCGCTCAGTCTTAAGCTTTACGAACTATTATCATCTCACCCTCGTCTTTGATAGTTTGTCCAAACAGTCCATATGTATTATTAGCTAGGGAAGGTACAGTGTTCTATCATGCAGTGGATTTTCCGAGATCCTCGAGAATATTCACAAAGGCCTCTGGGTTAATGATCTCCGTACCGCCATAAGTGACCCGCTTTCCAGTCTTGGAAGCCCATTCCTCCAAATTCCCATACTCGACATATCCTGCGCCTCCGACAATGAACACCATGCCCTCTGAAAATGCCATCCGCTTCGCTCTACCTGTTCCAGAAGCACCTCCGCTTCCTGGACCACCTGCACCGCCTGAAATACCGAAGCCGGCGTGTCGAGGGGCTCGCGGGTCGAGGAATACATAATCATCTGTTTCTTGCAGCGACTGGTTCGATGCTGCAGACGAGTCCATGAGTGCCTCAGTAAGTCGAGTGACCGGGAGCAATTTATTCGCCGGCAAGAAGTTCTTGACGCCCGAGATAAGGTTGTCAAGACCCCCTTCTTTGAGTCGGTCAGTGAGCTAGATGATTAAAAGTTTTAGAGCCCTATCCGAAGAGAAGAGTAAAGGTTAATATGTACTGACTCTGTTCCCAAATGCTGTGAAACCTCTGAAAAGTTCTCCTTGACCTGCGCCGAGTGCAGGCGTTGAGGTTCCTCCAACAGTGGTGGCTACTGTCATCCGGCAGATTTCCCTGGTGCGTCTTACATATTCGAATGACTCAGTGTTAGCCCCTGCCTTTTGTAGTTCCTTTTCCAACTCGGCGATATCATCCTTGGACATTGCATTGTCTGGTGAAGACAAGTAAAAGACGAGAACTAGGCGCAGTTTGTCCTCCGGAGTGAAGGTGCCACTCGGACGAGGGGCGCGAAGTATCTCTAGAATTGAAGCTACAGTCTAGGACAACAATTACCACCGAAGAATACTGAGCATAGTCTGATGAAGGTCACACCTGTTTGTTGATGGCCTCTTCAGTGCTGAAAAGTTCATCGAGTCCACGCATCTTGATCTGCTCTAGCAATGCGGTTGCTATGTTCATATGAGTGTCCAGAACAGCCTTTCGCGCAGTCAGCTCCGGTAGCTGCGTGATAGCAGTCTTCAAGTGTGCAGCATTGGAAGATAGATCGCTAAGATTCTTGTCAGTTTCCTGTCAGTTGCGCGGAAACCTCAAAAAATATGTACATCTGTGAAATGTCATTAACATCGCTAACGCCCGTAGATCGCGTGATTTCCGCTGCATCTTGCTTGTATTTGTTTAGTTCCGCGTCGATCTCTTCAGCAACTTGAGGGAAGGGGTTTGGTGCATTTTTTGCCCAGAAGAAGTCCTTAGAATCAAGATCGTACGAGCGTTTCTGTGGGTGAGTAACGACTACGCGATTGAGCTTGATCTCTAGACAATCGGAAACCAGGGCCTGATATGTCCATCCGTGCGAGATCATGGAAACGAGATCAACATTCCTATCAAGAACCAGCAGCACTGTAATGGTTTGAATAGTGTGGCGCGAAAAATGGAACCAAACATACGTGGTCGTTGCAGATTTGACAACCCGGATGCATCTTGTGCAAACAATGATGTTGTAGCGCCATGTGCTCGGGAAGCGGAAAGAATAGCGTCGCGTATTTTGATTTCGAGCTTTTTGGCTATCATTTCAGCCGCATTTCCTTTCGGTGCGCGGATGATCGGAACGTGGCCTTACCCGTGCGACATTTGGCATCCATCAAAGATATGAAATACACCACACTCACCCATGGTGACAACAGCACTAAAGAGACCGCTGGCTATTCGTTCGATCTCATCTTCTATCTGTTGTTCGGTTGAGGATGGGGAGTTGAGGAGTTTATACGATGTCACAGGATTTAAATGAGATGGTCCTGGCTGACTAGATGGCGTAATAAGAGGTGGCGGTGACAGCAAGGAGAACAGGGAGGGAGAGGGTGCAATGAATGACAGGTATTGGTCGAGAACCTACAGATATGCATCAGCATATTGAGAAGAATTATATGCGCAAAAAAAACGCGCCTGTTCAACCAATTCACCTGTGCCTGCGCTTGCGACAGAGGCAGCCAACTCCTCTAGCAGGGCACGGGGGAGCGGTCCCACAAAGTTAAGGTGGTAGGACTGGTACAATAGCTTCTCGAGGTCTTCCGCTATCCGTCTTACATTGTCGAGTGTTGGGGCAACGAAGTAAACAGCGGGAACATCTGGCAGTGGAGGACGTAAAGAGTGTAATTGCCTATCTAGCACTTAGATGGGGGCTGTATCAAAATGAATTATCGGTGCCTACACATGGAGCGTGACGCCGACGTCACGAAGGTCTTGTACTCGAAGCACAGTCGCCAATACATCTTTCGTTTGCTGGTCTAGCACCAAGACTTTCCATACTGGAGGCCCAGTCGCAGTAGGAACCTTTAGTGCACTTGAGGCTTTGCCTGACGGTGTTCCTGGTCGTTGAAGAGGATCTGACGGGGCGTTCAGGTTAAGGAGTGCGAGCAAAGCAGCCGTTTGTGCTTGCTGCAACGTTGTTGACGTGGTTGCCTGCATTTGTCGATTGGTAGAAACATTTGCAAAAGTTGGTTAAGTGTGGATCGCTCTAAAGGCTTACTTAAGCGTTGCTAATTTCAGATGTGGCAGTACTTTCATAGGGCTGAGCTGGCGGAGGCGCGGTAAACGAAAGATTGATGCAAAGCTATCAAACCTTGGACGATATTTATGCTACATCGTTGGAGAGGACTGATCACTAGCACTGATCACTTCGACATGAGTAATCACTCGAAATTTATTTCACCGCATCAGTACCCAAAAGTCTGACTCGATCTCCCGTGTACAAGAACTAGCCTAGCTATAGGAACATAGTCGTTCTTTCTATTTATCTCTTGCCAACCAATTTTCGCATCTAGGCAACGCCTTTTATATTCCTGTGATTCGGTGACAAGTCGCACATCAATGATCCCCCACAACTTCTCACGAGTTCTTAGGATATATATCTTGCGACACTGCCATGGCGAGATACAGTACTTAACACCAGTGCGATAATGTAGATTTACTACTCGAAGACTCTTCCCTTGATCCCACCGTTTACTCTTGCTTTTACGCACCTTAAAGCCCATTTCGTGAGTATTATGGTTCAGTGTGGGCTTATCAGGTTTCGTTTAATTCTCACCGACAGTCAGCCCATTTGTTATCATGGGTGGATCACAAAGCAAGGCACAAAAATTCAATGGAAAACCTGCTAGTGCTTCCTCGCGGTTCAAGTTCAAGTCTTGGTCGCTTGGCAGACGCAGGCGAAACCGTAACAAGCCAAGGCGCCATTCGCGGGGCACATTGGCATCGCCAGTTGTAGGGGACTCCCCCCCTCCGTGGGTTGGAGGTCACAAAATATTCGTAGCTCTCGAAGACGGAGGGGGATTATTTGTAAATAGAGATTCGCAATGATCCGGCACTCTTACGCCTTGCGTGGTGTTCATTAGTGAGTCTCTGTATTTATCCAAGGAATGTGCACATTTTGATGACAAAATGTGACTATGTAGTATCCAACCAAGCACCTTTGCATGCCCTTCGAGGTGTGTTGGTCACACAGGGCTGATATCTATGCGAAGATGGAACATCTACTTCAATCCGTCGCGAACAGTCCCAAGTACCCGCCCAATATGTTTGTTCTCGCTGAGAGGCTCCGGTCTTGCTTTCTGTGTGTGTACCATAACTTTCATTTGAATGGGTAATCTAGATTCTAGACACTCGTACAGTAATAGTCATAGCTTATATCGTCGACTGCACACGGTTCTATCAAAACATCAACTTTGAATGTAACTTTTTTTATTTCCTCGCGATCAAGCGTCAGTAGCACAGGCCGCCGCATAATTGAACGGAATTGTTATTGAACCGAATATGGCAACTAGTCTTGTTTGGTTCATGAAATAATGATGAATTCGTTCATTTACTATCCAACTCATTTCCAAATCTCTACGCACAAGTTTACTCGATACCTTGTTCGTTCTTTCCTTGTTGTATACCCGCCCGACTGAGGGCTCTTATGACTTTTCATGCTTACGCCGACGCTCATTCGGCGCTACGACCTATTGGACGACCTCAAGCGAATGATCAACGCGGCGGCCAAGGAGGGTCGGTAACCACCTCGAGACCTGCTCATTCACTAGCACCTGCCGTTGAACTATCGCTCATGCCAAGCTCACTATCTGTAATACCAAATTCTGGCGGTTCAATGTCGCCTTCAAGCCTAACTCCTGTGATGTATGCCATTTCATACCCTGTTATATCAACCCCAACACTTGCGTCATATCCAACTCCCATTGCCTTGGGATCCGACTATTCACCCCATGTCTTTTCGTACAGAAGTAATCCACAGCCTGTTTGCATTGGAGATGGTTTGGATGCAGCTTCGGACGGAGTAATCGCCGCTGTTGTGCTTCCAACAACCGTCGGCTTGTTCATCTGGGTGAGTGTTACTTGATAGCCTTACTGCTGCGACCGTGTACTCAATTTATCTGGAAGTTGCTGTTTGCTGTACTACGTCCCCGTTACCGGCAAATATATGCGCTTAGAGAGTGGTTCGTGCAACAAGAGTAAGATTTTTGTAACTGTGCAGTAAGTCATGCTAACTCCGCTGTAGTCTGCGACCGACTCGGTTGAGCTCGAATATCGGCGCTTTCCTCTTTCCATCTGTACCCCTTGTCCCGACTATATCTTCAGACGTTTCTGACGCTGGAAAGTCAGCCTCAGTGGATGCTCGCTTGTTTCCGTCGGATGAGGAATTGAGCCAACGCACTCTGTGGACATGTTTTATTATCGTCCTCGGCTGGAGTTTGGTTGGCCTAGGTGGCGCCTTGCCGATATACCTCGTGTCTACACCATGTCTGGCGCATTCCGCCGGCGACCCTCAATTTACCGGAGTGTTTTCCGCGGTTCAAGATCTCAGCTTGCTACGTCTCCTGCAGCTGCTAGAAAATAGTTCAGCTTCCATAAACACCGAGGATCAGACTCCAAAAGTGCGACTGCGGATCCTTATTCTCGCCGTCTTGACGGTAATCGTGGCCGTGCTACCAGCATTATATAGAATCCTGAAAGAAATCAACAACCTCGTTGTATTCCGCAGACGCTGGTTAGAGGTGCGATGTGAGGGGATGGAAATGGGTTGGCTAAGCGCCAGAAAAGCCCCCGGTTTTGCGGAGTGGGGAGAGCAACGTGTCAAGGATTATTTTGTCAAACTAGGACTCAGCTCTTCCTTGAGAGGCTCTTCTCGGTTCAACAACCGACAGCGCCAACCCCAAGGTCGGATTCAGTCATACTATCCGAATTCTCAAGATTCAAGCTTCGAGGTTGATGTGCAAAGCTTATTCACTATCTGGTAAGAACTATATAATATAAAATGTACATGGGCGCTAATAGCACGCGTTCTCAGCGACACGCGGGATTTGGCACTCCTGATTGAAGAACGAGACGAAATCCTAGACAACCTCGAAGTTGCAGAAACGAGATACATATCTTCTTTCAAGATTTCAACGCCCGACCCCTCCATTGCTGATCTTGAAATTCGCGCTCCCAATCCATCTGAAGAAGCACCACCCAGACCTCACATTAGCCGGCCTCGCGCTCTCGGCGGATCAGTAATAACCTCAGTTTATCATCGTTAATACTCACACTAATAGTTGTTTTCAGAGGGACCGTCCACGCCATCGGAGATACAATCCTGCCCAAGCCAGCTCGTCTTTCGCCCCAACGTCATTCGTGGCCCCATCGCAGTACTATAAACTGCGTGGCCTGAAAAGCGTCGATGGTGGGAGATTCACCGACAGCATCAGCACACCGATCAGTCTGACGGAGTCCCTCAAACAACGAATTGCTGGTACTCGCTTCCAGGAGGGGGACATAGACTCAGCATCTTACAGTGGCATGCCATCAGGTAGCCGTGTAAAGACGGAAGACAGCGAGGAGCTACGACAGTCGATATCAGTTCCGGACCCGAGGTACTACAGGCCAAACCATGGCGGAGGGTCGTCTTCGGAAAGTGGTGGCGGAACTGGAGCAGGAACTGAGTATCTGTCTGTGGACACTTCATTGAACGCTCCTGAGTCTGTTGATCACGATTGGGTTGATCTCGCGCACGAGATTGATTTTGGCAATCCGTTGGGCGAGGGATCTCGTTCTGGGCCAGCACCCAGACGACAAGAAGAACTTCCGCCTCCGAGGCCACGTCCAAAACTAGTTACCACACCGTCCACAGATCGACGAGAGACCTTTCCACTAAGAAATCGAGTAAAAGATGACGTTCCCGCTGAGGATGTTCCACCACCTCATTTACGCCTGCAGCCGCAGCAACCGTTTGTTCGACCTGATTCCGATCTTAATTACGACGGGCTTGGTGCTGTCTATGCCGAAATAAATCAATGGCGTTCACGGCTAAAGCTCATCAACATGCAGATTGCCGAAGCTCAGGAAGATTGCTATGCAAATATCGCCGATGGCGCTCGGGTCAAGGGTTGGATTATTATTGGTCGCGGTTTGCGTCACATGCATGGTGTGGAGCTTATAGAAGGTAGGGCTAAAGAAGACGTGCGTTGGGACACGCTACAGAACGAAACGACGCCCCTGGATTCGGTAGCCTTTTGGCTGGTTGTTGCTGTAGTGATTATACTCCTTACTACTGGCCGTAAGTGACGTTTCTTCGATCTACCTGGGAAAATATGGCGTTTACTTTGTACAGTGACAGCTGTCGCGGGACTTGCCCTCGGCGCCGCTCCTAACGTGGCTCATTATCTGCCTTTCTTACACCCACTCTCAGATCATGGGGATCTTGCCTCGGGATTAGCAACTTCTCTGGCTCCCGCTATTGGCGCCGTTCTTTTCACTGCGATTGCGCTCATTATTATCAAATGTGAGCAATGTCAATAACAACTCATAACTGTAGTGCTCATGAGACGTGATGATGTAGGGGCAACCACATGGAGTGGCGCTGTATCCGTGTCTGGAGTTCGGATGCTCACTGTCAAACTTGTGTTCTACACGTTGGCAATTGTGGTCGCTGCGTTTACGATCACTGTTGGTGCTCTCCTTTTCGCGTTAGAGGCATTCAGCCTTGGGGAAGAGATTGCCAAAACTGTTTCAACCGGCTGTGTCTATATGAGCGCTTTCGCTTTTGTTCTCATCATCAATGTTGCTGTCATTTACCCTGGTTTAATGTTGTTACAGCCATTCCGATTGTGGCATGTTCTTCTTTCGGAACGAGACGCCGTCACACCAAGACAGCGTTTCCGAGGTAAGATGCCCTATTTAATTTCAAACGCGATAACCTTAGCACACCAACTAGCTGTATACCCAAGAACTTTCGACGCTTCTTATGCTACCAGTGCTTGTGTGCTATCCATGACTTTTGCATCCGCATTCTCTCTCATCTTTCCGTTGATCGGACCGGCTGCTCTCATCCTGCTTTTTTTGACTCTTGTTGGTGCGTCATCTTGTCAATTGCATAATCCCGCAGGGGAAATGATTGCTTCTTAGCGCATAGATACCTCGTTGGATATGTTTACGCACGGACTCTTTCGCAAACTGGTGGGCTTCTCCAGATCTGGTTGCTGAAGCGATTTGGCACACTTCTTGCGCTACAGCCGCTGCTGCTAGGTTTAATCTTACTTAGTCGGCGGCTCTGGATAGAGGGGGGAGTACTTGCGGGCATAGCAATCATTGTGGCAACGACAGTGGAGGTGTATGTCGTGCACAAAACAAGGCTTCCGAGCCTCCAGGCATTGCCTGAGAGTACCCAAGAGTCTCTGAGAGTATTCCGCAGGGCTTCAAAACCCGATGGCCACACTGACACCGATGACGAGAGCCGTAGCATCATTACCACTAGAGGAAACCGCCGCACGAGAGGCTCAATGGCTTCTGTCCTTGAAATGATGTCTCTCACTTTGGCAGTCATGCCATCACCTTCAACACATCGGGGCCCGCTGCCACTCCGTACGGGCTTTTTCTGAAGAATCGTCAATGCGCTAATGAATCATTGCAGAAACGGAAACTTTAGATGATTTAACCGCTACAGAACGAGCTGCCAGAACACATCCCGATGCTCCTCCTCATCTTCCTCCGCTTGCCTTTGCGGACCATGCCGAAGAGATGACTAGTATTCTTTATGCGCCCGAACTGCTTGCCCCTTCCCCAATCATCTGGCTTCCGAACGATACCGCAGGGGTTGCGAAAACAGAGGCAATTGACCTGCGAAGATATCATGATATAAAAGTCACGCTCGACGTTCATGCCAGGGATGTCATCCTGCCTAAACGAAGTGCCTCCACGCGAACACATGCGTAACGAGTTACTTGAGCTTTCCCTTCGCTTCTACTGTTTCACATTCTTGACTTTCCGTGCTTTTTGGTGTGACATTGGTGGACTCATGTTACTTTATAGATCGTACTTATTGCACTACCGTATATCAAGCATCAAAAAACACTTTATGAATATTACTCACCAAAGTTGGAATAGGGCTGCAAACTTTCCGCGACTCTTGCGCATCCGAAGAGTGCGGCTTTTTCCCTCGTTCTTCACCGTTATTATGTGTCCCTTTTTGGCCGATGACGTCCACTACCCTGAATCAATTCTCAATTTGTGGACAATTGATGGAACCCTCCGAGCGCTTGCTGATAAAAAAAAAATAGCTTCGCTGGGTACTGCATGGTACTGCAGTGCGCAGTGGCACAAGAATAAGTACTAGAACGTATTGGCGACCGGCAGGCAGGCAGAGTATGCTCAAGAATACTGGGAGCTGATTTTAAGCTGACTTCACAACGGTCGGCCCCATTGACGCGTTGTTCAGATTCTCAGAAGCGATCCAAAAACAGTTTAAGTTCGGGCAACCAATCAGTTCATCTTGTGAGTTCCCTATCATGCAGCTATCTACCCATGAGCCATCGCTAGATTCCAGTGGCACAATGCTTCCATACTCGTGTTGCGCAGAACGCCGAACGTTCGACCTTCTGGCGCCCAGACATACTATAAGATGTGAAGAGCCAGAATTGTGCGGGTACTCGTGTTACTAACGCGAGACGCGTTTTGTGAAATCGGCATTCAACATTACATGATGCAACATTTGTTGCTAAGAACGTTCCGAGTTCGAAATTGGGGTCCACAGTGTGAGATCATTATTTTTCGAAGTGACCCTTCTAATTTTATCATTGAGTAATGTAGGTCATCACGAATGAGGAATTGTTTCCGACCTACATGTGGTTTCCTTTCTTCACCAATAACCTTAGCGAAAAAAATAAAATAAGACGGAGTCACTGCAACCTGCCATAGCTCATTGCCACGTGAGTGTTACGAAGCGAAGTGATATACATTGGTTGCAACGGCAGGTGTGAGCCGGGGCACAAGGTTGTCTGCGACCAGCAATTGTGGAGCCACTGTGGCAGTCCCAGTGATCCGGAAAGTCACCTTCCCCTCCACCATATATATTCTCTCTTGTGGTGCGGACAGCACAATTTCCTATCTTCACTACTTTCTCCATTCTGTGATTCTGCAAATCCATGTCCAAATCAACATATAACTTTGAACAGGATCCAGTCGTATTATACTCCAAGACCCTACATGATTACACTCTCAAATTGTGGACGGAGTCCAGGAGAGTTGCGGAAGAGAAAGCAAGACTCAAGCTTGCTCGAAGGGAGGAAGAGGCACGAAAACAGAAAGAAATTAATTCTTCCAACTCACCCACCACTCAGCGACCTCATCATCCTTCAGAAGACACGATACGCTGATTTTTGCTTACCCGTGATGGACATCAACGGTAGTTCGTAATTCAACACATATCGCGCTTCTGAATTTGCAACAGCTATTTCCAAGATACCCACGACGTTGAGTCGGCAGACTTCGATCCATACGATGTTTCGCTATTATACCAGCAGTTGGGCATCTGCCCAGCTCATCTTTTCATCCTCCTTGGACCATATCATGTAATGTTCGTTTTATTTCCTGGATTTGGAATTCGGGTGATGGAATAACAGTTGGCATCGTTACTTCCCAGACCTCAATATTTTAATTATATTCCAGCTCACTGCAACTTAAACAACAAGTCATGATTCTACCTCAACATTTATAACCGCCGTTGCTGTCTGTCATCCTGCCTTTCGCAAACGACGATGTCATACTATTTCGCAATCTGAGTTAGCGTTGCGGGAGAGCTCACCCACTGTGTTATAGTTGTCCCAACCCCTTATGGAGAGCCTGTACGATTGCATGGAAATTTACTCCCCTGTATTGAACAAGTGAAATTCACAAACAGGACTACAATTAACTATCTAATCTCAAGAGTGCTATAGGGCATGATTGGATTGTATATCGAGAGCGGGAGTGTGAGTTTGGTGGCGCACGAAGTAGTTCTTGATCACGGCGAATATAAATCTAAGCTATCATACGCTTCTCTGACACGCCTTTTGACGTCTGATTTAGAGAGGCAACATTTCAGTGAGTACGTCAATGAAGCCATAGGCTTGATAAGGGCCACGGGATTCTAAAAACTTCCGGCCTTTGTGACTTCATTGTACTTTGTCATTAGAAGACCATGTCGGAATGCGGATCAGATATACTGTCCTATCCAATAGGATTTCTCCGTGACATACAGTTGGGTAAATATTTATTATGACCAAGTTCGTCACCCGATAAAAAAAATATGTTTTCGAGGATTGTTCGAAGGAGAGAGTTTCAGCTATGTACATCATAAAAATCAATGAAATGATCTGAAATTCATTCGTTCGCTAATATTGCAGCTTTCATTGCTTTTCCCTAGTTGGTACAATCCTACTCTTAGATCCTCCCACACCTTGCAAGTAATCCTTGATAAATAATCTGTAATCACAAGCCTGTCGATAAAGATATTGCTCTGATCAGATGTGTGTATACAATTGCACATCAGTTGAGATGAGGGACAACTAGTAAAAATGTGCTCTCGACGCGGTCGTCCAATGGCGCTCATATGCATCTCATTTTGTTTGAGGATGCGCGGTAACTGTCGGGACGAGAAATTAAAGCCAATAGGCTATATGTGCAGCCTTTTACTAGGACAGCTCGAGGACAATGACAAAACCTTCGAGTCGCAAGTTACCACTATATTCATCGTTCGATGGAGCGAAAACATTTCCCTTAGCATGATACTACAATTTTAACTAAAAAGAACGGTGATAGAAAATCCGAACCTAAACATTATCAGATGCTATTTCTATGTAAATGTTAACTTCAATTACATAAGGAACATGACACGAACGCAAAGTCACTGAACTGTATAGTACCCGGCAGCCTCCGGATGGCTTGCTTCGCCTAACCAACTAACCAAAGTGCCGAAATCGGTTTCAGCAAATAATCTCGCCGCGCCGCCCAACGTCAAGATGCCCAAAGGTCGGGATGTCCGTCGTTCAAACTATTCACAGACTGACCATTGATACTAGTTTACAAGCCCGGAAAAGTGCTTCCACCATACATGTCACAGATGTCCTCGCGATTCTAATTCTCTCTTTGTCGTCTAGGTCGCCATCGTCCTGCAGGGCCGTCAGGCAGGCAAGAAGGTCGTCGTTATCAAGCAAGTCGATGAAGGAACCAAGGAACGGCCATACCCCCATGCTATCGTTGCTGGCATTGAGCGTTACCCCCGAAAGGTTACGCGGACTATGGGCGCCAAGAAGCTGCAACGGAGGAGCCGCGTTAAGCCTTTCATCAAGGTGAGCGTCCATGAATTCGGCAGGAAGATGCGAACTGATTTCTCGTGGTGTCTCCCAGGTCGTTAACTATTCACATCTTTTCCCCACACGTTATGCTCTGGAGTTGGAGAGCTTGAAGGGCTCGGTGGCTGCTGAGACTTTCAAAGAGCCATCACAGCGGATTGATGCACGAAAGAACATCAAAAAGTTACTTGAGGAGCGCTACCAGAGTGGCAAGAACAAGTGGTTCTTCCAGCCCCTTCGCGTAAGTCCCTTCATGATGTTCTCTATGTTTAAAGCTTACTATTAGCCCCATAGTTCTGATCGCTGCTTTTTATATCTGTGGTACTGGGGAGGCGACATAGCAAAACTACATGTACATCACATGTCCAGATCTCACATTACCATGCAAAGCTTTCGTTAAATGTTGCAAACTTGCTCATTAACACCCAGTATTTATGGATGAAATGAACCCGAACGATCTGCTTCTGGCCCTCTTTATCGACTCCTGTCCATTCAGAATTACCATCGAGCCCTGGGTTTCTGATCTTTTGCGCTTATCAAGTGGACATAGTTCATTCGATTTTCCTCGCCTTTTCATGGGTATTTTTAATATCTTATCACTGAAATATCGGACAACATATAACGTGGTTGAGACTGCGCGCTGCAGAAGGTGCGTGTATAATTAACTGCCAGGAGGTTGAGTTGTGCCTAGGTTGTTGTCGCATGGAATGGTGGGGTGTTTAATAGTGGCGATTCCGAAATGCGTGATGCTGGCTACAATTACAAAGAAGATAAGAAATACTTCATTTCAACAGTAGATTCTATCGCCTTCGTCCCCCCGCCCCACCGCCTAACACCACAAGTTTATTACCCCTCTTCTTGTTCCCGTTTCCAGTTGTGCTTCGTTGCTCAAGTTCGTGCCAAGCCGCATCTAATTCCCATTCGTCTCCGATATCCAGACTCGCGGCGCGATTATTAGTATTCGAATGTCCGACATCAACTCGCGATGCAGAGTGTGCAGCAGATGCGAAGCTCCTGGAGCCCCAGGCACCACTAATCTGAGGAGCGGGAGACTCGTGGTCCACTGCCCCTTCAACCTCTACAGGATGAACCACGGGGTCGGGGGGTACATAAACACCAGACTCGCTCCGCGGCGCAATCATCTTCTCTCTCTCGCGTTCCTCCGCACGCATGCGCGCGCGATCGTCCTTCTTGCCTTTCTCCTTCCTCCTAGACTTACGGAGTTTGATCGCCCCTTCGAAATTCTTGAGACCCTCTTGGCTCACAACTCCTTCTAGGTCTGCCTCGATGAAGACGACATCGGCGCCCTCTGGCATATGGGCAAGGTACTTGCACCTCTTGCGCAGCTCGTCGTTGACAGTACCTTCCGCAGCAGATTCTACACGGACTGTAATCGTGTCTGGGAATGAGACATAACTGTTAAAGTGCGAGAAGAGAATCTTGATATCGAGAGGATGTAAAAAGATAGGCAGGCCTGAAGCTGCCTGGTAATAGTAGTAGGTCTGTGTGGACGGAGGAGGAGGGTTAATATTACGACGCTGTCTGTGATTACGGCTGTTAGAAGAAGCGTTGGTAGGGAGAGTTGGAACGGGTGCTGGTGAGGGCGTGGTAGAGACCGACGAAGAAGCGCGTGAAGAAACAGAGTACCCGGAGCTTGAATGTATAGCCAAAAATGCTTCTGGCGCCTCAGGAAGTGCAACACCTTTAGTTTCTCCCTGGATTTTCCGCTCCTGTCCGACATTGTGGCGTCGTTCAATGTCTTCGTAATCCCTTTGAACTCTACTAACGGCTTCCTTCAGCTGCGGTGATTCTAATGCAGCTGCTTTAGCAATCTGATGGCGAAGCTTCTGCTCCGCTGCGTCAATGAATATATTACTAAGTTCATCTTGCATGCTGGTCATCATCCGGCGTTCCACGGCGAGAGCATCCAAATCGTTAGAAAGATCGGCGATCAGATAGTCGGGAGTAGCAAGCATGAACTTGGCATAGTTGTAGACATCAGGAAGGAAGTAAAAGGGAGCCTGATGAGGGGGAATCAAGTCTGAGAGCCAAGTGTGTGAGCGTGGTAATGCGAGGGTTGTTATTTGGGGACGTTGCATGAGTCGCATCCGCATCGTAGATCCAGCCCGAGGAGCGGTCCTATGATCGGACAGGTACGTAGATGAGGAGCTGCTGACAGCGTCAGGCACTTGGTCGTCCTGGGGTCCATCATACCATTTGACGCTCTTCAACTGTTTCTCGTTCACAGTATCAAAACAGATCGGACACCGTGCCCATTTGTTGTCCGACATGCTCAGATAATGGAGAATGCAAGGAAAACAGTATACCTGTAAAACAATCTTTAGTTTTTGGCGCGTAACAAAGGGCACGCTCTACTAACATGTCCGCATTTCGTCATTCGCGGGGCAGTCGGAGGGGACAAACAGATAGGACAAGTTCTAATTCCTTCATCCTGCGCGGAATTACCTCCGCCGGCAGCAGCAGAGAAAGCTGAAGATCGTGGAATGATGACCTGTAGAATATCGTGCCATTGAAAAAAGCTTTGCCCAACAGTGAGATTGAGGGAGGTAAACGAATGTTTTAGAAAACTCACATGTCTGGATCCGCAAAGTGCACTGTATAGTCCCCGGTTGGATTCATAACAAACCGATACTGTGCATTCACAAATCCTGAAGCACGGTAAAGACCTGCACAAAATAGCGTAAATAGCAAGACTCACTCTCCTTGTTCCACACGGCTGGATTAACAGCCCTCCTGCTCCTTCTAGGTAAACTCTGAGGCTGAGTCTGTCGAGGAGGAAGTGTGAAGTTCAAGAGATGGTTCAAGGACTGATTCGAGGCCATCTTCGCTGGTCGCTTTGGAGTTGGTGCCTGTGCTCTCGGGTTGGACGTCATTGAGCTGGCGAAGACAAACGTCGGTTTCCCGAGTAGAATTTGCGGATAGCTGGATCCCTTCCCTACCAGCGAGACAGTAAGCCACCACGATGGTGCTCACTGGGCTTAAGAATGACGGTGACAGACTATGACTCTGTATGTCACGTGTCGGTACCGGGTTGAACTGCAACGTTCGCTCATTCAAAACCAACAACGCCCGCCATGGCGAAAGGAAAGAATTTGAACCCAGCAGACGCGTATAGTGAGTTTATTATCGCTCACCCCACAGGTCTGGTAGTGAATAGCACTGACCCATAGGAAAGGCCCAACGGAAGAAGGAACTTAAAAAGGCGAGCATGAACGTTGCAAACTCAACGTCTGGATTAAACATTCATTGTTGTTGTAGTAGAACAAAGCAGAGAGGTCTAAAGCTCGTGACTTCGCTTTAGTCAAGAAGGATACAAAAGGTTGGTTTACTCCCTCATCTATATTATCCCACCTCACTGCTACTCACCCAGATCTCGATGATGAGATTGAGAAGCTTGAAGGGTTGGCAGAGCCCACTGCTGCAGAGAAGATCCGCCTTGCAGATCTCAAAGCAGAATTAAACAAAATCATGGTTAAGAAGGAAGAATACGTTCAGGAGCATCCTGAACAACGCAAACTCGTCTATCGAGCTCGTAGGGGGAAGGATGACGTTGATAAAGAGCAACCCGCTGTAGAGCAGAAGCGAAATGTTTTCAACAAGCGCGGTCTACCTCGTCATCCTGAGCGAAGCATCTACTATGATCCTGTCATGAATCCCTATGGTGTTCCCCCTCCAGGAATGCCTTACATGGAGAGACGTAGGTCAACCCCAGTCATATATGGTATGGATCGGTTCTGATATCCAGGCCGTAGCTCTTAGGCCTGATGAGGTAGCCAGTGATGATGAGGCTGACGGTGGTCAGCAAAATCTGCTTGTCTGATCATCTTTAGTTTACTCAACATCTTTCAATATTTAGATGACGATGTCGTTATGCCTGAAGGTCCGCCTCCAACTAGCAATGATGACGTCATTGATAGCGACGATGACATTCCAATGCCGGAAGGACCTCCACCAAACGACGTCGAACGTGCGTCCTATCTTTTACTTTGATGGACATTAATATCCCAATTCAATTAGTAGAACCACCACTTCCCCCTCCACCTGTGCATCCCCTTCAGGGTCTCCCACCTTTCCCGCCACCTCTCCAAGCTCCACCATTTCATCCACACCAGCATCCCGGATACATTGGACACGCTCCTCCGCAAGGCTCCTTATCTGGTTTCTCACCATACCTCCCTGAGTCTGCGTTCATTCAACCGCACATACCTCCTCCGCCTCCTGGATTTTTCCCTCGGGTACAATCAGCCTCGTCCATGCAAGATCCACTTTCTTCCATCCCTCATCAAACGTACCAGGCACATCGTGTTAACCGCCTGACCCCCCATCCGTCACTTCCACCCAAACCTTCGTCTGTCTCTGAAACTTTCCCTTCAGCTCTTAGTACTACTGCAGCCACGGTTTCGGCTGAGCCGCAGCTACGGGATCTAAAGAAGGAGGCTACGGCATTCGTCCCAACGTCCCTCAAGCGGAAAAAGCCTGCTGTTGGGATGTCATCATCTAAGGTTAATGCGGCTCCTTCTCTCGGTGGAGAATCAGAATCTTCAGAACCACTACCGGCTTCGCGACCAGATCTTGTGAGCTCATTGATGGATAAATTCGGACCGGTACCTGTAGTCTCAGCAACCCCGCCGAATGGTAAAGGTCCCGCAAAGAGTATGCAGCCTGGTGTGGAGAAGAAGGATGATTATCTGAAGTTTGTGGAGGAGATGGGCGACATCTTACGCACTTCCAAGCCATGAGGCATTTTACAGCCATGCAAATAACACCTTTGACACGATTCCTCTTACTCTGATGGCAGCAGTATACGATAATTATCTAATGTAAAATTGCGTCGTTCAGTAGGCGCTCAGAGGGATCGTTCGTCGTTCTGCAACTGACCATCCCCGTGTGAACTCGGACTCGGACTTGTGGTCACATAGACCTTGGGATTTTATGCCATCAGATCGGCCACCGCAATATCAGGGCTCAGCTGGCCCAAGCTAGCTTTCACCTGAAGAACGACTATCTCCAATTTCTTTCATAAGGTCTGGCTGGGAGAATAACTTTCACTTGGTTGCAAATACTAGCGCTGGAATTGTCTTATGTATGAGGCCGTCCTGCTTTACCCAAGACCGCTCGCTCGCTCTTCAGGACGCCTTCTTCTCCTGCCTCTTTTACCCCATCGACCTCCTTTGAAGCCTCTTCCTTCGGAAATATGGTCGAACATTTTTATACAGGTTCTCTTTGGGGACGGTCAAGATCCCCAGTCACATACGGAGCACTATAATGTACTGCGTTCGTGTTCTTCTTTGATCCTAGTATGCAAGGGTTTCAAGGCGAGTAATTTGATCTTTAAGCACCTATATATTTGCATACGCACAGAGGTGCATGCGGAGGATGAAGTGTGGATGTATATCCTGACTCATTTCCTGTTCTCTCTGCCAGCATGCCGCTGACTCGAACTTTGCGATAGGAAGTTGCGATGCCGCTCTTATATTCTTGCGTGCGATTGTACTCTGTGGACTCTTTGGAGAAATTCACTGCGCACCTTCACTCTGCAGACCAAATGTGGGATTCTATCCGCAGGATTCCTCACTCTACTCCTGGGCGTTGGGTGCAAGTACTCGATCTTTCGGAACTTCTCACAGCGCTCAGTTCCTCCACATATTATGTGGTTGATGCACTCTTGACGCAGCTTTTCCCGCTGATGCCGTCCTTGAGCAGGCTGATTTTGTCTCCTGGATTTCCGCTGAGCCGTCGCGTACTCACATCTCTGACATATAGAGACGATGGCCATAATCTTCGTACCTTGTGCGGAATTGGATATGATCCCACGTTCTATGACCGGGTAGCAATAGACGAAGACCCATTCGTTCAGTTGCTGCGGGTATGCGTAAACCTAGAGCGGCTAGAGATTATTGGGATTGGTTTGAATACCGACCCCGACTCGCATTTCGACGCTGAACTACCTGTAGTTGCCCCGCTTCGTTTACCGCGCCTGCGAAGCCTTACCCTGTTATCCATGCCTTCCTCTTCGTTGATGTATGCACTGTTGCACTCCCCGTTGCCATGCTTACAGACACTGAGGCTCACACCATACGACGACATCCCCTTTCCGGTATCACTGTCGTCCCTCTTTCTTCAGACACACGGGCAGCACCTTCGTACCCTTTTCCTCGTCACTCCGAATTCTTGGCCGACACGTTTTCATCCATCACCCACTACCTTACTCCACACATCCCCGAATCTCAAATACCTCTCGCTCGAATATCCGTTACCGTCACTTACCGTTCCATTCAAAACATCATTGGCATCTCCTGTGTCCTCATTCCCTGCTCTTTCCCTTGAAATTCTGTCAATTCCTCGACCCAGCGGCAACTTTTGGGTCGCTTTAGAAGGACTTTTTGCGTTCCTTCCTTCCCTAAAAATAGTACAGACGCGAGGCGTGGCTTGGCTGAGGCATGGAATGAACTCCCATGCTCAGGAGGCTGGAATACAGGGTGAGATGAAGGCATGGGAACGTCGCCTGGCTCGTAGAGGTATTCGACTGTTGGACGACGACTGGAAAGAGTCACCACCGTACGCGTGAATGTGGAACATTCTGCTATCGTTCGCTAGGCATATTGTATGTTTTCTGCTCTGCTTTCTGTTTGATGTAGCTTTCACTGGTCATGGCTTATGGTGCCTGTCCATTTTTCTTTGGGTCTGCATTACTACTCACTTTACCATCATCTATATCCAGTTCTGACTCTCGTGCCTTTCAACCACTCCTCATTACATGCTTTATACAGGTTCATCTTTGATTCTCCATCTTAATCCATCCTTTTATTTCCCTCTCTGAGAACCCTTGCACTTATCCACATGCACTTTTGGTTTCCCCTGGAAACTCTGCCTTCGTAGAGGTATTCGAAATCTACCGCAAAAATGAGTTTAGGTCTTCTACTTTCTGAAGCGAACCTTCTAATAAGTATATTTTACAGCGCATACCTGGCACATACTTAATAATGCCTCGCAGGACTAAGATCATCCATTTCTGTCCCTTGAAGTACACTCTAGCTCAATTCACATTACTCCTACGATCGTTATGAGTTTTGTTCCGCTCTTCCCCGTTGTCGCTGCGTCTATCTTGAAAGCACTGCACATCTTAGCCTGCCCAGTTGCAGAGAACGTCATGCCTCGACGCGCACCTATTCACTCAGCGTGGCCCGTCGCAAACGTATTAGAGTTCCTTGGATGCAGTGCACGCGCGGTGTTACTCTGAACCTGTCCCTCCTATGGGCTCTGACATCTTCAATCCTGGGACCCTCTCTCATCCCACCACCATCGCGGTCGATCCATTGGAAGCAATGATAGATACAGCGGGTCTTGGAGCACTTTGATGGTCACGATGGAGATTCAGGTAACACAGACGAGGGAGAAGGACGCTAGGCGAACTTGCTACACTGGAAGTTAGAACTCAAAGGTTTAGAGTGAGTGCTCATCCGAGTGATTCTAGAAAGCAAGTGGTTTAGAGCTTTCAATATTTCTCATCGAACTTGTGAAAACACTGCTATCCCCACTTATTGGGCATAACGTCACTTATATTGACTTGAAGGTGCGATAATGAAACGTTGGTGTTGCACCAACGAATGAGTTAGGCGTATGAGGCGAGTTTACCATTTCACGCGTTCCAATTACTGGACAGCATTGCAAAATTGCCTCACAGCCTGCGGAAGAAATCTTCATCGTTTCTGAGGGAGCCGCAAGGAAGAACAGCCCCTCTTCTATGTGGGTCTGCGAAGGTAATTACATAATGGTATTGGGAGCTGCTCACTTCATTATACGAACAAACCCGCGTCTCTCAGCCGCTGCAATGCAACTTCGACATCTTTGCCTAGGTCATGGCGCAATACTGGATCCCATAAGTTTGACAATTGCTTTCGAAGATGTGCAATGGTTTCGTCGTCGGCGTCGCCATGAAGAGAGTCGTAAAGCTCGCCAGCACAAACACTTTCCTTGAGGACCATGTTAGCCCTCGGTCGTCGCACGAAATCGTACGCCTCGAGAACACTCTGGTCAACAATTAAAATATTTCATTTAGCGATAGCATTGCGAACGTACCTCAATATTGGAAAGTCTAGTTTGAGGATGCGTGAGCAGTTGACAAATTACTCGGGCATCCTCCAACCCCTGACCAACCCCAGCTCCTAAATGAGGGAGCATACCATGAGCGGCATCGCCTACCAAGGCGACGTTACCTCTTGAATAGTTGTCGAGAGGGGGATCGACGCTGTGAACAGCCCATTTGCTAGTTTTCTCGATCAGCGAAAGTAGTTTCTTCACGTCGGGTCCACAGTCGTCAAAAGCTTCGAGTATCTCTTGTGTAGAGGCTGGCACTACCCATTGACTGAGAGGAATTTCAATTCCCTCAGGAATCGATTTGTCGGTGTAGAATGCGACCACATTGATCTTCGCTTGTTGAATGATCCAAGTCGTACAGATGAAGGTAAGAAGGTAAACTTACAATCTTTCCGTTCTTGATGGGAAACACGATGACATGCTGAAGTCGAATAAATCAGTGCCAAGGCCCAAGCGTGATAAAAGTATTTCTCACTTTATCGCTGCCAACAAGATTATTCGGTCGTTTGGAAAAATCTATCTGAACACCTGCTCGCAGAATCTCTTCCAAAGGAAGCAATGCACGATAGGCAACAGTTCGGCTGAAAACTACACGACTGACATCGTGCTGCTCTGTAACAGTTCGGCGCACGGTGCTCCGTATGCCATCAGCGCCAAGCACTACTTCAGCCTCAAACGTGGTACCGTCAGCAAAGTGTATGGTGGATGCACCCGGATCTTGGTCATCACGCTTCGTAATTGAAACACATCGCTTGTTGAAATGAGTTATTGAGGGATCAATGAGTCCAACAAGTGCGTTCAAAAACGCTGCGCTGATCGGGAGACCGGCATCAGCCGAACCCTGTAACACGGTAAATACTGATAACGCACCGGTGAATACCGAACCCAAGGTCTTCTGGGAGAAGTTCGTACTACATATCATTGTAATATGTTGGCTAGACAACCTTTAGACAAGGAATTGCCTTACATCGTGAATATGATGATGGCCAGCAAGTGCGCTGATAAAACGGAATGGTCGACTCTCAGGTTTTGACAGCTCGGCATGGGCCAAAACAACCTCAGTGAGGCCCAGAAAATCCAGGGCACGAACTGCGTTGGGTCCTGTCCGACAAAATTCAAGTCATATCCAGAGAACGTCACGGTGGATGCTACCTAACTCAACACCAGCACCGAGCTCTCGAAATCCTGACTGCAGCTCACCGCATGAGAGATGCGAATATGCGAAACAGAGAGAACATACAGCAGACTCAAATACGTCGACTTGAATTCCTGCTTGCAAGAGATATGCTGCGCAAGCGAGACCACACAAACCTCCACCAACAATCGCCACACGAAAATCCTTGGTGAAGCTCATTGGTTAACGCGGTGATAGTTCTTGAGCTTAGGCCTTAAGCGCAGCTTCTTACTACAGATTATCCGTGATACACTCTATATAAGTATTCGGGAATGCTGTCTCACGCATGGATAGGACTGCATAATAGTATATCCACTAGTAGCTTTGGGTTAGTAAGAAACTAGGAGGAAAATACCGTTCCATTCAAAACATCATTAATGACATCTGCTGTGTCCTCGTCTCCTGCTCTTCCCCTTGAATTTTGTCAATTCCTCGACCCAGCGGCGACTTTTGGGTCACTTTGGAGGGACTTGTTCCGTTCCCTCCTTCCCTAAAAATAGTACAGACGCGAGGCGTGGGTTGGCTGAGGCATGGAATGAACTCCCATGCTCAGGAGGCTGGAATACAGGGTGAGATGAAGGCATGGGAACGTCGCCTGGCTCGTAGAGGTATTTGACTTGTTGGACACAATTGGAAAGGGTCACCATCGTACGCGTGAATGTGGAACATTCTGCTATCGTTCAATCGCTAGGCATATTGTATGTTTTCTGTTCTGCTTTCTGTTTGATGTAGCTTTCACTGGTGATTGCTTGTGATGCCTGTCCATTTTTTTTTCCTAAATCCGCATTACTACTCACTTTACCATCATCCATATCGTTCTGACTCTCGTCGTGCCTTTCAACCACTCCTCATTACATGCTTTATACAGGTTCATCTTTGATTCTCCATCTCATTCCATCCTTTTATCCCCCTCTCTCTGAGAACCCTTGCACTTATTATCCGCATGTACTTTTGGTTTCCCCTGGAAATTCTGCCTTCGTAGAGGCATTCGAAATCTACCGCAAAAATGAGTTTAGGTATCGACAAATCACGCATCTTCTACTTTCTGAAGCGAACCTTCTAATAAGTATATTTTATAGCGCATACCTGGCGCATACTTAATAATGCCTCGCAGGACTAGGATCATACATTTCTGCCCTTTGAAGTACACTCTAGCCCAAGTCACATTACACCTACGATCATTATAGGTTTGTTCCACTCTTCCCCGTTGTCGCTGCGTCTATCTTGAAAGTACTGCACGTCTTAGCCTGCCCAGTTGCAGAGGTACATCATGACTCGAATAAAGTACACATTAGCATGCAACAGAATGCTCCGACCAACCAAGGGCATCCGTGGAAAACTGATGAAGCGTCTCTATGAAGGAGTAGTCATCCCCAAAATGTTATACGCCGCTGACATATGGTGCGCATGACTGGTCTCCAAAAGCAGAAGCAAGAACAACAGCAGGGGAGCACGAGGCTTCGCTTCTCAGATGGCAAGAGTCCAAAGAATGGCAACACTTCTAATCACGGGCGGCATGAGATCCTCTGCCACAGACATCCTAGATGCACACGCTAATGTTCTCCCCTTTCAACAGACACTACGCAAACTGTGCTACAGATCCACGCTCCGAATCGCGACCCTGCCAGATAATCACCCTCTCGCAAGAGGGGTAAAAGCAGCATTCAACTTCTGTGCAAAAAGAAACTTTGAAGGACGAAAACGCCACCCATCCCCTATGCACAGACTAATGAACGAGTTCAAGATCAACCCAGCCAAAATCGAGAAGATCCAGCCCATACGCCACTACCCAAAATGGCAGGCAGACGTAGAGGTCCAAATAGCACAGAACCAAGAGAGCGCAGCGAAAGAGGATGAAATGGCGAGAGAAGAATGGAGAGTGTATTCGGACGGTTCGGCAGTAGAGGGAGGAGTAGGAGGAGCCGCAGTGTTGATGAGAGGCAACGTAGTGGAGAAAGAGAGAAGGTTCCACCTCGGAACCATCAAGGAACACACGGTGTATGAAGGAGAAATAGTGGGGATGATATTGGCAGTCCAACTGCTACGAGAAGTGGGAAGAAGAGGCTCGATGGCGTTGGGAGTGGACAACCAAGCCGCAATCAAAGCCACCAGCGCGTTCAGTTCACAGCCAGGTCACTACCTGATGGACTACTTCCACGACGACCTACGCCAGCTACTCCCAAACAACGATGGGCGAAAACTCACCATCAGATGGACACCCGGCCACACTGGCATCCAGGGCAACGAAGCAGCAGATGAACAAGCCAAGAGAGCAGCACGGGGAGAAGGATCAGAAGGCGCACACTACCACGATCACTCCAATCAAAACATCAACTCCCCAAAAAACTCCCAATCAGCAAATCCGCGCTACAGCAAAATTTCCAATCAGCGATCAAACTGGAAGCCACTGAAATCATGCGCAAGTCACCTCGTCACGCCCATCTACACTCAATAGACTCATCGGCACCATCGAAACATTTCGCTAGCATCATCGCAACGTTCCCAAGACGCCACAGCTCCCTGTTGTTCCAACTCAGATCAGGGCACGTGCCACTCAACAAACATCTATACCGCATTGCGAAATCCCCAACGGCCACATGCGCTCAGTGCAATGCAGGACAAGAATCAGTATACCATTTCCTGATGACATGCCCAGCCTACAGCCGTCAACGCAACGTACTACGCCACAAGTTGGGAACACGAGCAACACATGTCAAGAACCTGCTAAACGACCCCAGACGCTTGAAACCTCTGTTCGAGTACATTGCGCTCACAAGAAGATTTGAAACAGTGTTTGGAGACATCGCCCCCCCACCAGACAGGAATGATGATGCGGAATAATGCGCCTACATCATCATACCCCCCCACCCATATCACCTTAAGCTGGTGTTAACGTCCTCGTCCAGACCGGGACCATTGCATAGAAACCCCAAAACGAGCCGCAAATATATAGAAACAAAGTACATACTGTAAGTACTGTCTAACATAGGGCATCGCCCCAACGGACAATAAACCATGATTAAAAAAAAAAAAACATCATGACTCGAACGTGCACCTATTCACTCGGCATAATCCGCCGCAACTGTATTAGAGTCCTTTGGACGCAGTGCACGCGCAGCATTACTCTGAACATGTCCCTCCGATGGGCTCTGACACCTTCAATCCTGCGATCTTCTCTCATCCCACCACCATCGCGGTTAATCCATTGGAAGCAATGATGGATACGACTAGTCTTAGAGCACTTGATAGTCACGACGAAGGTTCAGGTAACACATACGAGGGAGAAGGACGTTGCATAAACGAGAGAGCCATAAGGAAATACAACCCCCTCTTCTGTGTAGGCCTGCGAAGGTAATTAAAATAATGTTATTGGGAGATGCCCACTTCATAAACCCGCGTCTCTCAGCCGCTGCAATGCAACTTCGACATCTTTGCCTAGGTCATGGCGCAATACTGGATCCCATAAGTTTGACAATCGCCTTCTAAGATGTGCGATGGTTTCGTCGTCGGCGTCGCCATGAAGAGACTGGTAAAGCTTGCCAGCACAAACACTTTCCTTGAGGACCACATTGGCCCTCGGTCGTCGCACGAAATCGTACGCCTCGAGAACACTCTGGCTAACAATTAAAATGCTTCATTTAGTGATAGCATTTCAAACGTACCTCGATATTGGAAAGTCGAGTTTGAGGATGCGTGAGCAGTTGACAAATTACCCAAGCATCCTCCAACCCCTGACCAACCCCTGCTCCCAAATAGGGAAGCATACCATGAGCGGCATCGCCTACCAAGGCAATATTACCTCTTGAATATTTGTCGAGAGGGGGATCGACGCTGTGGACAGCCCATTTGCTAGTTTTCTCGATCAGTGAAAGCAGTTTCTTCACGTCGGGTCCACAGTCGTCAAAGGCTTCGAGTATCTCTTGTGTAGAGGCTGGCACTACCCATTGACTGAGAGGAATTTCAATTCCCTCTGGAATCGATTTGTCGGTGTAGAATGCGACCACATTGATCTTCGCTTGTTGAATGATCCAAGTCGTACAGATAAGATAAACTTACAATCTTTCCGTTCTTGATAGGAAACACGATGACATGCTGAAGTCGAGTAAGTCAGTTTGACCAGCGTGGTAAAAGTATTTCTCACTTTATCGGCGCCAACAAGATTATACGGCCGTTTAGAAAAATCTATCTGAACACCTGCTCGCAGAATCTCTTCCAAAGGAAGCAATGCACGATAGGCAACAGTTCGGCTGAAAACTACACGACTGACATCGTGCTGCTCTGTAACAGTTCGGCGCACGGTGCTCCGTATGCCATCAGCACCGAGCACTACTTCAGCCTCAAACGTGGTGCCATCAGCAAATTGTATGATGGATGCACCCGGATCTTGGTCATCACGCTTCGTAATTGAAACACATCGCTTGTTGAAATGAGTTATTGAGGGATCAATGAGTCCAACAAGTGCGTTCAAAAACGCTGCTCTGGCCGGGAGACCGGCGTCAACCGAACCCTATAACACGGTATATACTGATAACACACCGGTGAATACCGAACCCAAGGTCTTCTGGGAGAAGTTCGTACTGTCATTGTAATATGTTGGCTAGAAGCTTTAGACAAGGAATTGCCTTACGTCGTGAATATGATGATGGCCAGCAAGTGCACTGATAAAACGGAATGGTCGACTCTCAGGTTTTGACAGCTCGGCATGGGCCAAAACAACCTCAGTGAGGCCCAGAAAATCCAGGGCACGAACTGCGTTGGGTCCTGTCCGACAACATTCAAGTCATATCCAGAGAACGTCGCGATGGATGCTACCTAACTCAACGCCGGCACCGAGCTCTCTAAATCCTGACTGCAGCTCACAGCATGAGAGATGCGAATATACAAAACAGCGAGAACATACAGCAGACTCAAATACGTCGACTTGAATTCCTGCTCGCAAGAGATATGCTGCGCAAGCGAGACCACACAAACCTCCACCAACGATCGCCACACGAAAATCCCTGGTGAAGCTCATTGCTGCAGAATAGCGCGGTGATAATTCTTGAGCTTAGGCCTTAAGCGCAGCTTCTTAGGCGGACGTGACTGCTAAGGCTGGGTTGGTTATCCGTGATATCTCTATCTCTATACAATAAACTCCAAACGCCGGCGGGTCGGTGGCTATTGTGTCCAGCCCCTTATTGAGTATTTCCGAACCGATTGGTACTACTCCACTTCTTTCGCATCGCCTGGCATCTGAACTATAGGTGTAGCGTTTTGTAGTGAAATTAAATTAAATTAAATCGAGAGAGGGAGAAGGGGAAGAAGTAGTAATACCACATGGAGTTGTTTGAACTTGTTTGATCTTACTCAAAACCCAGCTAGGTTTTCAAACTCAGATAGGTCCCACGAGCGCTACGCCTATAGTTGAACCGCCGGCTCAGAGAGTCTCAGCGGTGTTCGACTCCATGCTTGTACTCTATATATGCCACATACCACCGACTGGTGGAGTCTGGGGAATCTCCAACTTCCTGTTCTTCGACTGGCTCGAGAAACTCCTCTAAAGATGGCGGCTCACCAAAAATGCGATTGCGAGTCTTCAAGTCCGAGGTTTGGGCGTGTAGTGCGAGCTGCAGCTGCCGGTTCAAGTTGTGCAGAGGTGGCTGGGGTGTCTTTGACTTTTGGTTTGGTAGGGTGGAGGTCTGTCTCGTGGTTCGCGTTTATGTGCAGGCATTGGTGGGATGGATTGTGCATTTTCCAAATACACTAAGAATTATTTGAACCGAACATGACCCTTGAAAGCTTGATGCTTGAAGCCTACCCAACCAGCCAAAAGTACTATCTCATAATGCATAATGGCGCCAAAAGTCTATGCATTTATGGTTCAATTTCTCACTGCCCACAGTACTTGGGACCGTCCCAAACGTTATGCATTATGAGATGGTCTACTGTAGCTTTCACTAGTCGCGACTCTATTACGTAGCGAGGCACGAGCGAAGGATTAGAGTATAGTCTCCGAGCGAACAAAAGTTGCGGCATCTACGCTCTTGTTCTCGTGCCGCGACAATCGTTCGTTATCACTCTCTTAATCGTGCTCGACGTTCATTTCACTCCTCCTCTCCCAATTTCATCAAGGATTGATTCAACGCCTCGCACCTTGACCATCTGGGTCCCGCAGCACCCCGAGACACCCATCCTCAGCGAGGCGGCCCTCCCGCCCTCGCAGCTCACCTTCTCTCTTGGGCAGATCTCCCCTGCGGGACCGGGAAGCACTGCGTGCTTTCGCCCGAATACCTTTAGCATTTTCATCTGGTATATTCCTTTAAGGTCTGATCTGATTTGGTGTCGAGCAGTTACTATCTGCTCGCCATTTCCCTACTAAGCATCTGTGTGAACCTCGTAGATGATTGCTTATGATGCTTGTCCATTTTTTTAATCTGCATTACTACTCACTTCACCATCATCTATATCCAGTTCTGATTCTCGTGCCTTTCAACCACTCCTCAATACATGCTTTATACAGGTCCATCTTTGATTCTCCATCTCAATCCTTCCGCATAAACGAGAGAGCCGTAAGGAAATACAACCCCCTCTTCTGTGTGGGCCTGCAAAGGTAATTAAATAATGCTATTGGGAGATGCCCACTTCATTATACGAATAAACCCGCGTCTCTCAGCCGCTGCAATGCAACTTCGACATCTTTGCCTAGGTCATGGTGCCATACTGGATGCCATATGTTTGACAATTGCCTTCCAAGATTTGCGATGGTTTCATCGTCGGCGTCGCCATGAAGAGACTGGTAAAGCTCGCCAGCACAAACACTTTCCTTGATGATCATATTGGCCCTCGGTCGTCGCACGAAATCGTACGCCTCGAGAACACTCTGGCTAACAATTAAAATGCTTCATTTAGTGATAGCATTTCAAACGTACCTCAATATTAGAGAGTCTAGTTTGAGGATGCGTGAGCAGTTGACAAATTACTCGGGCATCCTCCAATCCCTGACCCACCCCTGCTCCCAAATGGGGGAGCATACCATGAGCGGCATCGCCTACCAAGGCAATATTACCTCTTGAATAGTTGTCGAGAGGGGGATCGACGCTGTGGACAGCCCATTTGCTAGCTTTCTCGATCAGCGAAAGCAGTTTCTTCACGTCGGGTCCACAATCGTCAAAGGCTTCGAGTATCTCTTCTGTAGGAGCTGGCATTACCCATTGATTGAGAGGAATTTCAATTCCCTCTGGAATCGATCTGTCGGTGTAATATGCGGCCACATTGATCTTCGCTTGTTGAATGATCCAAGTCGTACAGATAAGGTAAGATAAACTTACGATCTTTCCGTTCTTGATAGGAAACACGATGACATGCTGAAGTCGAGTAAGTCAGTTTGCCCAGCGTGGTAAAAGTATTTCTCACTTTATCGGCGCCAACAAGATTAATCGGCCGTTTAGAAAAATCTATCTGGACACCTGCTCGCAGAATCTCTTCCAAAGGAAGCAATGCACGATAGACAACAGTTCGGGTGAAGGCTGCACGACTGACATCGTGCTGCTCTGTAACAGTTCGGCGCACGTTGCTCCGTATGCCATCAGCGCCGAGCACTACTTCAGCCTCAAACGTGGTGCCGTCAGCAAAGTGTATGATGGATGCACCCGGATCTTGGTCATCACGCTTCGTAATTGAAACACAGCGTTTGTTGAAATGAGTTACTGAGGGATCAATGAGTCCAACAAATGCGTTCAAAAACGCTGCTCTGTCCGGGAGACCGACATCAGCCGAACCCTATAACACGGTAAATACTGATAACGCACCGGTGAATACCGAACCCGAGGTCTTCTGGGAGAGGTTCGTACTATCGAATATGTTGGCTAGACAACCTTTAGACAAGGAATTGCCTTACATCGTGAATATGATGATGGCCAGCAAGTGCGCTGATAAAACGGAATGTTCGACTCCCAGGTTTTGATAGTTCGGCATGGGCCAAAACAACGTCAGTGAGGCCCAGAAAATCCAGGGCACGAACTGCGTTGGGTCCTGTCCGACAACATTCAAGTCATATCCAGAGAACGTCGCGATGGATGCTACCTAACTCTACGCCAGCACCGAGCTCTCTAAATCCTGACTGCAGCTCACCACATGAGAGATGCGAATATACAACACAGGGAGAACATACAGCAGACTCAAATACGTCGACTTGAATTCCTGCTCGCAAGAGATATGCTGCGCATGCGAGACCACACAAACCTCCACCAACGATCGCCATACGAAAGTCCTTGGTGAAGCTCATTACTGTAGAATAGCGTGATGATAGTGCTTGAGCTTTAAGCGCAGCTTTTTGTGCAAGTTTATAACCGATATATTCAGGAATGATGTGTCACGCATGGATAGGATTCTATAATGGTATACCCGATAGTAGCTTTGGGTTAATAAGAAAACCAGGAAGAACGTCGCCGGGCCGTTGTTCAAAGATAGATGATAGATGGGAGCAAATGTAGGTTGATCGCCCACGCTCTCTGCCGTGATATAAAAATATAGGTCTGTCAATTGGCTGACCGGATGTATCAGTAAAAATCATATCGCCAATGTTTGACTGACACTTACAATGTGATTGCGTGCTCTCACTTGCATGCTCAACTGAACAGCCCTTGGAACTCATGATTTGCACGAAATCCTTGAAGTAAGATTCAGGCACTACGTTTCCCCAATCGCCATAGAGAATTATGCGGCGTAGCGACGGCAAAGATGACTGCGAAAGGAAGGAGAAATGTCGCCTGGTGAATTGTTCAGAATCGGAGAACATGTGACAGGGGTGTGAGTGCAAACAGATGCATTGAAGCGCGCAAGGCCAGTCGGAAATGGGCGGTGGTAATGTGAAGTAAATAAAGTAATGGAGTGACTTGACACGAGGACAGTCACGGAGAAAGTGTGTGATTTGGTCGCTGAGCAAGAACCCGACATGCCTTCCGAACTCAACAGTGCAGAGACGGGAACCAAACAACTCCCATACGTCCTTGAGTATATCCCGATCCGAGGTTTCCACAATCAGATGTGCAAGTGAGGGCAGCTGCCATCGAGAAATCTGATGGATGAAGAGAGAACTAACGCGTCGTATACGGAGTGTCGTCAATACGGGGAGTTCCAATACATGGGACGTAGAACTGAAGGAATTTATCCACAATTCACCTCCTATAGCAAGGTACTGGAGACTAGGGGAGTGACGTAGAACGTCCGTAAGCGAGTTGATGCCTCCAGAGCGTGCGGCGTGATTGTAATGCCACCACTCGAGCCTTTTCAGGTTTGGAAATGGGTGACTGCGAATGGGGAACTCGAAGCGCACGGCGTCGGGAACTCCTTCTATGAAGGGCCTCACCAAGGTTTCTAACCTTGGACAAGACTGCAGAACCTGCATTGCGAGATCTGAACTGTAGTGCGTTGATGTACCAGTGTGATTATAAGGAAGCTCAAGGCGGCGGACGCATCTTCCGAGCTGTCTTGCCCCTCCCAACATCTCTGCAAGAGCGTGAGCCCCATGTCGGACCCTGACATCCTCATAGAGAATGTTGAAGGCGATGTCCCGCCAGAGTCTGCAGACATTTACTACTGCATACTTCACGGTCGTCTAGCCGTTCAGAAGATGCGAGGAAGGGCTGAAAGGTTGACGCATCGAAACCTGGTGGTGAATAGGTCGCCCAGCGAATTATAGATAACCACAGCTCTAGAGGGAGCAATCGGTGATCGTATCTGGACTCCATCTCGGGTGAAAAGATACAGGAGGGACTGGTAGCGGGAATAATATGATTTCTCCGATGAAAGCGCGTGTAAGCCGAAGAGCCGCGATAGATCGACCAATCAACGATTCACTGGCAAGGAAAAGAACAAGAACAGAGCTGCATATCAATTGAGCATGATAAGCAACTTTACATACATCGCAGGAGGACATGCAGAAGAAAGCCATAGTCGGAATGTGGTATCGTAAGGAGACAGCGAGACTAGCAAGTGAATAACACAAATGAAATGGAGTAAGGAAATGGATAATATAGCTAGAATCGCATAATCAAGGTCACAAGGTAACCTTCAGTGCCATTACAAGGACCGTTAACGCTCATACCACGCATGTCCGTTCGTCAAATGTAGCGTAAAGATGGGAAAAAACCAAAAATTTCAACTAAGTTCATCAAATGACCTGAAGATAATTCGATGGTGCAACTGCAATACAAAAATTAGGGTTAAGGGGCTGCGATCGAGACAAGGAAGGAAAAAGAACGCACTTCCTATCGTACCGTCTGCCTTCTTTGCTTGCCACCACTTGCCTTGTTTGTCAACGATATCTAGAATCTCACCCTTCGTAAATGAGATTTCGTTTTCATCATCCGGAGAAGCAGTGTCTGCGCAAGAAATGAGTAAAATAAAGTCAGCTAAACGAGGCTCTTCACTTACAAGCATACAAAGCTTTTGCTTTGTAGACATATGTCTCTGGCGTGGTTGGGCTCGCTACAGGCATAGTGGGGCTGCCTCCCATACCTCCGCCAGCACCTACACCCGCGGCACCAGCACCCATCAAGGGTGAGCCTGGACCCATGGTACCGTCAGGGCCAGTCAAGGAACCAGGAGCAGCAATCGGTGTACTGTGAATACTGCCTGCACCAGCTGCGGGACCAAGGCTACGAGGTGCACCATCCATGCTTCCACCACCGACGAAACTATTTTGACTCCTAACACCGGCACCACCCCCCACCTTGTTAGCGCTGTCATAAGGCATGTCGTGTGAACCAATACCACCGCCAGCAGAATAGTTCGCTGCATAACCATTGGCACCCATGTTGCTAGCACCACGAGTCCTGCGACGGCGGGATGGTGGAGTGAGACCACCGGTGCCCATAGAGTTGAATATGTAGTAAGCGAGGGAATCTTCTTCGGAGGTAAAGTAGATAACCCAAATGATGTCGACGATAGCTAGAATAAGCCATCCTGCAGCCATCGCGTCCAGGGCAGCCAGTCCGGTGAAAATGCTATTGTTGACGCTGATGACTGCGAATACGATCGCGATAGAGCCAAAGACCGAGATCTGGAAGCGATGCATAGCTATTGAGTCGCTTGCTAGGGTGTGCAAGACACCAAGGGTTAGGAATAATTGGAGGAATATCCCAAACCACCCAACTCCAACGGCTCCTTCAGTGACTACAGTAAATGTTAGCGAGTTAAATGGCAAGGATTAAGCCGGAATGCTGACATTGAGCAGCTGCGATACATTGTGAGATGAATGCGATGAACCATGCTAACTGTTGATGCGGTTAATAAGGAATTAAAAAGTGAGAGAGGTCGAGGACATACCACAGCAAGAATTGTCGTAAACAAGAAAAGATAGTGAGTTAAGATTGGTGTAAAATCTAGTCCTTCGCTGCCACGAGGAGGCATGGTTGGGGTGTCCAGGTCAGAAAGAAATTTTAGTGAGAAGGTTGGAGACGTCGCGACAGCGTACAAGGCCTCTGAATCCCAACCCGACACGTGCCCTATTATTCCCACGGTGCAGAATGGCGGTGCAAGCTGGTGATGCAACTTGAACTTGTGCAAATGAGGTCTCCTCCCGGTACTGGTGGTAATACATTCCTCCTCGTGAAGAACATAGACTGTGGCTAGCAACCCTTCCTTCACTTTGGCGCTCCATTCAGCCATGGCGCTCCGTTCGTATTCACGTCTGATCAGTACTAGAAATGTCACCCACAGCCATTAACTGCGGGCTTATGATTGTTTGGGATTTTGATCAACTCTTTCCGTAACATCACGTTCGTGCAAGCGACACATTCCGGCGACCCTCCTTCAATGAAAGCTTCCCCATGGATGCCTGGAAAGTCTTCTTGAGGACAGTCACCGTGGTGCTATCTAGTATCGGGATCATTTTGGTATGTGTTAGAGCTGTGTCAGTGGTGTCGACGTTTATTTCCTGCACGCAACGGACGTCAGAGTCTGCTAGCAATAACCATTCGAACCCTATTAACATCCTACGGGGAGGCTTCTACGTCACAAACAATCTTATCCAAGCCACTCCCACCGGCGGTTGGAGTTCTACGAGGGCGTATAGCTCCTCGTTTTCAGGGTTCATTTTCTGCGCCAGTCATTGCATCGCATCCACATTCGGATATCTCAGAGAACATAATGCGCCATGGCATCGTTGATAGGGCGGTACCACATATTCACACCCCAGCGCCCGTGACGGAATCACCTACCCACCGGTTTAAGCGCATTGAAGTCTCAACGGAAATGCATAACATTCAAACGGGTTCTCTTGTGTTGATATCCCCATCCATCAATGCATCTCGTATAATGGCATCTCCAGCGTCAAGTGAGCACACAGCGCGTCTTAGAGGTACAAGGTCTGTGGGGTCTTTTCTCAAGCTTTGTGAGTCACGTCTGTGTCGCTGGTGAATTATTAATGATATTTACTTTCGAAGCTACAACGGATTCGTTGTGCCCTCTGAAAAACACAAGCCACTCCTCAGACCGCCCATTACGGACACGGCCTTACGCAGCACCATACTTCTTTCCAGCGCCAGGGACACCAGAAGCCGTTGACTATGTGAGAAAGACGCGGGAAGAGCTTCTGCGGCCCCGTCAGACGTTCAGGCGATTTTCGCAAGAGGGCTAGGACTAGAACTCCAGAGGTTAAGATTTCATGGTCTGCACTAGAGTACTAGCGTATTTATTTATGTGATTTGAGGAGAATACATAGATGTTGTTATGACGCTCGTTTGAGATAAGATAAGATAACGGAATGAAGTTATTCGGAGATTCCCACGTGAGGTATTGAGTTTTACCTCCGTGTGCCGTACACCTACTACTGTGAAGGGCAAAATGATGGACACCCAAACACCCTTCCCAAGACCACAATCTCCCTCACAGAACTCACAACCCGTTCCTTTCCCTCTTATACCACCACCATCATCATCTCCATTCGATCCTCTGCAAATTCCTGTCCCTCCTAGACTACTCCCCATCGACCGCGACGTCCTAAACACTGCTCTCGAAAATACCGCATCCAACGCGCCGAGAGATAACTCATTGGAGCCTTTTTTGGACAGCACACAACTCCTTACTACTCCGCGTCTTTCACCACAGATGACTTCTCGCACACCAAAATCTGGTACTCCGCGTCCTCGCACAGCTGGTGAAGGCGACAGCACGTCTCATGGTTCTGGAACGCAGAGGTCACCCGACAGGCCCCTCAACGTTACCGATGCGCTCAGCTACCTCGATGCAGTCAAAGTTCAATTTCAAGACAAACCAGATGTATACAACCACTTCCTAGACATCATGAAAGACTTCAAGAGTGAAGTGTAAGTCTATCGATGTGCCAGTGACGGGGATACAGACGTTATAATTTGGAGGGCAGAAAAGATTTGGTGACGCGCGTTTATGTTACTGCCTAAAGGCATTGATTACGCTTGGCGTACACACCTTTCCCAAATTGCCCATCCGTCCTTTTATATCGGCCTTTCCCCCATATAACCTGCTCTTCAGCCTCGTGTCGATAACTGATCCCTTCTCTTTCACAGAATCGATACACCTGGAGTGATCGAGCGCGTGTCGATGCTATTTCATGGCAATCCATATCTTATCCAGGGATTCAACACTTTCCTCCCTCCAGGGTACAGAATAGAGATGTCGGCAGATCCGCTAGACCCCAATATCATCACCGTCACGACACCATTAGGGACTACCACCCAGAGCACGAGCACCTTCGAGCAGATCTCCCGTGTCACTCGTGACACTACTGCATCCAAGTCATCGCTTTCTCTTCCGCCTGCTGGCGGACCTGGGTTTCCCTTCCAGCCGATATCTCGCTCAATGACGCCATCCATGGCTCCCTACCACGTTCCCCATATGTCACAGTCTATGGATGTTTACTCTCCAGGGCTTCAGGGACCCTCTACAACTGCTGCTGCGTCGTTCCTGGGAAATTTGTCAAACAGGAATGCTGTAGAAAACAAATCATCAGGGGAGTTCAACCATGCGATACAATACCTGAACAAAATCAAGGCGCGCTATTCTGACGACCCGGATACATACAAGCAGTTCTTGGAAATCCTGCAAACATACCAAAAGGAGCAGCGTCAGATCCAAGATGTATGTTCCATGCGCTTTGGCTTCTGATAATGTTTATTAACGATTTTGAGAGCAGTCGCAAGTATATGTGCAAGTTCAAGTCCTGTTTAAGGACGCTCCAGATCTGTTAAGCGAATTCAAGGATTTTTTACCTGAAGTGTCGATGGCTTTAGGCCAAAGCGCGGCTGTCGGCATCCTTCCTCAGTCCACTGGTGGTCAGGGATTGCCGGTACCTTGGGTAGATGCAGGTGATAAGAGTGGCAAGAAGGCCCAGCTTCCACCTAAAAAGCGAAGGAAGGAAAAAGAAACGACTCCTGCACCAGCTGTGAGGACTGCACAAAATCGGGTGCGTGTTCTGCTGATTCTTTACCTTTACACCAATATCGATTGCCCATTGCAGACAAAGAAGCCCAAGCACATCCACAAAGGCGCGGAGCTTGACTCTCCACAATTTAACTCTTATGGGTTACCTCCAGAATCACCTCCCCACCATCCAATACAAGCGCATCTTAGTATGCTACCGCCACTTCAAGTGCACAATATGGTATTGCAAGGTCCCCAGCCGGTTGTAAACACTCAGACAACGCCCGATGAACTCATCTTCTTTGATCGCGCGAAGCGCACTTTAGAGAGCAAGGAGACGTACGAAGAGTTCCTCAAGCTCTTGAACATGTACTCCAAGGATATCATCGATGGGAAGACACTTGTGAACATGGCTCAGGTATATTTGGGCGACGGCGATCTACTCTCGCAGTTTCGGGATGTGGTAGGAGTCGATGAGCGGCAGGATAGTATTGAGTACGGCCCGCCTGGGAGCATCCGCACCGGCCCACCCGAGGCGTTGTCTGCACTTCCAGCCGAAGATGGCGAGGGTCCAAGCTACCGGCGGTTACCTGAGAGTGTATGTACTATATACCTGTTGTTTTCCGTTGACTGACAAGATATCTGGTTTGCAGGAAGTTCATTTGGCATGTTCAGGTCGCGACGAACTCTGTCGTTCTGTGCTCAACGATGAATGGGTCTCACATCCGACATGGGCGTCTGAAGAAGCAGGCTTTATAGCGCACAAGAAGAACTCGTTTGAAGAAGCGCTGCACAAGAGTGAAGAGGAACGACATGAATACCATGTCCAGCTTGAAGGCCTTGCACGCACTATCGCTGTCATAGAGCCTATTAACTCTCGCATCGAAGAAATGACCAACGAAGAACGTTCAAATTTCCGACTTAAACCCGATTTTGGCGGCACGAGCAAGTGCATATACCACCGGACGCTGAAGAAAGTTTACGGTCGAGATCCTGGAATGGAGGTCATTCAAGCCCTGCAAGAGTGTCCAAGCGTCGCTGTACCCGTGGTTCTTGCTCGTCTGAAGCAGAAAGATGAAGAATGGCGACGGATGCAACGAGAATGGAATAAAACATGGCGGGAAGTCGACGCGAAGAATTTCTACAAATCTCTTGATCATCAAGGGGTCACTTTCAAGTCTAACGACAAGAAGGTCGTCACTGCCAAACATTTCGTAGGAAATATCGAGTCAGTCAGAGCTGATCAAGCCGAGGCGCGTGTGCAGGAAGGCCGACCGCCATTTGCCGGGCTCCCACCTGGACATCAACTGGAATATTCTTTCAAGGACATCTCCGTCCTTCAAGACTCGCTTAAGTTGGTTTACTCGTTCTTGGACCATTCCCATGCCCATTATAGTGCGCAAGAACGCCGTGCAGTGGAAGGTTGGCTGCGGTCCTTCATTCCTCTCCTATGTATGTGCCCTGCCGCCGACTTCAATGCTGGATACGGTTCATTACCCGATCCACAAGATGAGGAGATGGACCAAACTCTAGATAAGCTGCGGAACGGAGACGAGCATGGAATGGCGCCTGCGAGTGGACAAGGGAGTGTCACGCCTGACCTTCGCAAGCAAATGCTGAAACCCTCGCAAGAAAAACCCACTGGGATGGGGGGCATGGATGTGTCTTCGTTATCTCAATCAGGAGGAGACACACCTCATGCTGAGCGTGCATTATTACCCTCGCTTGGGGACAGCAGGGACGCGGGTATAACTCCATCCAAAATTAGTTGCCCAGATCAGTGGATTCGGGATGCGTCCGCCAATCAGGGTCCTTTTATTTCGGGAGACGAAGAGTCAAGACGAAAACCTTTTTTCGCTAACACGACGTTCTATACAGTATTCTGTTTATTACAGGTATGTCTCACAATCGTGTGCACCTGAATGACTCAAGCTCAATTTTACTACTTATAGTTGATCTATTCTCGTCTGCTTGTTTGTAAGGAAGGAGCTCATCAGACCGCGAAGAGCCTAAACCCCGCAGACTGTAATCCTATCGCCATCGAATTAGGCTTAGATGATCCGAACGGACCACCCGCTATTCTCGCGCAGGCTATGGAAGCTGTGTGCAACAATCGTCAGATCCGTGAAGCAACTGATGTTGTATACCTTTATATGTTGGGCGCATTCGAAAAGCTCTTTGATAATGAACTTGATCAAGGGTTGTTCGAGGAGCATATGCGATGGTTTTTCGGCAACAAGGTGAGAGAGTTGGCGCCGAATTGGGATTTTTCCATGGATATTTGTATTGATCTGGTGTATCCTACAGGCATATCATCTTTTCACACTGGACAAATTATTGTCTTCATTAATAAAGCAGGTAAATATAGCCGTTGCATGAAACATTCCGCGGTCGGTCGGGTTCTATCGCCAAAACTCGACCTTCCCAGTCGTTGCAAGTTTGGTTGATAAAAGATCTTATTTTAACAGGTGCAGATTCTTCTATCAGACAACAAATGTCACGAACTGTGGACATTGCTTCAACAAACACGAAAAGTCAATGCTTTATCCAATCAGGACATGATCCGCTATCGACGCGAGGCGGAGCATCACGTTGGATCTGACGAACACCTGTACAGGTTTGATTGGGTAAATGGCACACTTTTTTTAGATTTGTTTGCATCCCTGATATGAAGTAACAGCATCGATCTTCCAAAACTATGTTCGTTCAATTGGTTGAGCCTGACGACCCTAGCGTAAATGGTGACGGAACGGCGATTAGTCGATGGCGAGAATATCTCGACTCCTATGTCCTACGACTACCCACGGAATGGGTTCCACAGCCAAAACGCGACGGGAGGTTATTCTTACGAAGGTTAGCGTGCATAACGTTCCACAAAGGATGATCAGGGCTAAAGATGGCCTCGCTGATGTGACTTTGGAATATATATATAAATAGGCACTTGACGATTGACGAAGCACCGCGAGACTCATCGAGATGGGATGTTATGAGGATCCGAGTCAGCCTAGGAACGTACAAGATGTTTTATGAAGCAGGCGCCGAAGATTCGTGCGTGCGACCGAGGAGTAGGGAGGAGGAGAGGGAACTGCGGGAGCGGGCAAAACTGCGGGAGGAAGAACGAAAACGAAGCTGGTATTTAATCTGATATGAAGTAACATGGTGATTTATTTTGGTGCAAAAACTTATATGGTATCATAAAGAAAGCTATGTTTGGGTAACCGAAAAGGGTGGACAGTGGACAGGGATAATTAGGGACGAGAATAATATTACTTAAGCTTTGCTAAGGTTGATGTCGCCCACGTTTAGTCCCGCTTTTCTCCTCAACTCTGTCAAGTGTGAGCGGTTTTATAATCTCCGTCAAATTCCAGTGAAGAAAAGAGCCCTCCAGAGGCGTAATCTTCGTATTTTGCTTTTGCGTTGGTGGCATTCATATATTTTTTTGGTGTCAAGTCTTGGCTATAACTTTTACGACAAATTACGGTGCCACGCTCGGGCGGCAAGACTCTCTTGGCACTTCCGCCGTGCTCTCGTATAATGGCCAAGCAAAAACATGGCCATTCGGACTACACCAACTCTCCTCGATCACAACGTAGACAACAACAACAACTACATTCAACTTCCCTAGCTTGCCCTTCGTCGTCTGTCTTATCGATCCTTGCAACTATCGCAGCCAGTTCACACACAGTCGACGGAAGCCCACTCCCACTACCAACACCACCCCCATCCTTTCTATGTCCCTCTATAAATTATGATAGTTTTCAATCTCGCCCTCCAACTCCTACAACAGCATCATCTAGCAGTATCTTTTATCCAACAACTACTTCACTATCCTCATCATCACTGCCTAGCTCAAACGGCAATAGACAAGTGGCCGACAAATACGTACAAGGTGTTGACGGTCTTTGGCGCAAAACCGATGCGTGGACTTTGTTCGGTTCATCAGTTAGTTTGTTTTTCCCCGTCATCGAAGCCCTTGCTTAACATCTTTATCTAGTGCTGTTCGACATCTTCTGTTGATGGTACTACCACCATGCAATTAGACCAACTTGACTCTGTCCTTCCCGCTGGTTGGACCACATCAACTTCATCCGCCGACCGGACAGATTCCATCATTATCTTGTCACTTGCCATAGTTTTGGCAGTGACAATTTGCTTCTTCATGGTGGGCTGTATCATTTGGAGAAGGAGGAGGAAGAAACAATCAAAGAAAGAGATTCAACTGAATGATTTGGAATTGAAAACTAAACACAAGAGAAACATAGATGATGCATCAGAGGTTGGGGAGCGGGAAAAGGAGGCTAGAGGAAAACTTCGCCTATGGACCAAGGCAAGCGCTCGGTGGAGGTCTGGCATTCGACATTCCGCTCGTCGACGCAAGAATCTACGTCGCGTGGTCTCGACAGGAAGGCTTAGTCGACCGCAGTCTCCAATATTACCAGAAGTCTCCGAGGTGCCCATTTCTTCATCATCCCCTTCCTCGTCAGGGCGGCATTCGATAATATCAAGTTCCGAAGATTCTCATGCTGCTCACTCTCCCGAGAATTCTCCCACCGTCACACCCCTGCCTACACTAACGCCATCCAGCCCACCAATAGCCCCGTCACCACCTGCTTACATGTTTCCCGCACCACCTCATGTGAGTGAAGATGAAGCTTTCCACGCAAACCCTGGTGGCGTCATGTCAAAGTCATTGTTATTCGGTCGCCATGACTTTCCACCTGCTCCCATAGATGATGACATTCCCTACCAATCCGGCTATGCTGCGCACATTGCCATTGATGACAAGGCACAACTTGCTCGTATGGCAGATTTGGCTAGTGCGCCTCCTATAAATCAGGAGAGCACTAGTGGGTCCTCACCAGTCCATGAGTCGGCCCCCGAATGGCAGGATGAAGAATTCCATTTTCATCCAGGGACCCCCACGACACCTCCATTCGATGTCGGTACCTCAGGTTTACCGATGCCTCCCTCGAAAAGTCTCTTATCGCCTAGATACTTTGACGCGCACAGCTATTTGGAGGACATCACTGCCTTGGATCATATGGCATTGCCCTCTATGCCCCCGTACGAGGAAGGGCCTAGTGCCCTTCCCTTTGAGGAAGTCCTTCATGCTTCTGCTCCTCCGCTTTCGATGGATGATCAGGCTTTTGAACATTGGGAAAGCAGTGCCCCCGAATCAGTTGACGCGGACGGTGAATGTGCCACACACATTCCATCGTCTTCCCTACAGCCCCCATCGTCGCAGCAGTTATCTGCGTCTAGTACTCAAACTTCCGCTCCGTCTGATCAGGCCTTTGTTGGCGGAAATGGCGTACTTCCAATATACCAACCCTAGTCGTGGGTTTTCCATTTCGTGTGGGGGACTTTGGAATTATTGTCTATTCTAGTGTACCATATACCTAATTTTCACATGAACATTTTTCATTTGCATATCACAATGCTACCTCAAATGTTGGTTACAGTGTTACTCTGACCGCCAAACTATCCAATGTCGTTACATATTATCAAGAGCAGTGAGCATTTAGGAAGTGGCTACTATCTTCTAAGGAAGAGCCATGACAAAAACGACGGACATGGTAATAACACAAGATATTAGGAAATCCGAAATCTGCGGACTATAGAGCAGGCTCACATGAGCCAGAATTGTGATAAAGTAGATGGGAAAGAGTTATCGACGTTATATAGATGGTAGACGTCTGTACGGGGTTTGTATAAGTCGCGTTTTTACTTGTTAGGCGGCCAAAAATAGCATTCGCATATTTGCATTCACATATTTCTATCCGGCCTCGCTCTGGAGACTCAGGCTGCTCATCGGGGTCAACAGTCACCTATTATTCAATCCCCACAGTCTGCTTTGAAATGGGCAAGTCGCAGAAAAAACGGTCGATGCGTCGACACAATCCCATGCGGGTCCCAGATTCACATCTTCCAAAGGGTCTTGAATCAGCAGCTTCATCCTCTCCAAAAAATGAAGCAGTATTACCTATCATCCAAAAGGTGCGTTCAAAGAAAAAATTGATGTACGTGGAAAAGGAAACAAAAGAATTCATATTCGCGCTGTAGTTGGAGAGTCCAGACGCTACTGAACGCAAGTGGGCATGCGTTGCTGTGTCCAATCTCATACAAAATGATCCGTCCACGCGACGGTTACTGCAAGGAAAAAACGTTGTTGGAGCGCTGATCACGCGATTATCCGACAGCGAGGAAGAGGTCTGGATCGAAGCTGCTGGTGCGCTGAGGTGTGTGTATTTACGTCCCAACGATCTCCTCACCCTTATATCATCATACCTCTGCAGAAATCTGTGCATCGATGGAGGGTACGATATATGCGCAGAAATGTACAATAAAAATATACTGGCTCCCCTTAAAACATTTGTGCCGAAGGTATGCATATCAATAAAAAGTGGGATCGATATTGACGTCTTTTGACTCTGACTCTCCCAGATATCGAGCGCACTGTCACAATTCCTGGAGTCACCCAAGACGGCTCCAGAGAATGCGCAGCAAGTGGTGTATGAGTTTACCGAGAATGTCAATACTATACTCTGGTGTCTTTCGTAGGTGCATCAATTTCCGATCGCGTTGAATCAGCATTGAAAAGATGATCAGGGAGACATCAAATAAGGCTCTTAACGCGATCAATCAAATAAACCTTGTACCGTTTTTGATGTCATTCCTCGCTGCTCGAGCCAAATTGCCCATAGCGACCGTCACCGCTGCAGGTGCGCTTATAACGGCGCTTTCATCTACATTTTATCCCTTAACATGTCTCAGCGCAATGCCTATACGTCTTAACAGACGATAACCAGCCAGCAATAGATGAGCTGCGGTCAAATGCGGCGTACAGCGCGTGTTTACTCGAAATCGTACGCAGTGAAGATGCCGCAATGGGTAGGGATAAGGAAGTAATCGGGGATCGATTGGTCATGTTGAAAGTGCTGGTAACGGGTAAGGACTTTTTTGGTGGAATGAAAGATCTGGGTTTGATCAGGATCAGGTATCCTCAGCAATGTTTCACCTTTGCCTCCCCCTAGTGCCGCATCAGATATCGATGTTGGCAAGGAAGTTGTACTTCCGCTGCTACAGCCAGTTGTGGCTTCCGTATCTCTTATAGAATCATCAGCGCTTGCTGAAAGCCTGGTCGCAAAATTGGTAAGTTTTCAGCCCCAGTATTTCCTTAGTGTTGTTGACGTGTCGCCAAGGCGTTGGAACCTCCACAGATAGAAAACCTATCTCTAAAAGGTACTCCAAAATCGGATCATAAATCTGACATTGAGGTCGAACTTGAACGTTTGGAGAACAAATTGCGCACTGTCCAGCTCGCACTAGAAATTCTGACCGGGGTATGCGCAACGTTGCCTGACCCCATCTCAGAGCTGCAGGAAGGTGAACCTGATGCAGAGGAAGATGACGAAGGTAATCGTTTGCTAACATAAATGGGAATGCTGATTTGACATTCCGGCAGACAATGACGCTGAGCCAGAGGAGGATGTGACGAATGACATGACTCTCGATGACGTTCCCTTAACAAATGGCACAACACCTACAAGTCACTTGCCCACGCTCGTAGGACCCCTCATGACACTCATTCAGCCTGTTAGATTGTCCTTTCCTCCTGCAGCCGGGCAGTCCCCGCACCCGCCGACGACATCAGTACTGAGTGCAATTCATGTTAGCGCACTTGAGTGCTTGAACAACATATTCCTCTCATTAAGCGCATCTCCAACCACCGAATTAGCTGCGGCATCCGCGAGTGGAAAGCAAGTATGGGACGGCGTGTGGGCAGCACTTGGAATCGTAGGCACGGAAATTGTACGTGGTCAAGAACGTAAACAGGCAATGTGGGAGATTGGTGTAGGGGTGCTCTGGGGTATCGGCAATATCTGGAAGGGTAGCTTGGTAAGTCGCTTCATGGGGTAAATGATTGCCATGTTTGAATCATGATCAGGCACCCAACGAAGAGCAAGTCCAGTTATTGATTCAGCTTTGCAATTCGAGCTCTGATCCAGCCGTTCGCGTAAAATGCATCGGCACGCTCGAGTGCCTGGCCCAGCATCCACAATCTATTGACGCTAATCATGTGAGCCGCAAGCCCTTCAACGATTCGCGATACTGAACACAAGATAGGTCATTGCAATGTACCTACTTTCCATCCTCCCAACATCCACGGCACCTTCGACCTATGGTACTGAGCCGCTGATCCAAGCACTCTCGGCTCTCATAGATATCTACTCCGACGAGAGTCTCCCATACGATGTCAATTTCCGGCAGGGCAACTTCTTACAGCGTCTCGTGGATAGTGTCGATGGCGTGCGTAAAGCTGTGCGGGCAATCGATAGGCGAAAAGAGCGAGAATTGAAACTGAGAGGGGAGGAGATGCGAGATAACTTGGTTGCCTTTATCAAGTACCGAAAGGCCTTGCGATTTTGATGTTAGGCTCTCGCAGTATGCAAACACATGCGTGTGTGTATATGTTGTTACTTCTTGCGAAGTTACAGTTAGCTCCATGCGTCATGGTCCCAACCCCTGGACACCAAATAACTCGGGTGCCAGGATGGATGTACCCGTCTGCATTCAAAGGCCACGCCATGCTTCTGGCAGCTGAGAGCAATATCTGTGATCACGAGTTCATCCGTGTCCGACCATCCTGCATTCATAATGACCCGTCTTGAATCACCATCGGTAGGCTTCAGCAAGCCATGCTCAAGGGCGTCCAGGATATTCCAAAGTGGCACTGAACTAGGGAAGATGAGAGTCGGTACTTGAGGATCAGCTGTATGCAAGCTGTAACCCGGTGGAGCATCAAGGATAAGAACTCGAATTGTGGACATATACGGGACAAGGTTTTTCAGGAAACATGGTGTGCCCAGGCGAAGATGAGTTACGTTCGGGAAGGACGCAAGGATAGAACCGAGTGAAGCTGATGGATGGCGCGCTATATACAAGTGCGTCACTGACGTAACGACGACACTAGAAGCGGGGCATGCAAAAGAGTTGTGGAGGGGAGGCCAGCAAATGCGGAGGTGCGTAAGGGATTCCGTTTTTGCAAGGAGACTTTGGAGGATGGTGCCGAAATAGTCTCGCCTATCGGCTGTGATGGCAAGAGACATGAACCGTGTCTGTGGAACATGTTTTGCAATCTCGACAACGCGACGTTGCTTGTCCACAGCTGCATTGAGCATGATGGAGATATAGCGAGCGCATGGATCATGACGCGAGAGAAGCCTCTCATACATAACAAAATCTAAGTTGGACTCTAAGAAAGCATAGCGCAACACGACGTCGCAGAGGACATCGCGCCACACCTTGGACAGGATTGAAATGACGCGAAAGAAGTTCCATCTAGTGTGAGGGTCGCCGATGGAACACCATGCGTCTAGGATGATTGTCTCCACGAGCTCATAAGGAAGAGCGCTCCTGTACTTGTGGAGTTTCTTGTGCTGCGCTGCAAGAGGCTAAGTACCGTCGAAATGACGAACCCGTGGTAGCCAACCTTTGCGTCCATGTAAGCAAAACAACTTGGACAATGATCTGAGTAACGAGTCAACAAATATTGTCGCAACAGTCAATATATCGCTGAAGGCGATCATCGACTTACCCTGTTATGGTGGCACTATGACTCACGGTGTCGATACATGCTCTCAAGGCTCGAGACACCACACGCCTTTGTTCGCTTGCCATGAACTGTGGGCAGAAAAGACAGAAATTCTACAAAAGTTCAGCACTTCAGCGAACGAAGAAGGATGCTTGAAGCTTCGATGAAGCACCGGAAGTGATACGTAGTCTTGTGTAGGGTCTTTTTCGACTTTCTTTTACTCACAGCAAGTACTAATTCAGTCCATTAATTGACATCAATCAATTTAATAAACGCCCAATGCAGGGCCTTCCAAATACAGAGCGTTGGTTTTCGTTGGTCCGTGCGCTCAGTCGTGATAGCATATATACGAGCTGCCAACGAACTGAAATCTTCATACTTACCTTGATGGCATAGGCTCCTTCATCTACCTGGGTTTATGGGCCTTGGGGACCCTTCATAGCACGGCGACCTTGTCCATACAGAGGGTATCCATGGTTTGTATGGGCTCCGGCTCATGCACCGTCTCAATATTTTCCAGTTCTGCCACGGCCACTCTGGCTGGGCAGGCCATACTTTTTTTTCGACCTTTTGCGCTCCTAACCCTAACCCTATTCATACTCCAAAATAAGAAGTAAAACTAAGTTTGAATTTGAAATAACCCACAACTCAGTCATATTTTGTTGAGGATTTAGCTTACTCGCCAATTGAAAAGACATGAGTTGTTTTCTTAAAGAGTTACAAGTTCTGATACAGTCGTAGTTCTACAGTTCTGTTGATATACAGCATCTAGGTAATTTCAAAGGCTGTTCTCAATCTTCTCGTACAACTCTTGTTCCCTGAATAATTATTTCGGTCTATCCTTCATCTGGGAAGTGTAGAACTTAAGTACGGACCTTCCCGCTGTCAAACGGATCCAATCCGGCCGCAACTCGGCTGCCTGCAATGATTGCGCTCCAGTCAAGGATCTCATGCTCCTGCGTGCCTGTGACCGCCTTTGCCTGGTGCATCGCCCGCGCGGCGACCAAGCTGCGGTGCGCGTTATCAACTACAAATGAGTGAGTATCTTATAGTGCCAGAAGTTGGATCGTCGCAATACCTGCAGGCATCGGGCAGTTCAGTTCCGCGGTCAGGCGACGGACATGACTGGAATGATTCGTGTAAGGAAAGATTGCGTTATGCTAGAACCTCGGGACACTAACTTGGAATCTTTGATTCCACCATCTATGGAAAATCCTTGAGAGCCGTCAAACAAGTCGTTGACCATTTTGTTGCCATAAAACACGAAGCTATTGTCGTCCACGTGCATTAGTGACCCGAAGCACAAGTAACTTGGTAGTATACATACAGTGGTGCGGGCATGATTTCTGAACACGGTCATTAATCAGTACACCGTTGTGGTGCAGTAACAAGCGACACAATTCACCTTTAACCAGATCATAAACAACCTGCTGTCCAATGCCAGACTTTTCTCCAAAGGTCAGGGTTTCGGCGAGGAGCTCATTAGCGCCCATGATCATGCCATTACCAATCAGCTTCAATGTTGGAGCTATGACAGTATCTTTCAAACTTTGTTCTCTATCAAACTTACATGGTCTTACCTTTCTCGACATTCCCCCCAAGGTCAATGACCTTGCGACCCACTGCCGGAACAAGAAGGAAGGCAACTTCCTTTTTGGAGCGGTAATCTCCACTCATGGCGATAACAAGATTGGCAGCATCTGCAGCTGCGGGAGGCCCAAAGATAGGCGAAGTGACAAAGTGAGTATGCGGATAGCTCGACAACAGTCTGTCAAGGTCGCCTGCAGTAGACATGTCCAGTTCTATTTATGGCGGAGAAAGGTTTGGCGCACCAGCCAGCGTTGGGTAAATCTGATATCATGCGTAACGATAACGATCAAATCCGGATAACAGAAGACTCACCGTGCTCATCTCAACAAAAATCTTGGCCCTAGTAGGAGGTGATTTCTGATGACAGTAGTATGATTATCTTATGACAAGATGATAAGATCGTAGCGTACGGCCAGAGCCTTTGCAAAGTCATTATATATGCTCGACACCACACCATCATTCGCGAGATTAGTGAGGATAACATCGCATTCAGTAGCCAGCTGTTCGAGGGTATCAGCGACTTTGACACCAGATGGGCCAACTTCTTCGAGAAGCTTCTGGGACTTTGCCGTAGACCTATTGTGAACAAGGACAGGCAGCAAGTGAGATTTGCGAGAGTTAGCTAGATTACGGGCCATAAAATAGCCCATAGCCCCCAGGCCACAGAAGCCGATTTGGAGAGGATGCGTTCCAGGGGTCGGGGGTCTTGAGTAGGGGACTGCGCCAGCATTGAGGGCTGGAGATTGAAGATGGTTGCTTGCCATTTGGAACTGGGGGAATGTATGAGAGGATGAGGACTGGGTGGGCCAGGGTGGCACTTGGGGTGTTGCTGCGCCTGGGCATAATATTTGGCACAATACTTTTCGAGGTTCCCGAATACGCCGATAATGCACTCCACGTGGTTCAAAATCTTATTTAAAGAACTCCCAAGCCGGTTTCTGACGAGATGCGACGTTCTCTGCGACTTGTTCGCTGGAAGCCCGCGCTAGCCCTCGGAGGAAATTAGGCGTAAATACATTGTGGCTGATCACGTGATCAGCATGTTCCCCGTCAACCTTTCAAGTCAGATCCTGAGATTTCAGAAATAATACTGGGCAAGGTGCTGTAGCTGCGGCAGCAGTGATTTTTATCTTGTCCAAATTATGCAGCAGCAGCAGGCCCTCAATGTCTATGCGCAACAGAACAAGGGTACTCTTGTCCCAGGTCAAACCATCTCCGTGAACAAGTACACTGTCCAGGTTGAGCGGTATCTCAGCCAAGGTGTGCTTAATCCAGTCTGCACTCGCTTTCACCGTTAATACCTTTCTGCAAAGGCGGTTTCTCCCATGTTTATCTCGTCAGGACTCCCACACCCGTCTATAACACGACGCATCATGTCCTCAAACGCATCGCCGTCCCCAATGAGGCAATGCTAGCAGAGGTCAAGAAAGAAGTCGATATTATGGTTCGAGATATCTCAATCCTGCTTAATCGTTACTTGCTGACTTTCTATGTAGAGGATACTGAAAGGGCACCCAAACGTAGTCCATCTCGTCGATGCTGCCTGGCACAAAATGGCGACTGGCATGTACGAAGTCTTCATTCTCATGGAATTCTGCCAAGGCAAGTGTCTCTACAGACATTACAGACACATCTCATGTGGTCTTCCTCAAACGTAGGTGGTGGAATCATTGACATGATGAACAAGCGTCTACGCGAACGTCTCACCGAAGCAGAGATCCTCCATATTTTTGTAGATGTTTGTGAAGGTGTTGCTGCCATGCACAACCTTCGCCCTCCACTTCTTCATCGTGATCTGAAAGTGGAGAACATTCTTCATGCCTCCAATAACGTTTTCAAGCTCTGTGACTTTGGCTCTGCAACTCCAGTCGCGCCTCGACCCCCATCTACGACAGCCGAGGTTAGAGCTCTCGAAGCGGACTTGAACAGACACACGACGCTGCAGTACAGGGCTCCCGAGATGGTCGACCCGTACCTCCGCCGCGCGGTTGATGAGAAATCTGACATCTGGGCACTCGGGGTATTACTGTATAAACTCTGTTATTACACCACTCCGTTTGAGGAGCATGGACCCTTGGCAATTTTGAACGTACAATACCGCATTCCACCATACCCTGTTTACTCATCGCAGATGAACACACTAATCGGTGTGTTATCCTTCACTTTCAACGTGTACGAATATGCTGAATTACCTCGCAGCCTCCATGCTTCGCGAGTATGGCACACAGAGACCGACGGTATTTGAACTTCTCGCTCAAGTGCACGCTATAAGAGGGACTAAATCACGCTTCGTCTACGATATTCCTCCGCCTCAGCCCCTCTCTCCCCGAGCTTTGCAGTCTCCTTCTACCAATGCTCTCGACGACCTTGTATCATATCGTCGACCATCAGGTACGGATGCTCAATCAGCTCAGCCAAAGATCATAGGTGCAGGCGTTCAAGCGCGCGATAGGGTGCTGGAGGCAATTGCACCAATGCGCCGTGGTCGGCCGAATGACACTACCGCGCCTTCATCAACATCGCGACCATCTAGCCCGCCGAAGCTGCCGATCAAGCCAGACATCTCGTTTGGCACGGAGGAGGACAAGGCATGGAAAGAAATGAAAAGTTCTTCCGCTGCTCTCGGTATTGGGAACGTTAGGGCTCACAAGTCAGGCGGTGTAACTGCGAGTGTTTGGAAGCCGAAGACATTTGCACCTCCTTTGGATGATGCATGGAGTGTTGAGTCTCGTAACTCAAAAATGACTACAGAGGAAGTTCCGACACCGGGGATTACTGCCTTTGGGGACAATTTCGGAGAGAAACTGTGGAGCGCATTTGATGGTACCAAGGGTGGGGGAGCTTCCGACATGTCAGGAATGGGACTGTCCTCGAGTTCTCGAAAAGAGGGTATTTCGAAACTGGCACCCCCACCTGAGGGGACACGTAACACAAAACTTATGATCACGAAGAGTAAGGATGCGTTCGACGGGTTAGGTTTAACGCCATCTTCAACACCTGCACCTACTCTGGCAGAGGCACGCAAGCTGAGAACCGGCCTCGCTGCGGTTAATCGCCCAGCCGTCACTCATAGCCCATCCATTTCTACCTCGAAACCGTCATCAGCTCCGATGAAACCAACGCCTTCACCCCGTCCTCCAGCACAATTGACGACCATGAACGCATCGTGGCGTTCTAGTCCGTCAATACAACCCGGTGCATCTACCCCTCCTACCCGTCCACAGATGGGCGAATTTTCTGCTGAGGCACGATTTCCTTCACTGGAAGAGCTTGATGCGACATTTGGTGTATCGACACCTCCCGGTCAATCTAGCTGGCAGGTTGAGTCGCAGGAGCGTCACAAAGAACGCGAAAAGGTAGTTGATTTGCCCGAACTTTCCTTGGCACCTTCCCTGTCGCTTAGGCCTCCTCAGCGTGGCACGATTCTTCCTCGGTCAGAGCACGTCACCGGGGTTGCCATGCGTGATCATGAGAAGGATAAAATTCAGAGGTCCACTGGACTGGAGAGTGGTATTAGTACAAATGCATCCCCTTCGAAGCCCGCGCCACATCGACCTGTCTCACGTCCTTCACTCTCGAGAAGACATCATAGCAGCACTATAGTAAAAGTTATACCCCATGCACAGCTAGTCGATGACTCCGGTACTCCAGAAATTACTACGCCAGCTCCAATTCCAGCCTCACGCAAACCGAAAGACTGGTTAACAGGCGATGTCGATGCTCTCATATCCCCGGTCAAGGAGGGATTTTTTACCCAGGCTCAACCTAGCAACCTCCCTGCAACACCCGTCCTGCGCGAATTTACGAACAAGCGTTCATCGTTCATTGAGGAGAATACAACATCTTTTCAATCTCCACAGGAAGCTGTTGCTACTCGACAACCTCCTCAGCGAGCAGAAACACCTCCAGCGCACACACGTAATACCAGTTCTAGAGAGCCAAAAAGTGCCCCCGCGACACCGAAGAAACCCAGAGAGCCGCCGCTGGTCGCACCCAAACCAATCAGTGTTGCTCTTGCACATAAGCCAGACCTAGAATCCCGTCATGCAGTGACGCCTTTGAAGCGTCCATCGCTGGATGACTATGATAGATGGCGAGCTATCGCTGTCTCTGAGTCCCCAAAGCCAACAAAAATCCAGTATTCATCGAGTGACGAGGAAGACGGGCCAGAGGATGCTGTTGGGCTTGCTGCAAAGAAACTCGTTGAAAAGACGGGTTCTTCCCGAAGACGAAAATCGAAGAGCCGGCAAAGTTCCGTGCACGACCTCGTCGGTCTGTGGGGAGGAGGAGTGGTGCAAACAAAAGAGCGACCGAAGGATTCCGTTCACAGCCCTGCCGTCGCTGCATTCAATGGAACGACCAAGGACTCTCTCGTCGATCTATGGGGGGGAGGAGTGGTGCAAACGAAAGAGCGACCAAAGGCTTCCGTTCACAGCCCTGCGGTTGCTGCATTCAACGGACCGACCAGGGACTTTGCCGTAAAGCTACAAAAGAGCAGAACTATCGCAGTCTCTCCGATGGCAAAGCCAAGACCTGTATCACCTCGTATGCAATCGCAGCCCTCAGAGCCCGATTCTTCTCTGCATCGTTCACCGAGTCGGTCTCCCAAAAGAGCCCTAGCCATACATCATGCAAAGCAGGCATCTCGTGCAAATACCCCTTCGTCAGACGCTGTCCCCGCATCATCCTCTCGCACGAGGCCACAGTCTATGTTTACCTTTCCGATGGCGAAGAATACGTCGGATGGGGATGGGAAGGCGGACACGCCGTCAACCAGTACAGTCACTGCAAGTCTATCCGTTCCAGAAGATAACCCTCGCAAACACGGCGCTCGGCGTACATCGATATCAGATATGGTGCAGCGTTTTGAAGCTATTGGTGGTAAGAGCAAAGGCCTGGGTTCAGGTCCACCTGTAATAGCTCCAAAATCATCAGGTTTGATGATGCCAGCATCATCCTCTACAACTGGTCGTACTGTGGACATCACGAGCACAAGTCCAAGCTCTCCGCTAGTTTCGAGATTCACAGCCTCGAGAATTATAGCATCTTCCACTGAAGAGTCGGGTTCTGGAGCTGAAGCAAGGAAGCCACGACCCTCTGCGATTGATTCGGCTAGGGCGGTCCTCGTCGGTCAGGACAAGGGCAAGACAGACGTCTCGAAGGTCCAGGATCCTGTTGTAGGATTGCCCTCTGGGATATCCAGTCGACTCATACCTGGGTCGCCAGCAGGACGGGCAGGTCCGCTGGACGGTCTTCCAGCATCTCCATCATTCTCCCCTGCAATGCCCCCCGTACCTCTAGAAGAGGCTCGCTCACCATCGCCTGATAAACCTTTTCAGGGAGTGGGCAAGCTCATCGACCAATGGCAACGTAAAACGGAGGTTGAGTCATCTCGAGCACATATGCCTCGTAGAGGGAGCCACATCTCCAAACGAGCTGGTCTTGTCCCTGGGGTTGGCAGGGACAGCTGAAGTTGTGATGTGTATCTACATGACCCTAGGTCATTTTTGCTCGCGCACGTTCGCTTTCGGATTCGAATGATTGACTTGTAGATAATTTATACTAACAATCTGACGTGTTACAACAAGTTCGGGCTCAGGTATCATCGGAAACACCCTCTGCATGCTGTGTTGTACCTCCAAGCAATTGTCTGGCTATGTCTCTACCTTTCCCATACTCCCATGCCTGGTCACCAACATAGCGATTAAGTGTCACTCGCTCAGTATCACCAGCTATGCCAAGCTCCTGCGCTGCAGCGTCGGCACGTGCGAGGTTAGAGTCACCAGGGTGAATGACGATGGCTTCAGGTTTCAACTTCGTTTTATGGCGCGTGGTGACCGGCTGTGATCGCGTAGGTAAATCGTACGAGTCATCCTCGCTCTCTGAGTTCAGAAGATGATCTCTAGTCCTATCATAGCTGCCAGTGAAATCAGATTCGATATTATAAGTGTTTTATTTTTTTGTTGGCAAGAGATGAGATGATGTTTACATGGTTTGTTTTGCTGGAGTGGCATCAAAGTACTCCGAGAAGAATTGTCCGACTGATAACGCGACGACCTGTCAGAGATATGCTTGTTAAATTCGCTCGGTCGATTTCACATGATTATAATTTTTTAGGAACTCACGATGGTAAGAATGAGACTTTTCCCCCCAAAGCCGGTCAGACCAATATAACTCAGTGATTTCAATTGAGATAAGCAATGCTCACCCTATCTGGTATGTCATAGAAATGAGCATGTAAGTTCTGGCATCGTTTCAAAGTTCGGAGGAGTCGCTTGTGGATTGACGAAGGTGTGACTCACAGTCTAAGCGCTGTTGCGACGCCGTACAATGTTGATCTCCACAAAGCTTTTGCTAGTCGCGAGCGGCCGATGTAACGAGGGCGCCAATGCTTGCTAATAGCAAACGATAGGAGTCTTTGCATTTTTCTCAGTAATTATGTACATGTGGAAGAAAAAGAAGAAAAACCACGAACCTCTCAAACAGACATATGACAGATGTAAACAGAACGCCGAGGAAGAACTCCCAGAGGGTGTTTAGGCGTATAGAACTGAACAGGATATGTTCACCGAGGAATGAGGCATGCAAGTAGTCTACCCAACCATCCATGGCGCATGCGGGCTGTTTCGGAGATGGTGGTTAGTTACTGAGAAAGGTCAAGCCAGCTGCCAGATCTGAACGTTTTGGCTCAACTATCACGGTCGACATAACTACGCTACTATTCGGGCCATGGAGATCAATGAAAATAGGAACCAAGATGTTTGAGCAGTTTAAATATGCGTTTGACAACAGCCCGGGTGTTGGCTTTTCGCTTTGTTGTATATCCGTGATCTTACCCAGGCCTGTGTAAAGTCCGTGAGACTAACTTTAGAACAAGTCTAAGTCAATCCTTCTACACGACTCTAATGAATGATGGGTTATAGCTGGTATCAGCTGAAGGTGTTATGTGTCATGTATCACGCTATATATATACTGAAAGCTTCTCCGGGTCGTGACCATCCCGGGCGTCCACGGACTCTGTTATTTGCTCTCCCTATGCCTTTCGAGAGCAATCCTAGCCTCTTGGGATTTCTGCTCTCTCCATTCGCAACCGTCTCGATATTCACAAGTGCTTTTAAGAACATGTGAGTTACCTTCGTGACGCTGGACACTTAGAGAACTTACAAACAACGACGAGATTGTGCCACTTCAACACCCTTGGGAGGACGGATACCAAACCACCATTGCAGAATGTCTTTGAGGTGTGCATCGAGTCGGTCGTCATCCATGAAGAACTTCCTGGTACCTAATATCATCGAGAGATTAGAAGCATCATCTTCGTCTAGAGTTTCATCTTTTCGATTAGGTAAAATTCTATCTTCACTTCCTCCTAAATTAGTTGGCGCGTCGGCTACCCAAAGCATTAGTATAAATGGAATTCTCGATGGAGACTTCAGACTGACTTCCTTCGCGCTCTTTTACTTGTGCTTTGAAGCCAGTGATACTGCTGGTGCATGTGGGTAAGGAACCTTGCGCTGCCAATCTCAGCTCAGGGCCATCTGGAAGAGGGCTATTGAGGTCAACAGCCTCATCAAATCCTGGTTCTTCGCTGTGTGGAGCAGGTGTATTCTTCACGTTGCCAAGGATAACTTGAGTAACCGCGCTATCTCCGGACTCTTGACCAGGCATGAACAAACTTTCTTCAATGGCACGAGCTATATCCATTTCCTCTCTAGCAAGCGCTCCCAGATGATTCTCGGCTGCCTTGTACTCGCTTCCTGACTTCTTTTGCCAACTATAAAAGGAGTTGGAGTTCTTCTTGGCACTTGTTTTCCGATAGATGATCTGTAGTTCGGGACTGATACCTCTTAGCGGTTCACCGCTACGCCGAGCCGAGTGAACGGCAGAAACCCATGCAGCAACCATGGAGCACAGATCTACGTGGAACTCAAGAAGGTCCTCTGTTGACCAACCGATATCTTCTACAAATGATCTGGAAAACGGCATATGCGGGTTGATGCCTTGTTTTGCCCATAGTGCATCGAAATCAAAGGTTTCCGGTAAGAGGAGTGCAGAGAGCAGGCGATGATAAAGCATAAGTTGCAGTTGTGATGATACTGTATCTTCCTCTGGTGGCAATGATGGTACGCGACGAGTCTTATAGTCGATGAGTGTCAAATCGTAGAACGTGGGTTGCGGGTGGATGGGCCTTCGGGTAGAATTTTCTATTACAGAAGTGTTATGAACTTCCTCCTCAGATGGGAGTTGTTCTGGTATACAAGCTTCCTCGGGAATGGACTTGTCTAAGTAGACGGTGGGTATATCCTGTTTGGATGAAAATGATGACCGACGCTGCTTCTTCTTGAAAGGAGATATGTCAGGAGATATGTAGTTACGTTTGATGGGATTATGATATTCGTGTGCTTCTGGCGCACGCCGAGCCACCTCATCCTGCCAGATTACGGTACATCAGTCATTCACCTATCTGAGTGCGGAGATACCCACGATGATCCCAAAAACGACGTGTCCGTGCGTAACTCCGAAAACTGGGAGTTCCCGCTGCAAATAAAGTTAATACTGAATACTAGTCGCCCACGTCAGGGAAGGTACCGTTTGGCCATCAAGAATCAATTGCTCCAAGCCAGCGGTGAGATTGAAGAGACTGTTGGGACAGCTCAGAAAATGATGTGGGAGCGAAAATAACACATTCGTACCGCAAAGCCCAACGTTCCTCATTAGTTGTTATACGCACGGGAACTGTTTCTGGGCGCAATTCCCGTTCCAGAGCCTTATGAATGGACTAGCAAGTCAAGGTCATTTCTTCTACAACAATAATCCGAGGAGCGATACATACGGTACCTTTCTTGAGAGTTACGTCATTGTGTTGTGCTACGTTTTGTTGAACTTGGATTTCTTTACCACCTCTTGATGTGAAAGTAGAAGGTCGCCTTTCGAGTGGTTTATACCGCTCTCCATACAGCCCATACTCATACTGCACTTCACACCTATGACCCAAAGTAAGATAGAGGTAAAGGAGCGACTTGGTGAACGAACCAAACAGGTGAGACGAGGTCTGTGACAGAAAATCCCTTCTTCCAGGAGCAGAACTGCTCGTATGGATTCTTCCCTTTCTTTGGAGGACGTTTTCGAGAAAGGGACGTACTGGTCCGCTGCAGGGGCAAGCTTGTGCTAGCTGGAAGTAGATAGTCACAATTTCTTGCACTAATGGCAGGTTTAGGGAACTCCTCAACAAGGAAAGCATCTGTTGGGGACTCAAATGCAATATCAAGGGTTGGTCCGCCGCCGCCGCTAGTACTAGCTTTCGATATTGGTAGGATTTCAGGACCGTCGTCGGGCTTCTGCAGCAGATTATTCGCGACATTTCTTTCGAACTGTACAAGCTCCTCCTCGGTAAATTCTGAAAAGTCGTAATGCTCAAACTCGTCGCGAGACATGAAACTGGTTGGTTAGGAAGACGTGTCGACGTCTGGGGTCACGTGTTCATGGATTTTGAAATCGGTTTACAGGAACTAAATTTAGTTCTTCGGTTCCTTGTGAACTTCTATGCATCATCGGTACCGGGCCACACCATCACTAGTAAGTAACTTGGCTCTGATATCATCGATATCAAGAGTGAGTTGCGCCGCCATTTATCGGCGCTGGTTGTCTATTAGAGTTTTTTTGCTGATCGGCGCCTAGGTGTCAAGATGCTAGGCACTGCTACTAGGGGGTGTGGAGCGAATATTTCAATACGCAACACACAGCCCAGTGACACATGTTATATACCCCTCCGGTTAAGATCTATTCTACTTCTAGTCTTCTCCCGGCGCTGATGTGAAACAACGTGGTACGGATAACCCCACCGTTACCCTCTTCGTCATAGGTTCATTTCTAGGTGGGCCGCTTCTTATCTCATATATTACTTTGTCTGTCCTTTAGCTCTTTTGTTTCTGCTCGACCACCCATCTGACCCTTAGAGCAACGGTCTTCTTGTCGAGGCCAACATCATGATGAAATACCTTCTCTTCATTCTTCTATCAATTTCCGTCGTGGCCGCGTCTCGTATCGAGGCTCGCGCCCCAACACCTTCAAAGAGATTTGTACTTCCCTATGTCCCTCGGCAGCCAGGACCTTCCGGGATTCTTCCTTCCAAGCGTTATTTAGACAAGCGTGCGCCTGCGCCCTCCCCACTTTTTGCCGCCCGCGATGCTAGTCCATCAAAGCGTCTCGTTGTTCGTCAGCCCGCTCCTTCAAAGCGGCTGGTGGACCGTGCGCCGGCCCCCTCTAAGCGGGTTGCTGAGGACTCCGCAGTACCACAGAAGCGCAGCATTGATGAACAGCATGTTGTGGATATGGACTCTCAAAGGGGGTTCTGTCTCGACGGGCTGATGGCTTGTCCGGTCTTGAGCACTCCTGGCCAGTTCCCTCGCACGTTTGCTGAATGGCAAGCTGTGGGGTTTGAGTGTGTCGATTTCGCTGCGGATTTGAGTTCCTGTGGCGGCTGCTCCAGTCTCGATCCTGTGGAGTGAGTGATTGATGTGACAGCTATTGGATTCTACTTGGCTAACCACCGATAATTAAATTTAGACATGACTGCATGAGTATCCCGCATGTTCAGGGCGTAGCTTGCATCGCTGGTGAATGTCAAATCTCAGCTTGCCAGCCAGGTTATTTGCTGCGAAGCGATGGTCAAGGCTGCTCCCCAATGGAGTAGACACGCATATATTCTTTTTCTCTTCTTCTTGCGCTATAGACTTCTAGAACTTCGAACATTATCTAGGATTGGATTTCTTTTTCTTACAGGACTTTTATTCTTCTTGAATACTTTCTGCTACTTCATTCGATGCTCTTGTCGCGTCAGTACCCATGCTAGTTTTACGTGCCCCACATGTTTTTACGACGATTGAAGATTAGTATCTGTCGGTAGACCCCAACGGAATCAAAGCAAAAGGAGGGATTGAATTTGAAACAGATGCAGATGTCATGTCAATTGTGGGAACCCCTGTTGGACGCATGTCATTCGAGTTGCCCGATTGTTCACTACTTGTTGTTCTTTTCAACTTACGGACGACTAGCAGTGCATGCATGATGTACTAGTACGACGTGATGGCTGACTTACGTGGTACTAACCTGAACTTGAGTTACATGAATGCTGAGCGCTGGTGCTGCAAGCACTTTGCGAGACGATCGTCTATTGAGTATATGTATTGGCAATGCGGCAATAAGATGAAGTCGGAGCAAAGAATAGAAAAACCGATTGCGACAGTTACCGTGACGTGGGACACAGGGGTGGCAGATGGGCTGGGGGGTTCTTTGCCTCGGGACGGAATTATTAAAATGTTTGGATGTCGTTCCACTTTTACCGGGGATTATGTAGCTAACCTACGTTGTTAGCGTCGATTCGACGGATGGCCGTCCGTCATCGTCAGCCCTTCATATCGAACCACCGACGAAATCATAATTTTTAACCAGCATGCTCATTGTTGCGCTACGTTGACCTTAGAGCAGCACATCATTGGATACTTCACTGGCAATTTGTTCGTCGCCCGCCATACCTCAATCACCGATCCAGCGCCCCAGTTCATCTGAGGCAACCACTAGGCCCCGCGCGTATGCATCGTTGTTTCTTTTCGCCTTCAACTCCTTTCAGACGTCGTCTGGATATAATTCTGCGACTTTCTCCACTCTATTTCGTCTGCCCTCACTCGGAGATACCTACCAATAGTTTCGTTCCCATGATCTTCATCATATTTGATAATTACGCATATCATCTCGGAGTCAAAACTGTGCTCGCAGGCATCCTAGCCTTACTCCTCGGTCTCATTGGATTTATTATGGTGAGTTTCCAGACACTAAGGGGATGATATTCTCAATATTTATTGTGGAATAGAGTATATTTGCTCTAGCAATATTTTGGATTGTCCCTGCCATGAGGACGCGGACTCCGCCTTACCGAAAGTCAAATCATCGTTATCCGCTCTTTCCCAGTCCCAAGGTACCCCATAGTCCTGTGCTGGTGTCCTCTCCAGAACTCATGCATCAAGTGCTACCAATGCCTATTGAGTCCAAGCCTCCTTCTCTTCGGCGGGCAGCATCTTTTCCGGATCTGCATAGAACGCCTTCCAAGGATCGACCCTTCATGAACTCGAGACATGTTTCATTTCATGACCATACTCCAGAATTTTACGATCCCTGTTTGGCGAGCGCCGTCATCGTGAACCCGTCTCCGACACCACCTGCAATTCAGCGTCGCTGGCCACCCACTCCCTTCACCAAGCGTAAATCGATTCGTAGAGAGTCCATTCCATGCTCAAAAACGTCATCACGAAGTGAAAGTGATACCGTCGTGTGCAATTGCAGTTCGCGTGGTACCGCTGTGCACGACCTGCCGCTCAAATGTTTCGACGACCGCTGTGAGTGTCACGGTCGTCAATATAACGTTGGCTGTGATGAACATGGTTCGATGAGCCTACCTCGAGCGGATACTCCTTGTGAAGGATCAGCGTCTACGCGCTCGCCGTTGACTGTGTCTTTACGTTTACCATCTCTCCGGAAAGCCTTTAGCGGAAGGCGGCGCCCAACAAGCGTTCCTCCGCCCGCCGCGATCAGTGTCAATGTGAAGGGGCAATCCGAAAAGCAAAACCCTACACCCGAATCCCCCGGGATAACGTCGCCATCGTCTCCCACCTTCTCGACATCAGGTGAAATGTATCGTGCAGAATATGTGAATCCTTTCAGGACGAAGAAGCCAAAGTTTACTGGTGCGTGCCCTCCTACTACTATTGCTGAACGGTTGTAATTTCCCGTATTTGCAGAACTTGAAGCTCCGAAATCCAGTCTCAAATCGAGGTTTTCATTATCTGGTCCATGGTCAAGCCCAAAATCTGTGGAGTCGTTTCCTGACTCAAACCCTTCTACAGTATTGTCGACTTGTAAGCAGAGCGCATCTTTGGTTTGGCAAGAGTAATAACGGTGGTTATTGATTTACTACAGCTGTTTTCACGAACTCGCCATCTACATTTCGTAGGACATTTGCGGGCCGCTTCATTCCTTCCTTGAAGTCACCCACCATGGGTTCTCCCCCTCCTTCGACATTAGAGCCTCCATCTCCCTCGTCTTCACCGCAGTTGCAAGTAGATGTGCCGCGGTTGAAAGGCAGATTTACCTCGAGGCCTGTCCATCGCACGCAACCATACGGTCCTCCTTGGAATGCTGTGATGCCAGGCAACGGCTATGATCTGGTAGATGGTGTCCTGGATGACGTTCTGATCAAGGCATCACTTCGCCGACGATCTCGAGGGACTGAAAGTAATAAGGAGTTCAAGTCGTTGTCTCCTGCGCTTGCACCAATAGATGCCTCTGAGGGTGAATACTCGCCTGAAGATCTTTCAGCTCTATCGACTTAAAACTCGTTGTCTCATTGCAGACATTTCTACCACGTAATTCACAGCAAACCTCGGAAAGCTTTGGTTTTCGTCGGTGAACCCGCTGGACGGGAACAAACTATCGATGACCCATCGGATGATTGTATTGGTTAATATTTTCTATTCGTTACTCCTATGCCGCTTGAAGGCTGATTTTTTTCTTATATAACTTCGGGGTTTTATGGTAGTATATATTTCAGGGCATAGTCGATACCCATATCCCCCCGCCCACTCTTGGCACACATTCTTCACGAAACAATATTGGCATAGCATGGCAATCATCACAGCGCACAACATATCTATGTATATTTTTGCAACAACCTAATAGGATAAACCATTTCAATATATACTGTATCACCGCCTTCTGATTTAATAACCGTGACCCCCACAGTTCATACGTGGCAGATGTTATCCAGTCAGACCGTCATTTGCAAGCAGCGCGCTCATGGCGTTTGCCACCGCGTTATGTTGGCTGGCGCCCAACATCGACCCGTCTTCGATACATTGCTGCAATTGCGCATCAAACAGACGTCTAAGATTTCCGGATATAAATGCGACAGAAGATGAGGATGACATGCACAAATTACCTGAGTTGGTTCACTAAAATTCCTATGCGGGGCCATGCTTTCAATTTGACGGTGCTACCACCCTTTCCAACTGTGAGACCACCCGCGATGTGATTGATGGAAACAGGTCCACCGAAGAGGAGCAATGCGTACATCGGGATCTAATAGTCACTAAGTAACAGTAGCGATCAAGTTTAACAAAACCGCGCACTTGAGTTGCCCCACGAATGAAAACCTTCGTAGTCATCTGTTTTTGGAAGTACGCGAGGAACGGCGACTTCCACGTTGACTCTCCGAAGAGGACAGATGAAGGATGCACAAAGACGCGTATATTTGTCAGATCGTGCATCTTGTACTCTTTTGCAGTATTTTCACGCTGAACAGTGCCCGCTTGCACTTTGTCGAATTTGATCGCTGAACGCGGGAGGTGCACTTGGGCAACGCGAGGCCACAAGCCACCAAGAATGACGGCTTTGACGATGTTTGTGTTATTGCTGTTTACATTCAGTTCCTGAGAGCTTGCCGTTGCGGAACGTGAGATGAACCCGAGGTCTGAAAGCGAGGAAAGCAAGTCGTGACGTAATGAAGTGATCTCCCTGACAGTAGTGACCAAGATAAAGTTCTGCAGTATTCTCAGTGGTCATTTCCGGGTTCTCACCACAGTAAAATCATACCTCTTCGCAGAAATGTCTCAATGCACCACGACTCTTGCCCTCAGACTGAAGGAGCATGCATTCACTATACGCATTCACATCCGCGAGTAGATCGCTCTTGTCTTCGCCAAAACGTAGTTTCGCTCTGCGTGTGCAAGTAAGTTCCGAGTTGTGGACATCAGGAAGGAAATTTTACTTGTTAGCTTCATCCCTCTTATTCATTGGACTGAAAAATATAGGCTTTGATGAGAGGCAACCTACGACCGTAAGAATTGGGTTTAAGCATTGGAATACCGTGCCAAGAACAAGCATCTGCGTGGCGTTATCAAAATGGTACTTCACCCACTGCATTCGATCCACTGACCTTTCCCAGACGCAAGTCCACAGGGAGCATTGACTGTAAAAGAGCATATTTGTAAGTCAGTTTGGGATATATGGCCATGATCACGTACGATATGGCGCCCAAGAGCCGTCAAGTGGCCATCTGCGTCAATGGCGCCGAGCTCCTCGAGAACATTCCATGCCTTATCCATTGCAGATACTTCGGGAGGATCAATAGCCCGTCTCAAGAAATGCTGAACGAAACTAGGTCAACTTGCGAAAGCCACCATACACGACCACCGACCTTCACGTCCTCGCTCTCGCGCATCACCTTCACGGTCAACGAAATGCTTTCCAATGGTGTTCGTAGTATTTCTGGTACTGGGAATCGGCCCATTTTTTCTTCCTGCTTTCGGGTATAAAGCTTGTAACAAACTCCTGGCTGCGTTCGACCGGCTCTACCCCTACGCTGGCGGGCTGCAGCGCGCGTGACCCATTTCTCTTTTAAGACGGATAGTCCGCTTTCTGGATCATAACCTGTTTCTTTGACTTTTCCGGAGTCTACAACGTAAATTACATCTTCGATAGTGATTGACGTCTTGGAGACACTTAGCTACAGGAACTAACAGATAGAACAAACTGACCTCGGCAACATTTGTTGCAACGATGATTTTCCATCGTTTTGTATTCGCGAAAACTGCAAGTTGCTCATCATTCGACAGGTTTGCGTGTAAAGGCAATATCTCAGCAACGCCATCGAGCACGCCCCGAATTGCGTCGATGCAAGTACGAATTTCTTGAACTCCGGGAAGGAAAATCAGAATTCCACCTCGTTGTGACGTTGCAATTATGTGCTGGACAACAGCAGTGATCAGCTATGTGACATCGATGAGTTTGCCAATTAGCTGTTGCAGAGTTAAGGAAATATAACCTGATAATCAATCCTTTCCGCCCGTGTAATGTTGTGGATAGCGGATATCGCCTCCTCGCTGAGACCCTGGGAACTAAAATAATCCCTGAAGGCATACTTCTCTTCTTCCGATTCTTGTCTGTTTGGTTTAGTTGATGCTGGCTTATAGGATATTGATGCAATGTAATCTTCGAGATACCTGTTAGATCTTAAGTGGGCCGTCGCACGATCATTATGAGAAAAACAGCTCACTTATCTGTGACCGGGTGTGTAAAGCCCGGAATAGTCAACATCGGGGCGTTGTTGAAATATTTCACAAATGTTTCATGATTGATTGTTGCCGACATGAGCACCACCTTCAGCGTAGGGTGTTGCGTCAACAACTCTTTGAGTTCCAGAAGAAGAAAATCTCCATCAACAGAACGTTCGTGAACCTATGTGCAATCAGAGTCGTTCGCTGCATCGTATCTAAGTTGTCATGTACCTCATCAACAACAATGTGTGTGACGTCCTTCAGCCCATCGCCGGAGCCTAACCTTCGCAAAACCACACCAGTCGTACAGAAGAGCAACTTCGTCGCTTGACTATGCTTGGTGTCTCCCCGCACAGTATATCCAACTGAGCCGTCGTCTATCCGTTCTGCAGAAACTCGCGCAGCAACAGACACGGCAGAAATTCGGCGAGGTTGCGTAACAACAATCGAAGCTTCAGCTCCATGCCCCGACAGTATTAAAGAATCCAGGATGAATTGTGGGACTTGAAATTGGTGCCTCTGAATATTGCACAAATGAGCATTGACCATGACTTACGCTGAGTGGTTTTTCCGCATCCTGAAAAGTGGTCCGCTTTAACTAGGGAGTGGAGACAAACCACGAGACTCACCCGTCTCTCCAACTACGATAATTACTCGATTGCGTTCGAGCAAGGACAAAAATTTGTCCATGGCAGCGAATGCAGGAAGGCGTTGACGAGCGGATAACATCGATGCATACGCCTCTGATTGACACAATCTTTCGAAGTCTCTCTTGACCTCTGCATTTGAGCGACTATCCCCACGACGCGGCATTTTGTGTCGCACAACATTTTCATTATGTCCAAGCCGTAAGACAGTGGAAGGGATAGTTGGCGGTGAAGGGGGCGAAGGTATCAAGAATTGAAGCACTTCTGATGGATCTGGTGAACCGTCGGATTGAACGCGCGCCCAGTGCTCCTCAAGAACCCGCATCGCTGCCATCAGAAAGCCTTCGCCTGCCTCAATAAACCCGTCATGTTTCATTTCTTGCAATAATCGTGCTAGAAGATGAAGTCGCATGTATGGCGGGACAGACTTTGATGTGATATACACAGGAGGATAGTTGTGAAAGGAATGGTCGGAACAGCATGGGAGCAGGACATGTAGTTCCACAGGCGCACTGAATAATGGCATTGATACATGGTCCATGTCAATAAAATGAGCCCCAAGAGCCTCCACTTCGTCTGGACTACTTCGTAAACCATCCACGACACTAGCCAGCACTATATCATCCGGATTAGCTTCGTCCACACCCTCACCTATGAGCCGATGGTCCAAAGAAGCCACTAGCAGGTCCATATTTTTGACCGAAAGTCGGTCAGCAGTGCACTCCTTGACAATATGTGCAGGAAAACCAGCCTCTTTGATGATTTTATCCTCCACCCATCGCTTTTCCAAGTCATCAGAGCTAGAGTGACCCGAGACAATGAATGGATTGGAGGAGTTAATTTCTGGTAAAAAGCGTTTGGGGAGGTCGCATTCTGGGAGATGAAGAACGAGATGCTCTATGCAGGCCTCTAGCGGGGACATTGAATTCAAAAGATTACTCCCGAGAGGCGAAGGTTTCGATAAGGAGTCCAACGTGTTGCGTATTTGATCGGGCTTGAAACCTAAGTGACCGAGCTGTTGGGTGACAGCTGGTACGACCTCCGCGGGCAATACAGGCGATACAGAATCGTCATCGAAGTACAGCGCATTTCCCTGCGAATTTCGTCAATAACAGTGTCTGAGAAATCTCGAGGTTCAAATGCCTTCTTGACAACATCTTCTACCATATCCCGCAACTCACTGGCCATCCTGACCTCGGGGGCGTGAGCGAACTCTTGGGACACCTGCGTCCTAGAATCTTTTGAATTTCCTTCTTGTCTATTTTTGGCTGCCTTTGCTTGTCTCTCATCAACTGCTCTGCGCGCTGCAAATGGATCAGCATCATACATCCATTGCATGTGCTCTGGAGCATTTTTATGTTCTGCCGCTAGTTCGGCCCAGTAGTCGCGAGGTCCAGGCGGTAATACGCGATTGAGCTGAATCCCATTGCAGAACTAATTACGCATGTTCACACCTACTCGTTATGCAAGGGAAATGATACTGACACGATACAAAGCATATGTAGCCCCCCAATGACGCGCTTCCAGTACAGTCGGTCTCAAGTATGGTGGGTGAGGCTCGAGTCGGACACTTTCTGTCTGCGATGTTTTCTTGTCGATCCGACTGATAGTAACAACGAAAGACCAATCGTTGCCATGTTTTCGCTTGTGAATTTTAAGCTAGGACAACAACCTAGACTAGTCACACTCACCGTCTCGATGTTCGGCTTATCCCAGCCATTTTTTTGGCACCTAGCAATGGAGAGGTTAGCCGGGGATCAGCAGGTGATGTAGAATGGATCTAATGCTCGTGAACAGCAGATAATGCTATTTTAAAGTGCGCCAGAGCTGATAGATCATCATGGAAGGTGAATAATATGTACCTTTCATGAAGTAGACTCAATGGATACTTGGAGCCAGGCGGGAAAAGTGGTTTCTCTGTCTCCGTATCAGCTGACTGCGATGACGACCCTGTGCCAGTGTTTTTGTTAAACTTGGATGAATTTCCTGCATTCCCAGATCTGATGATGCTCTTGCGAGGGGGCATCAACTAGAAATCAAATTTCTCGGGCGCCCAAGGAGGTGAAAAAAGTAAGCGAGAGTTTAAGGACCTCTTCCGTTACTCTGAACCACTGGTTCATCACGTGATTTAGCTTAATATTTCGATGAATTTACGTCTAACTCGGTGATGACGCGTGACGTCTGAGCGAAAGTCAATTATGATTATGTGCGGAGTCTTTGGAAAGACATACATGTCCTTTTTAGAATTTACAGCCATTTGCAGATTACTAGGCCAGTCGCAAAAAAAAAACACAACAGCGGAGACTGGAATTTAGAGCCTAATTGAATCGTCGCGTTCGGCGGGCGTAAACTAACAACAATTGACGTCCATAGTACGTGATGGATCGTCGGAAGTTGAAAGTTTGTAGTCCGACTGGTATTTTTTGGGGGGGCTACCTAGTGTTCTGCAAATGGCTGTAACTTTGGAAACTGAGTACTGAGAGATGAGCAGACGATGGTCACAACATGAAGTGGCCGCAAATCACTTTGCTTCTGTGGGTTCTGTACAGGCTCGTGGCACAGCGTCCCACAACACCACACAACACCACATAGCTCAAAGTATTTTTGGTAGCTGAGCTAAGTCACGTGAACTGGTGAAGCGTTTTCCGATAATCATTATGTAAGCTCAGAACATACTCTCAACCTTACTACTATGGCAGAGAGTGACCTCTACAACCTTGAAGTACTCTCGCTAGTCGCCAAAATTACACAGGAGATAGACAACTACACTGGCATCAACGACAAAACCCTCGCCGAATTTGTTATCTCTCTTCACGACCAATCTCAATCACTTTCTGACTTCAAGTCGAACCTCGGCAATGCTGGCGCTGAATTCCCTGACTCCTTCGTTGATAATGTCGACCGTTTGATATTGAGCTTGCATCCGAAGCACAAGAAGTCCAGTTCAGTTACAAATGGCACTTCATCCGCCCAAGGAGACGCTTTTGACAGGGAAAAAGACAAGCAGAAACGGCTCTTCCCTGGGCTAGCTGTACCGGACAAGAAAATGGCGGAGGATGTGCTCATGAAGGAGGTGGATGATATGATGGCTCAGTTTGAGGGTGTTGCGAAGAAGTCAAGAACAGTGGATGAGGAGGACAGGTCTGCGAAGCCGCAGCGCAGAGACAGATCTAGGTCACGGTCACCACTACGTCGTAGTCCAATTCCTGACAGGGGTCGCAGTCACGGAAGGAGGGATGATTGGAGGGGGAGAAACGGCGATGCACGCAGGTCCCAATTGGATGAGCGGCCAGTGCTATTTAAAATCTACAGTGGTCGAATATCAAGCCTCAAAGATTTCGGCGCTTTCGTTCAGCTTGAGGGTGTTGCGGGACGTGTTGAAGGTGGGAAATACATCCTGGTGCTCCATCCTGTTTAGCTAACGTACCTCTAGGCATGGTGCATGTTTCTAATATCCAACAGGGTGCGCGCGCCAACTCCGCTTCCGATCTCCTTACCCGTGGACAACAAGTCAAGGTGAAGGTCATGAGTGTTGCGGGTAACCGTGTTGGTCTATCTATGAAAGATGTAGACCAAGTTACGGGTCGCGATCTCACTCCTCACCTGCGGATCAAATCTGAGGCCGAGATGGAAGAAGAGCGCCAAAGAGCAGCTCGCGCATCATCCGGAGCTAATGCTGTACCATTGCGCTCGAAGGATGAACCCTCGACGACGACTCGATCCGCCAAACGTCTGACCTCACCAGAACGATGGGAGATTAAGCAGCTTATCTCATCTGGTGTCATTGATGCTTCCGAGTATCCTGACCTTGACGAAGATTTCACCAATCCTTTGGCTCGAGCAGAAGTTGAAGAAGAGCTTGACGTCGAAGTCAGGGAAGAAGAACCAGCATTCTTAGCTGGTCAGACGAAACGCACTCTTGATCTCAGTCCCGTAAAAATCATCAAAGCTCCTGATGGCTCCCTCAACAGAGCTGCTCTCGGGGGTGCCGCTTTGGCTAAAGAACGACGCGAGCTTCGACAACAAGAAGCTAACGAGCAAGCTGACTCTGAAGCTCAAGATTTTACTGCACCGTGGCTCGATCCTATGGCGAAGGAATCGGAGAGAATGTTTGCTCAAGACCTTAGAGGAAACCTCAAGGATAGAAAAGCTGGTGAAGTTCCTAAGTGGAGGGAATCAACCTTCAACAAGGCTACGACATATGGTGAGATCACAAGTCTCAGCATACAGGACCAGCGGAAGAATCTACCCATTTTCAAGCTTAGAGATGCCCTCTTAAAGGCCATTGAAGAGGTAAATCGATTCCTTTGTGCGGTTCGGATAATTTCTGACACATTGTGTAGCATCAAGTCCTCATCGTTGTTGGAGATACTGGCTCAGGCAAGACTACGCAAATGACTCAATATCTCGCAGAAGCTGGTTATGCTGATAAGGGACGCATTGGCTGCACACAACCACGTCGTGTAGCTGCCATGTCAGTCGCAAAACGTGTCGCGGAAGAAGTGGGGTGTCGCCTCGGTCAAGAAGTCGGCTATACTATCCGTTTCGAAGATTGTACGAGCCCGGAAACGAAGATCAAATACATGACGGATGGTATGCTGCAGCGCGAGTCAGTGATTGACCCTCTCTGTAGCCAGTACTCTGTGATAATGCTTGATGAGGCTCATGAGCGGACTATCGCAACTGATGTCTTGTTTGGTCTTCTCAAAAGTACGCTTGGTTGTGCCCTTATTTTCATCGTTAGTTTCTGACACATTATTTACAGAGGCTATTAAGAAGCGACCTGATCTCAAGCTGATTGTTACATCAGCTACTCTGGATGCTGAGAAATTTTCGAAGTACTTCTTCGGGTGTCCAATTTTCACCATTCCCGGTCGCACATACCCCGTGGAGATTCTTTATACGAAAGAGCCGGAAACCGACTACCTGGACGCGTCCTTGATCACCGTCATGCAAATCCACCTCTCCGAACCCCCAGGTGACATCCTCCTCTTCTTGACTGGTCAGGAAGAGATTGACACGTCGTGTGAAATTCTCTACGAGCGTATGAAAGCATTAGGTCCAAAGGTGCCAGACCTTATCATCCTCCCTATTTATTCTGCCCTCCCCTCTGAAGTACAGTCTCGCGTTTTCGAACCTACACCTCCCGGTGCCCGTAAAGTTGTTATTGCCACCAACGTTGCAGAAACTAGCTTGACTATTCCTGGGATTTACTATGTCATTGATCCTGGGTTCTCGAAGCAGAACGCATACGATCCGCGACTTGGAATGGATTCATTGGTGGTTATGCCTATATCCCAAGCACAAGCACGACAGCGCTCTGGTCGTGCTGGTCGCACAGGTCCAGGGAAATGCTACCGTCTATATACAGAGGCTGCCTATCGAAACGAAATGCTACCCACTTCTATTCCGGATATTCAGCGGACGAATCTTGCACATACCATTCTAATGCTTAAGGCGATGGGCATCAATGACCTCCTCAGTTTCGATTTCATGGACCCACCGCCAGCACAGACCATGCTCACTGCGTTGGAGGCATTGTACGCGCTTTCGGCATTAGATGATGAAGGTCTTTTGACGCGCTTGGGCCGCAAAATGGCTGACTTCCCCATGGAGCCGCCGCTCGCAAAGATGCTTATCGCCTCTGTCGAGCTTGGTTGTTCCGAAGAGATTTTGTCCATTGTGGCCATGCTATCCGTGCAGACCGTCTTCTATCGCCCAAAGGAGAAACAAGGGCAAGCCGACTCCAAAAAGGCGAAATTCCATCAGCCAGAGGGTGATCACCTCACCCTCCTGACGGTATACAATGGATGGAAAGGCGCAAATTTCTCAAATCCCTGGTGCTACGAAAACTTCATCCAAGCGAGAAGCATGCGCCGTGCGCAGGATATTCGCAAACAGCTAGTGGGCATCATGGACAGGTAAGTGAAATTTCTTAGTTTTGGTTTCGTGTCGCTGATATGATTCTTAGATATAAGCATGATATCCTTTCGGCCGGACGGGATTACAACCGTGTGCGGAAGGCAATATGTTCTGGTTTCTTCCGGAACGCAGCCAAGAAGGACCCTCAAGAAGGCTATAAGACGCTCGTTGAAGGGACACCGGTATACATACATCCCTCTTCTGCCCTCTTCAACCGCGCCCCTGAATGGCTAATCTATAACGAGTTGGTGTTGACTACTCGAGAGTACTGTCACAACGTCACTACTATAGAACCGAAATGGCTCGTGGAGGTTGCACCTCAGTTCTTTAGAGTTGCCGACGATAACAAGATCAGTAAGCGGAAGAGGCAGGAAAAGATCGAACCGCTGTATAACAAGGTATGCACTAATTCCTACAAGAGATCCAGATCGGAAGCTCACACATTGACTAGTACGAGAAACCCGACGAATGGCGACTATCGAAAGTCAAACGGAGTGCACGCTCGGTACGTATCCAGTTTGGATGTCGGTGCAATCCCATATTAACTGTGGCTATAGAGTCAAACATTTGGTTAAAATCTGGCATATCACTTGTTCGACGAGTTTACGGATTATTTGTAGCTGTATTGTATAATGTCACCGTCACTTGGTACAGTTTTGAATCAATGCTGATATATTAGATCACTTGAATGCAGTTGGAGGTATTCTAATGCTGGTTAGTGACAACCAGACATGTATTGCGTGATGAATTTGCGATTGGAGTCAGATGATCCATGATAATACTAAGAACAACGATAAACCTTTTGCGTGCAATTCGAAGATGAAGCCACGTACTAGTATATTTGCATGAACGAAAACGCTAGCCCACAAATCGCATGGCGTCTGCGTCTACGTAGTATTTAGCAACCTCTCCAACCTTGACTATTGGTGCTGTTGGATCCGGTACCAACATGAATGATTGGAAGAAGACCCTAGGCTGTCCGTCGACAGATTTGGCAGGGGTAGATACTGGATTGCCAGCAGGGCCATGCCCATGGGTGACGTTTCCAGAGACAGTAACAAGAAGCGACGGGGGCTGAGAGCCTGTGGGGTAGTGTGAGTGTTTCTGTCACTGTATGATACCGCAGACAGACCTGGTATTGGGTGACAATCGTAGGACTGCACTTCGTGCTTGGTACTTGGCATATCTTGAATAAGTTTCTTCACGCCCTCAGCACCCTGGCAGGGATTTCCGTTCCATGTCAAGGTCGATGAGGAGCGATAAAACTTGGGGAGATCATCCACCCTTGTAGGGGAGTCATATGTGGAGTAATATAGACGTGTAAACGCGTCGGCTGCCCTTGTCGCGATCTCGATGCTTGAATAGTAAATCAGTTTCGTAGTAGAAACAGAAGAGACAAAGGACCTACTCATTGCGAGTGAAGGTTGTAGCTGTGGTCATGGTTCAAGGTACATGATTGTCACAACCGTGTGACATTACTAAAATTTGACAACTCCTATCTTCTACACTTTATTTGTGCAAGCGCCAAATGGGGGGGCGAAAAAATCGGATATCATGTCAGCAATAAGAATGCATGCCGAAACATCGGTAATATTAGTAATCAAAATATTTTACTCTTTTGACCCAATAAAAAATAAGGATTATGTAAAATTCAGATTTATTTTCAATGTACATTTGCACAAATGGTTGAAAAGGAAAAGAATCCGTCCGAGCCGTGACCGGTTGTCCGGGTATCATGGCATGCTACCATCACGGTCAGGAACTATCCATCGTGTCCTAGTAGCTTCTAAATTTGCAGTTTGTTGGAGCAGCAGCTAGCCCACCCAGGTTGCCTCCCACTACCATCATGGCAGACCAAATTCGAGTCGTTAGTCTCAATTGCTGGTACGTTATCTGTACGAGCGCGAGGCAGCTGACTTCATGCGTGATGTAGGGGCTTAAAGTTTGTTTCCAAAGATCGGCACGAACGAATTGCAGCAATAGCTAGTGCCCTCGCACACTCAGACTACGACATCATTGCTCTCCAAGAAATTTGGGTCGAGGCGGACTATAATCAAATCCGGCAGAGTGTCATTGCTCGTTTGCCCTATGCAAAGCTGTTCCATAGGTATTTTGTGTATCTGTATCTTGTATGATTGGATCCACGACTCATGTACGTCATCTTAGTGGTGCTCTTGGTGCTGGACTTGCTATCATCACAAAATGGCCTATCATTGCCACCAGCATGACTCCATACTCACTTACTGGTGAACCCACTGATGCTTTTGGAGGAGACTGGTTTGTGGGCAAGGGTGCTGGGAGCGTCACAATTATGCACCCTATCCTTGGACAGGTTCAAATTTTTGACACACATGTAAGCCTACCAACACACCCAATATCTCGTTGTATTGACAGACACGCAAGTTCTGTGCCAAGGGCGGAGAGGAAGGTCCTGAGTATAATAGGACATATCGTCTTGTAAATGCTTGGGAGTTTGCGAAAGTCGCACGGCAAGCCGCAGAAATGGGACGATATGTCATTGCTGTATGTTCCCTTAAGCCTTCAAATAGTCTCAGACATCCCTGACGCATAAATAGGCTGGTGATTTTAATAGCATTCCAACGAGTCTCCAGATGAATGTCGTCCTGAATCATACCGGGCTAGTTGACTCGTGGGCAACTTCCCATGCGCACATACCCCCGCCCTCTGGGATGATATCACCCATAGAGGGTGTCGTCAGTTATGGCGTCACTGCCGATTCCCCTCTTAACTCATACCGTGATTCGAACCCTTCTTCCTCGCCGATTGTTCGGAAATATCAAGGGAAACGCCTCGATTATATCTTGTTCCGGCATCCCAGCCCTAGCGCGACCAACCACCACTTACCCCGATTGACATGCCAAGATAGCAGGGTTGTCTTCACTGATTCCATCCCCGGCAACTCGTGCTCGTACTCTGATCACTTCGGTGTCGAGGCGACCTTAGTCATTGACACCAAGACGGAGGCTTATGCCGATAACCGAGATGATATGGCATCACTGAAGGATACATCAGCAATGTGGTCCGACACTCCCCCTGAACTCTCCTTGAGCACCTTAACCGACATGATGGGCGCCATGGACGTATCCTATAAGATGTCGCAGCAACGTTCTCGCAAGGAATTGACTATTTTTGCATCGAGCATCTTGTTGCTGATCGCTCTCATCATTGGATCCGCGTGGGTTGTTCTTCCCTGGCTCAACCCAATTTTCGTGCTACTTGTCATTTACACATCGTGGCTGGCCACGACTAAGCTTTATGAAGGCTTTATTTTCGGCAACTGGGAGCGAAAAGCTTTACTGAATGTTATAGAAGAACTCGAGTTTCAAGAGAAGGCCCTGGCGCAACCGCCCCAGTATTGATACATATACATATGGACTATTTGCTACATGTGACTATTTAACCCTTCCAGCAGGTTTGGCTGGTAGAGACTATAGTATGGTTGGTTTGGACATATCGTGTGTAGATAACGGAATGGACTATTTGCTACATGTATCTGCATGGGAGAGGAATGAGTACGAAAACGGTAAAGAACGTTACAAATACCAAGGCGATAACTACACAAGATAGGTAGTCGAGGCAATGGGTGTCATACCAGCCCAAGATTTTGCGAAAGTAATATTGGAGAGACTGATGCTTGGGCGTGGGGTTTTGTAAGGAGACGAGGCATGGGTCGGTGTTGGCGATAATGTGAATTTTTTGCGATGAGTAGGCAAGTCTTCCAAAGTCTGGGACGCTACTGCTCTATCCGAGAAAGTGGAAAAAGCGGACTGCATTCGGCGAAGAGCTGGGGAAGACGCCGTATGCCGAAGAACTCGAGGTGCATCGGGGACACAGTGCATCATGGATTCTAATTCGCTATTACTGGAATTGGGAGTCGGCGCCAAATCCAGCCAAGCACGGCCCCAGCTCGGAGGCACTCCTGGGTCAAGCCGCTCTTCGTAACAGGCATCGTCAGCTTCTAGAGCCATATGTTCTTGAACTTCTTGCCACCCAGAATTAGTCACTACACCATCGCCTCGGACAACACGGACGTTATCGTTATCCGTATCGTTCTCGAGGCAAGATTCGGTGAAATTGTCTAAAACCTGAGGCATATGGCGTTGTATGTGAGCTAATTTGTGGCGCACGAATTCGCGACACGACAAGAAGGCAGTTGTTGCAACGCTCAAGAAAGGGAATGCTTGAAACACGTGAACCTTGATAAGAGTCGTGATGAATAACATAAACGAGAAGATTGGCTTGAACTCACTGCATCCTCGTAGGTCTCTAACTGAACCTGAACGCCGGCGAGTGAAGCTTTGTGAGAGAGAAGTACAATTTCATCATGCAGGACTTCGGCGTCGCCACATTGGATAAGCATGGGCGGTAGACCATAAAACTTGCCAAATAGAGGGCTGGCGTACGGGTGGGTGATGTACTGCTCGAGTCCATCGCCCAGATACATTACAACGGGGTGCAAGTGAGCATTTGGACCAGGCGTAGGAATAATGTCGTAGCCGGCATTAGTATCCCATGATTTGCAACTTAGGGTCAAGTCTGTCTTTATGTCTCAGAGACCCCACAGTAAAATTAAACCAATTACACCTACCGACCCAAGGGGAGAATAATATTGCGCCGCCCGGAAGAGTGTACCCATTGTCTCGTAAATAGAGTAGGAGTGCGAGGCACAGCGCGCCGCCCGCACTGTCGCCCGCCACAACTAAGTTTTCTGGCGGCACTCGCAAATCATCCGTCAGGCGAAAGTAGGTGCTAACCACGTCGTGCAACTGTCCGGGGAAAACTGTCTCCGGAGCGAGTCGATAATCGACAGCTGAAGTTCTGATGAGGCAAGCTGTAGGCTGTGATCAAGAAACTCACCAAATACGCGCGAGTTAGTATATTTGGACAACGGTATGGTCAACATCCTTTGCGCTGCAGTGCTAGACGAATAATATGCTCCTGAAAGCAAAATCAGAAGCCATAGTGACAGAGAAGCGTAGGAAACTCACCGCCGTGCATGTAGAGAATGACTCGAGATTGTCCTTTTCGCAGATCGTAGTCGATTGTTTTCTGATCCATAGGGACCGGTTGGTGGGTGGACTTGTAATCTGATTGCAAAGATTGCCATAATTTCTTCCCAATTATCCACTCCCCAGAAAGTTCACGGGTCCCGTCTTCTACTGTATCCAAAGCCTCCAGCATGCCACGAAGGTTGCGCTTAGAAACACGGAAGGTCACTGGAGTGACTAGAGCATCTGAGGGCAAAGGGACTAGCCCTCCAATATCCATTGCCTTGCGAACCATAGCCTACAGACGTTGTCACCACCAAAGTTGTATACAGCATAAGTGGCACTCACGATGTCGGCCAGTGCAGAATGCCTCGAAACATCTCGCATAAGACTAGTGATAATAGTCATCTCAATACCCCACGATTTTCTGCGCGGGCCCCACACGTGGTGAGATATAACATCAAGAGCGAGAGATGATGCTGAATGGCACGATGTCAATGCCCGGGTTGCAAGAAGTCGAACACTTCTGCTTACCTCTATTGAATGCGAATACGGGATATTTCCATGCATCCCAAACTTTTATGGTGAAGCCGTTCGTTACTTTGAGATTCCGGTCAATTCGCGCAGACGCTGGGAGGACGCCAGGGCGGTCATAATCCCGCAGAAGAGTTACGATTGATGGTTTAGTAGTCACCACCGGGGAATTAGTGTTGGAGCCATGATATAGAAGTCGTAATGAATCCCGAAACATCTTCGGTGGACAACACTACAACTGTAGATTGAGGGAAGATGGATGGGTGTAGTGCGCGAGTTTTCAAAACTGAAAGATTTGACAGGTGTTGGTTAGGGTAGAAGGACATGAACGTGCTGTGTTATTCATCGACCGCATAACCCGACTCCAATTACACAGTTTCGGTCATGAGCATCCGAAACGATATCATGTCATCCAAATTGACATCCAATTGTGACCATCACCGTGTTCTGTAAGGTTATGCGGTCGCATCTCACTGATGGTGATTTTTCCCTTATATTTCACAAGGTCAACCCGTGTCAGAAAGACAAGCTCTGTTTGACGAATAAGACAGAATAAGCACGAAGTTGAACCAAATCAATATTCAAGACAAGCGTCACGCGTGACACCGCAGAGCGAGATTCAGGTCGGCAACGCCGGCTCCATGTCATACGAGCACAGAAGAGTACATACATAATGACTTGTGTGCAATGTGAAACAAATCGCACGTTTCCTAATAGTCATCTCCTCGACTGATAACCTCTTTAACAGTGGGTCGAAGAAGTATTGTATGCTCCTATTTGTGACTGTGACCAATGTCCGAGGAAAAGGGATTTAGAAGGCTTACGAATTGCGCAGTCATGGAGCCCCTAGAATCACATAGTGGAGGATAGTCCTGAACAATTCCTTGCTGCACTAGATGGTTAAGCTGAGGTTGGAGCAATCAATCAAACGATGGGTCGCATATCAAGCTGCGTGACCCACCGCTAGCAGATATTTGGATTCACCAACGCGATCCAAGTAACGTCGGCAAAATGGAAGCGTTCCAAAGTTATGAGTGATTGATTTTAGTAGTGACTTAGCAGAGGTTAGCCTTGCAACGTATAATTGTCAATCCTTGTCGGAATGCTGAAATAAAAGCAACTAACCTGAGGGGAACGTGGGGAGCGTCGATAATTTTTGCATAATGCGAGCACTCGCCCTGTCAATGGGATCAGTTTATGGATGAGCAATCTGCGGCGAACCAAGCTTACACTCTCCACCACACGTCCACGACCTGTTGAGCCGAAGGTTTCGATCGCAAAATACTCGCCCTCCTCCATCTTGGTCTGATCATCGTTTTTCACGAGTTGAACCGATTTTCCACCGTGTATCTGGTAGAGACCTATAGAATGTCCACTAAGGTTTTCTATTGACTTGACTGAAGATGCGTCAGATAAATCCGACATATCGGAGAAAATATGAATACCTGGATATGTTTTTCCATTGACCTCAACCTCGTATGACTCCATAGTCTCTTGAATGGCACCTCCGATTTCGCCCAAGCGCACATCAATGCCGGATTCCTGATGTGTTTTCTGTGACTTTGAGTCAAAATATAAAGATGAACTCGGCTCACCCTAACTCCAGTATCAGTGGCAGCCTTCACAGCCTCAAGAAGTGTGTCGTAAGTGGGCTCAAAATTGAGCGTGAAAGCAGAATCGACTATTCGTCCTTTTACGTGCACACCTATATCGATCTTCAAAACATCACCACTTTGAAGAACTGATCCTCCGTAAGTAGCGAATCCATCCAGTAAGCACATACACACCATTAGTATCCCCAGCGTTCGGAGTATAATGGGCAGCGCAGTGATTTAAGCTGAGTCCGGTCGGGAAACCAATGCCAGATTCCAGCCCATCTTCCTCAACAAGCGCACGGCTGCCATCTTCGATGAAGTTTGCGATTTCAGTCATAGTCATCCCGGGACGTATGTATTTCCGCGCGCTTTGTCGAACCTGTCGATGGACCTCTGCTGCACGACGGATGGTCTGGTACGTGACCTCTGGGTCTTCCATTGCCATTCTTTCATCGTAGCGTTTCTCTTCAGACGTAGTCCTCCATGCATTGCTGTGTGTAAGAAGTTGACGATCTCATCACGGCATAAAAATGACTGCAATACGCACTCATCCTTGTAGGGCTGTATCTCTCCCTCTGGGTAGACACCATTGGTGAATATTTTAGACAGACCAACTCGTGGGGGATCTGACTGTTGTGCCTTCTTCTTTTTGGGTTTCTTTTTCTTCTTCTTTTTCTTGGTCCCCTCTGCAAAAGAATATAAATTATAAGAGCCTTAACATTCAACCTTCAACTCACCTCCGGCGCCTGCAGTCTCATCTACGACGTCATCCTCTTCATCGTCCTCGTGTTCCTGTGTTACGATTTCTTTGACTTTCTCCTCAACTTGTGTCTCGTCCTTGGATAACATCGGAAGGTTACCCTGGTTCAATAACCTTGAAGTCTCCCTAACCAGACCTTTAGAAGGACAGTAGTGCTGTGACCAAAGAACATATTTACGTAATCGATTTGGTGCTCCCCTCAAATGAAACATACGCACTTGTAGATCCCACAAACAGAAGTGATGTACATAAGTAGCGAGTACACAATTTTATATATTGGCGCGGAGATACGCGTAACAGTGAGGACGGGCCAACAAATACATAAGACTACACAACAATATCAATACAGTCAAGGAATTATGCTCCAAACCCGTAAAGCGTGCGCCCTGAGCGCTTCAAAGCATAGACAACATCGAGGGCAGTAACAGTTTTACTGTCGACGACAATTAACGCAACGTTAAAACGTGACCAAAGGAGGGCTCACCGTTTAGCATGCTCTGTGTAAGTAACCGAGTCACGAATGACATTTTCAAGGAAGATCTTTAGTACGCCCCGGGTTTCTTCATAGATGAGACCGGAGATACGCTTGACACCTCCACGACGTGCCAACCGTCGAATAGCCTGCAGGTGAGGCGTGGGTCCAAGTAATGCTAAGAACTCAAGTAGGATGACATACGGGCTTCGTGATACCTTGGATGTTGTCACGCAAGATCTTGCGGTGGCGCTTAGCACCGCCCTTGCCGAGTCCCTAGAGATTGCACCAAAAGATATTAAGCTCTGCGAGTCAGAACTTGACTCAAAGGTACGTACCTTGCCACCTTTTCCACGACCAGACATTTCAGAGGTGTAATGAGTGAGTTAGTGGAAGGAAAATAAAGGACCTTCGCTTCGAGGGTTGGGAGTGATAGTGGTGGTCAGGAAGAAAAGGGTTTGTTTGCATCCACGCGTTTTCGCGTTTGTTTATTGCATTTTACGCATCACGTGCTTCAAACTATGACCGAAATTCTCGTGCAGCGATCATTCTCATGTTTATCTTTTTCGAGTTGGAGACTACGAATCCATTGAAATCAGGACTCGCTGCACCATGTCAGCGGGCGATCAAAGTATAGAGGAATTCCTTTCATCGGTATTACCGACACCTGACAATAATCGCGTGGAGGATGAGAAGTTTCAACGGCCTTTAGTCACCCTCACATTCGCTCAATCTTTGGACGGGAAGATAGCGGGAAGGGGTGGCAAGCAGCTTATTCTCAGCGGTCGAGAAAGCATGCTTATGACCCATTGGTATGATATTACCTGACAGCTCAGATATGGACCACCCCTTACTATTCCCAAGGCAGGATGCGCACCAAGCACGATGCAATTTTAGTTGGGATCGGTACCGCGTTAAATGACGACCCTCAGCTAAATAGTATGTCCCGGCTATTGTTTGTTCATTTGACTGATGTAGGTACAACAAGCTCGCCATATCCCCGAGCACGAAAGGCCAAGCCATCTGCCTCGACCCGTGATAGTGGACGCAAATTTGCGCCTTAGACCAGACTGCAAGCTGCTCAGAAATTATCGGGAAGGCAAAGGTCGCCGTCCATGGATAATTTGCGATGTTAATTTGAGCCCCGACTATGCTGCAAGAAAATTCACCCTCGAGAACGCTGGAGCGAGGGTGATAGGCGTGCATTCAGTGGATGGTAATAGCATTATATCTTGCTGCTTGCATAGATTAAACAAATATCTTTAGGTCTCGTCGTGATTCCGGACCTTTTGAAGGCTCTTCACAGCAATGGCGTCAAGACCCTTATGGTCGAAGGAGGTGCAGCCGTCATTGGCTCTTTCTTGGCAGAAGCCGCGCGCACCAAGCCTAATAATATCATTGACACGCTCATCATCACACTCGCTCCAACGTTGGTTGGTGACGAGGGAGTCGGCTACGGGAAAGGACTCTCCACGGGGCAGGTATGATCAAGGTTACATTCATGGACAATCAAGTGTTCTCACTTCAATCCTAGATTCCCTCCTTGAAGCACATCCAGACAAAGATCATGGGGCAAGATGTTGTTATTGTCAATGCATTAGAGTAGACTTTGAGCAAAGCGTCAAGCAGCTCAGCCCGGCAGTGGATGCCGTGTCTCTCTTGCAGAGAAATCCGCGAAACTGGAGTGAAATGATGTTTGAAGTTCTAGTGACAATTGACGAGTATGGGAGTTCCAGTGTATGGTGCAAGTGTATTAATGAGCGGGACCTTCGATGCTGATGTTCCACAAGACTTTCGAAGGCTAAACGTCCTATTTGCGCAAAAAGGCGGTATTGTCTTGTGCACGGTCGCATTTACTAGCGATGTGTGTTGCAGTTTCAAGCGCTCTCTCGACAAGGGAACGAGAAGGAGAAGTGGGAGGAGTACTCTCCAAGAGGTCTATCCTCACGAAGATCAAGACGAGAAGTTATAGAAGGGAACGAAGCGTGCCTTGATACAACAGAACATATCTCATGACTCGCTGTGTTGGTTGAATTGCAAGATCCCGCACACTTTGTCTCCGAGTCGGGAGCTCTCTCTTGGAATCGTCTGCACGACCATCTTGCTCGTCCACTGAGTTGAATCTAGGACGACTTCGTTCTGTGGAGGAGTCAATGCTGCCGGTCCGTCGTCTTTCTCTGATCCAACTCCCTGCTTCGTTTGTTAAAGATAGAAGAGGTCGAAAAGCAGTTGGACTAGCGGGAGGAGAATTTCCACTTGACTTCCCTACCACAAGGGGGAGAGGATTAGCTGTGGCGGAGAGTAAGAATGACTTGCGCCGGCGCCATTTTGCTCCTATGCTGGCTGACTCCATGCCCTTGCTGGGGCTATCAGTGAAGAAACCGCCCGCCACGCTGCTCCACGAAACCATAGCGCCTTCAATATCATCCTCGCAAGCCATGAAAGCAGCAGACACGCCCCAAGCGGATGGGTCATCAATGAAGGCCTTCAGCAGCGCTTCTGATACTCGTATGAGGTCGGGAAGGTACGACAACATTAGCGGAGGTGGTGGGTTCGCTGTCTAAATATATGCACCTCAGCCACGGCATCCCTGAGACGTCATAGTGACGAACCTGTCCTGCCAAGAGCGCCTTAAGGGCTTCTTGGTATTTTCTCTCCGTCCGGATGATTTCTCGAATGCAAAACAATGCCTTTCTTGCAGTACTCCACACAGCAGCGTCATCAGAGTCCAATTCGGCATCATCCATCATAGAAGCAGGTAATGATTCCTGTACGTATTCGGGCGACTCCGTTTGGCATGTCGAACCCGCGCTAGGAGTGGAGTGCTCTCTCAACTGAAATCCTGAGAGGCTGTATTCTTGCTTGGACGAAGGTGGTGTACCAGCTAGACCAAGGCCAGTGGTCCCTGGGGAATGCTTGTCCTTGCGCGTCTGTTTCCGGATGATTTCAAGCTGCTCGACTACAACCTCATCTGGCAGATTTTCATCTACTGCCATGGAAATATTAACGTCTTGATTGATCGGAACAGCGTTGGATTTAGTGTAATGCGAAGGGACGCAAAGGGTGGAAATAGGGGTGCCCCCGTGAGGAGTACCAATCCATGCCAAAGATGCGAGTGCTTCAGTGCTGGAGCTGTTCTTTTTGGCCGTTAATGGTGATGAAACGGACACCGGACTGCGGTGTCCCCGCATGGGTAGTAAGTCAAAGTTTGTTCGCCGATCATGCCATGGCTGATGTGTTGGCTGAACAGGGGTAAAGCATCAATGAAGTGTCACATCGCACTATAGGTGCTGAGACTCACTATGTTCAGCTGGAACGGCGAAGGAGGCCTAACAACTGGCAAATGATCTTGAATGTAGATGTCCTCATTGGAGTTGAGTACTTCGTTGGACGATACAGAAGCTTTATCTGCGGCAATGTGGTAGGACGACTGAGATGTAGTCGTGGAAGGTAGTGTTGCTGAGTGTCGCTTCTTAATCAGTTTCGACATTTTCTTTTGAAGTAGAGGCTCTGCATCAATGTCTTGTCGCGGCATTAACGGCCCGCCGATACCGGCGTGTACCGGGGCAGCCAGAACTGGTTGGAGAATCATGGATTGGGAGGGATGGAGTATCAGTGAAGTGGTTGGGTGGTCATTTAGATGAACATTAGTATCTGGGCATTTCGGAAGCGAATGGGGATGGTGATGACGAATAGGTGGGGTACTCCTGAATCCCTCATGGGTCCATGATGCAGGCCGAGATTTGTGGGGGAACGATGACGGAATTGGCCGTGAACGTGATCCTGCACGAGTCGCGTGGGGATTTGGAAAGATTGGCATATTCCGTATTGGCTGATTGATGACCGAATGGTGTGGCACTCTCAATTGCTTACGAGGGGGTGAAATCGATGAGGGGGACGGGGTCCGAATGTGTCGATATGCAATACATAGCCTCTCTTCGAGGTCTCCACTGGGATAATATGGTCCAGACTCGTAGGCTGTGGGCAATGCTGGGCCGGGATATGTCACTTGACCATGAAAACTGCCCGGACCAGTGGTACAACCAGTTTGAGAACTTCCGCTCGAGACATAGCTGTCATCAACATGGCTTGTCTGGTCTCGCGGACGCGACACCGGAGAGTCTAAATGCTCAACTGTTTTGCATGGTTTATCGAGTCCGTCTTGAGGGCGAGTGACGTCGGAGATGTTATTGTTAGAGCGTTTTCGTGTGACTTTGGACGTTTCTTCCAGTCTAGTCCCGACCTGCGCAGACCCTCGGGCCAGTCGAAAATGAAATCGCAGTTTCGAGCACAAATCGTCTGACATGTTGCATGAATAGAGGTCGATGGTCTCGGGACTGGTATTCACTTGAATGGTACCGGTCGATTTGGGGCAACACCTCGATCGTTACCCCGACCGACCAGCCTGACCATACTTCTTCCGATCTGGTATGCTCCACACCCCACCCAGTGACCAGATAGCCACTACAAGCTAGAGAAATGGAAGCATCTCCGACCAGCGTGGGTTGCGGCGTTTGCAACCAGAGCTCCACTACCGTGATAGCCGGTTGTTCTATCACCAGTGTCCTCCGGATCCCGGGCACCTGGCACGCCTTTCCGACGACGTTTACAACACTGGTAGTCAGGATAAGCACCTTGCAGGTAGCATTCCAGAGCAATAATACTAACATTGGATCAACTCTCCAATTCCACCTTTGCTGTCATATCGAACAACAATCGTTGTTTTTATTCCAAAACCCTGGTTTCCCAACAATGGAAACCAGCTGTGGTAGTACACGGACAAAAGACGTCATGGAAACCAAGATAAAATGAACGTGAAGTTAATCGCATATAAACACGAAATAAAGCAAGCATATTGAGTATGTATTTCTACTCGTCTGAATCCTCCGAGCCGCTGCTGTCGTACAGCACAACGTACTCAAGATTCTCGCCCTGAGAACGCGCATCTTGCCATTCGGATTCATAGTCATCAGATGAAGGGACACTGATCAAAGATACCGACGACGAATCAGAGTCGGCGTCGCCCGTGACATCCGTCGCAGGTTTGGACGTCGAGGGAGATGAAGGTTGAAATAAATGACCGAGGCGGGAGCCGGAGCTAACATGGGGGGAAGGGGCAGAATCAGGGTTCGAAGATGACTTTGGCATGACCATCAGGGACGACGCCAAGGACTGATCGCTAGCTTCATCTGCTGACTGATGAGGCTCCGCAACAGTAACGCTAAGAAAGCATCAGTTCGAATTCAACGCGACAAGGAACCCATACGTACTCAATCCAAATGTTAGCACCGAAACTCGCGCCTTTACCATCATTCAGCTTCCAGTAGCCGACATATCTACCGGGAACATCAGGTGCCTGATAAATGGAAGCACTTCAGCAGTTACAAATTGTGACAGACATGATGGACAAACCTTTAGCTCGCCAGTCCATACATCAAGATCTTCTCCGGGAACAACACGTCCGACTTTGGCAACCGTTGGGATATCGATAATAGGTGCAAAAGGCTCCCCCGCAACAAAGTGAAGTTCGGTCGTCTCTGGCCAAGGCGTCTCACCGTCATTTAGCATCCGCCAAGACTTTACGAATTCAGCACCAGGTGGGAAAATCTGACCGTCGGGAACTGTCGTGTCAGAAACAAAAGCACAGCTGAGCGGAGGAAGTTGCCGTTCTGCGATTGGCGTAACAGCTTTTTCATCCAAAACGCTATCGAGGAGAGTAGGGAGGGTTGCACAAGATAAAGCAGGAGCTTCAGAAGTGACAGGAGATGATGTGCGGAAACTATTTGCATGGAGGAGTGCAGCGAGACCCCTGTCCACCGAGACGAGTGGACTACCTTTCAACTCCGTCATTTGCGGAAATTGAGAGGGAGATGGCGGGGTAGCAAGCAATGTTTCTAGGGGTAAGGATGAGTCCGCGGATTCCTCCAGGTTGACCAGATTGGCTTCAACGGCATTCCCCAAGTCAGCTGCAGAATTAGACGGATGTTCATCGAGCTTGGGTTGTTGGTTCGCTTCAATGAGATGCTTCATTTCCCGATTCACCTTCGGCCACATTTCGCGAAAGACATCAAGGGAAGCGTTCAAGTCGAGGGGTGGCGACCTGACCTCTGTTGTGGAAGGTTGATTCATCTCAACCAAGTTACCAACAGGTACGTATGTTGCACCAACGCTGGTCTCCGCTGTGGAATGTTGGTTCGTTTCGACCAAGCCCCCAACACGTACGCAGGTACGCGAAAGGTCAACGGATTCCGCACCACCCTCTTCGGGGCACTGTCCTGAGATAGCTATCGGGCTCACAGATTCAGGAACGACAAAAGATAGCTCTCCTGACACAGGGCGCTCAGATGCAGTGCGTGATAGAGACATAGTAGCGTTTGGAGATTTAGGGGGCCAACAAGTTTGGATATTGCTCTGTGAGTAACGCCCTCTCAGATCAGTCCGCCCGATGCGGTACACATTAGGAACAACGGTATCCGGAGTCTTCATCTTCAACAACGGATGTATGGAAGGGTGCACTGGGATAGGAAGGGCTTCGCAATCCTGGCACAGGTCGAAGTCGGGACAGCTAGGGTGCATGCACTACAAAAGACATGGCCATTAGATGCATCAAAATAAGTAAAAAACAAATGACTACCTTATAACGGACACCACGAATGATGTTCTTGCAAGCTGATGGCGCAGCCGATTATTTTATTGCCCAAGGTCAGTATAACAAAACTTACAATCGCACGTCGCACGATGAATAACTGCGTGGGTCAAAGCATTGCGCATCTTGAACTGTTGTGAGATGAGCCCCTTCCACAAAGCAAAAGACATTACCATAAGGTCGCTGGTCTCGTTCACTCGCACAAAGCCATGATTGGGATGTTGCTCTCCAGTAATCCTGACAACTACGTCAATGCTAACTATAGGTTGTATTTGCAGAATACGTACTTGAAGCAGGCAGCGCATGTATCGAAATCTTTGAAGCAAACATCAGCACACTTTCATTAAAGCACGAAAATATTCTTGCCTGGACAATTAAGACATTTCTATATAGTCATGAGAGGTAGGAAATTGTAATACAGAAAGCAAGACTCACGAAGCGATCACCCACAATAGGAGAATCACACAAGTTGCAAGCAGCGAAGTGACGAACAAGCTCTCCTATGCTGGCTGAAGTCGTAGCAGAGGAGCGGGGCCTGCCACCCTGCGTAGTACGCGTGGCTGCGGAAGCAGGACGTTCTCCACTTCCACTAAAGACCGTGTGAACGAATACCCGTCCGGGCGTTTCAATATCGAAGAATTCATGGAAAGGATTGTGTTGCTCTGCGGCACCCGACTCGATACAGGGCGTGCATAGATCATAGTCTGGGTTGGGAAATATATGATGAGACAGTTGTTGCGATGCATTATCGTAACCTTACCTGGGCAATCGAGACATTTACGCCTGATGCCGACAACAGTTTTCTTGCAATTGTCACAAGCAACGTTTCGGTGAACGACAGGCTGGCATTGATTAGGCTCAGCATCAACAGCTGGTGAAGTTCTTCTAGACTGTGAGTCTGCGGGAACTTCCGCGGCCGGTGGTGTAACGGCAATTGAAGGCGGAACTGCATTGGGATCGTGTTGTCGGACAATGTGAGTCGGCCCAAAGCTAAAAGTGTGCATAGCACCAGATTTAGAGAAACAATCTGGACACTGGTAGATTGGTAAGCAAAGCACATGTGGTCCAAAATACAACACTTACAACGAAGTGCCACGGGCATTTGACACATCCATACCAACTTCCTGAAAACTCGTTCCTGCAGACAAAGCACCAGTGTGACGACTGAGCGTCTGGTGAGATGTACACCGGAATGTAGGATGCCTCCGACGTAGTAGGGGGAGCCGCCGTGGGTACTTCTGCGCTGGGAACAGTTGTCTGACGGTTAGATGTATCAACTTCTACGGTAGAATCATATTGTGGGCCAAAAGTATTGCGCATGATCTGATCAAAATCTTTCTTGAAAGAAGATAAGAGGTGCTCCATCTCAGACTTCCCTTTGGCGACAGAACAACACGACTGAGTTGCGGTTCCTTGGGGTGAGCGAAAGGGTGGAGATGGGGATAGCTGCCCTGGTGAGAATATTATAGGTGGAGGTGGTGGCGGGATGAAAGGCATTGGTGGAGTGGCGAAACTCGGAGTCGGTAATGGCCTGTATCGATACTGGAAATGCGGGAAATCTTGGTCCCGTGTATCAGAGGACGGGATAGGGGGTGGGGCGGGGGGCGACAAAATGACGGGAGGAGGGGGTACTGCCATGAAAGACAACGGACTAGGGGTCTCCCGAGAACCATCGACTGTTGAACTGGGTACTTTGTGGGGAGTCTCATCGTAAATAGAGAACCTGAGCAATGGGTTGGGCCAATGCCTGCGTAGAGGGGCGATCCGAATGCTGTACTCTTCGGCGGTATGGACTTCCTTTCCAATTAAAATACGAGAGGGTTTAGACGCGTCTGGAGAGAAAATGAGTTGAGAAAGATAATAATTATGGCTTATAGGAAATATGCGATACAACTGCAAAATTGATACGTTAGCGCTTCAGCAGCAGAGGAAGAGAGCGAGACTTATACCTCATGATAGAGTTCCTCGTAGGAAGGAAACACGACTTTCTCTGGAAAAGAGAACTTGCGAGTCTCGTTTCTGTAAGTGGCCTTGACTGTGAACATGGTAGTCGACGTTCGAGAGGAGATTTGGTGGGACGCCCCGCAGCTTACACAGATGCGTATTTATATTGGGAGTGGTGTGACATGGCTGTGACATTGTGTGACGCGAATAAGACTAACGTGAAGCAGGCACATTCGGTTGGGATTGGACAAATCTGCTACCGTACGCCATCGCGCTTCCACTATGTCATACGCCCTCCTGGCGTCCACACGATACGACCCATTTCTACTGTCATGCGCTTGGAATAATGATTCAGACGGCCCATCACCTTATCTCCTCCTACATTATCAAGTAGACCGTCTGATCGCATCCGCCGCGCTCAATGAACAGCCTCTTCATGATGGAGTTACACTGTCCAATGTCAAGGCATTGTGTGACAAGGTTGTCCGCGAGCACAATGATTCTTTCGGAGGAAGGGCACTGAAGGTGTCGACACAATAACTCCAGGTGTATTATACACACTCACCCATTCTCTCTCTACAGATTCGCATCGTTCTCAACCCCTCTGGAGAGTTTTCAGCTACTGCAACACCGGTGAAAGAATTTACACGTGATCCATCTCTCCCATCTCTCTTCAATCCCGCGACAGACTTCGCCCCTGAGTCCGTGCTCACCATCTACATTGATACTCAGCCAACATCGGATACCATATCGTTGAAGACAACGGATAGGCGGGCCTATGATGATGCACGCATGCGAGTTGGCCTCCAGCCTGTTGGATCATCTGATTCACCAGCTAGCGATGCACCTGATGATGTGATACTGTACAATCCTCGGAATGTCGTTACCGAGTCCTCTGTGTGTAATGTCGCATTCTATCGTGACGGTCGTTGGATCACCCCTCCTCTGGCTGCCGGTTGCATATCGGGCGTTATACGACGGTGGCTTCTGGAACAGCAGCGCATCTTTGAGGCAGTAGAAGATGAACTGACATTAAACAACATCAAAGATAATGAATGGGTGCTAGTTTCCAACGGCGTCATTGGTTGCCAGCTGGGACGGATTAAACTTCACACCAAGCAAGTGGAGTGATTATGCCAGTGGCTAAACTACTTTTGACCGGAAATATAATCTATGAAACTTCCACGAGATCTACGTCCATGGTATCTATTTCCTGACCATCAAACATTCCGTCATCCATCTCGCTAAGGATGTAGTCCACAACGAAACTATCCTGAACAAGACGATCCATTCTGGATAGATGCCGTTCAGTGTATGGAATCATAGTATCGACAAGTTCCTTCAGTCCAGTATTGCCACTTGTACCGGTTTTCACAATCTCTTCACCAGAGGACTGTAAAACACCTTCGCAAGCTTCTTCCGTAAATGCCGCGATGACATCGTCCACCGATCTCAGCTTCAGAATTGCGTACAGCACTCCCTGCGCAACTCCGCTTGTCTTAGCATTTGGATTCCAGTCACGAACATAACGCAAGAGGCGAGCAAGATCGGATCCGCCAAGGGTCCGAAGCACCTCATCGACCGCACAATTACCTGTCACCGATGACATATCTGCGGTGGATTCCGATGGCGTAGCCCTAATGGTTTTAAATAGGGACAACAGCCTGCCGGGCTGTTGCATAGCGAGGGCAAGTTGTATCGCCCTGCGGTAGTCATGAAGGGACAGGTAGTTCGTGAAATCCTGCTCCCTGATATGAAAAAATTATGAGCTTGAACGAGATGTACCAAACGGTAACAAACCTCAAGACCAACTCGGCACGTTTGACCTCGTTCTCCCGTTCCTGCTCCTCAGTACAATCTTCCCAGAACGTCGCCACGGAGTCCGCTGCTGCGGAAACGATCGTACGTTCATCAGTACTAACCGCCAGTGCCCAAACCTGTAGATGTATTGATTTCAACCGCAATGAGAGAACGAGCAGCCCACCTTGTCCTCATGATTGTCCATGGTAGCTATACACTCTTCTTCGCGCACACTCCACATTTTGACAAGGCCATCCGATGCTGATGTGACGAGCTGCATGCCGAGATTAATGAAATCAACTCTCAAAACCGAGTTCGTATGTCCCTCGAAAGTCTTCACGCAAGTGAAATCCTCCAAGTTCCAAAGCTTGACGGTTTTGTCACCACTTCCGGTTGCGAGTACACGCTCCGTACGACCAAACTTGACCGTCCAGACGCCTCGCTTGTGGCCTTTGCAGGTGCCAAGTAGTTTGATTTCTCCACGTGCAGGGCGATCACCAGCTGCACGCGAGAAATCAATTTCATACACTTTAGCAGTGCGGTCTTGGGATCCAGATGCCAGAAAGAGGTCGTTGGGTGCGACATCTAGAGAATTGATGTCTTTTTCGTGTGCTTTATGAGTCGTCAGGCTTTTGCACTTCATAGCGCTTTGGCTATGTTGAGAAGCATCAAAAACCAGTGGCACGTCGCCTATATACCACATCTTAATCGTGCGGTCTTGACTACCGGTGAACATAAATTGCATGACGCCACCTTCGCCGGAAGTTCGTGACATCGCGACGGCTCCTATGCTTTCTGCGTGACCTTCGCAAACAGCCACGCAGCCCCACTCCGTCGGCTTGTCGTCATCTCCAGACGCAACCGCCCACAATCGAGCGGAGCGATCTTTGCTTCCACTCGCAAAGAACTTCCCTCCTGCTGCACGGTCAAGTGATAATACAATGTCATTGTGACCGGAAAGAAGGCGCGCATCTAGCCCTGCAGTCGAATAAATTCGGATGAGGGATGAGTTTGTAGCGAACGCGACATGAGAATCGACAGTATTGGGTGCATTTGGAGACAGGAAGACGGCATCGACAATCTCGTCATTGAAACCGATGAGTTGCCGGGTGAGTTTTCGTGTGCTCAGGTCATGGAACAATATGTTCTGGTCTGCATGTACGGAGACAATAGTTGATATCGAAGGCAAGTAGCTGAAAGATGCGCTGTCAATAATGATAGTAACCATGAAGGAAATTAATACTGACACAGCTTCTACAATCTGACGCTGCTCTTCTTGATCCTCTGACTGTGAATCTGCCACCTGCCCAAGGGAGTAGAGGACGGATGAATCCTTTGCATCCCATATCCGGACAACGCCCTTCTCTCCAGCAGTATAGAAACGCAGTTGAGTAGCCCCACTACTGGGAACCAAGTGCCCATCCTGTAATAACCCAACAGCCTCCACACGTTCCAAGACAGGAATAGTCTGAGTCAATGTAGGCGTACTGCCCTTTCCTTTCCCCTTAGTATGTTCTGTAGATTTGGCTCCCGTTGATTTTGCGTGCAAGTTCCATACCAACACAACGGAGTCTCTTCCACCGCTTATAAGCCATTTTCCGTCCGGAGTAACGTCCAGACCCCGAGGAACAGAAACGTGCCCTTCGAGAATAGCGATAGGTCGTAGTGCTCCCTGATCTTTACTCGCGACCATCGTTAAATCAAATATCCGAATGCGAGTGTCCACGGAGGCCGTTATGAGTTGGAGTGTATTTTGTGGGGTTACAACGGAAGGGTCCCGGGGGAAGTTGAACTTCAGCGCGCTCACGATACCACCGTGCCCTTTGAAGACATGTGTTACATAGCCACGTTTGATGTCCCAAACCTTGACAACACCGTCCGCAGAACCTGAGGCAAGATATGTAGAGGATGGATCAATGGTGCAGACGTGTACGGGGGCATCATGAGGACGGGCGACCACCCGGACGGGATGAATTTTATTTTTCGTGGTAGATGTAGGGATGTCGTAAACGCGCAACGAAGGAGCAGAAGTGAATATAATCAGTTGTGCACCCGATGGGGTCAAGCACAGTGAATTAATCGATTGAGTGTCCTAGATTCCTTCAGTCATGAAGTTTCCTAACGTTTCCACAGTGGACAACCTACCCCTGCAAACCGACATATTTCTTCACCTGTCAGAAGATTGGTGAGGACAGCTTCCTCTGCAACACAAGTAACGAGTCTGCTCCCGTCAACCGAGACCGCAACAGATCCACATGTATGAAGGGGTCCGATAGAACGCTTATTCTTGTAGCTGCTCAAGTAGTTAGAACGCAAACGCGGTGAAGGCAATATGCGACATAACTCACACTGTTTTCAATCTGAGTTTGCCACCTGTGGACGCCATCTAATGCTGCAGCATATGTAAAATTCACTGTAACTTCAGCTGTTTGGTTCTGTATCCTCAGATCTACTACAATTTCCTTTTTGAACTACTCATCCGTTGCGATAAAAATATAGAAATCCTCCGTATCGACTCGCTGTTTTCATGTTTTCAATCTGGGTTTGCCACTTGTGGACGCCATATAATGCTTACGAATGGCGAGAAGTGCATGGATCAATTTCATTTTGGATTTGTAAGTCGCTGACTACGAATGACGGGAAGTGTATATGTTTGGGTTATGGACCACTCACATTCCTCGTTCGAACGTCGATTACCGCGCTTCCTGAAACCTTCAAACTCGCTGTGGGACATGGGTGACAGCGTGTTTTAATGTATTCTTTCATATATGCCATTCAATTACACTAAGTTCGGTATTGTAAGCTGTAATGATAGCTAGTTGTGTATATACACATGTTTTGAGAGCTACAGAGGTACATTAGGCTCTCCCACGTTATCAAGAGGCTCCAGAGCATCGCCCGAAGTCAACGAGTTCGAAGAAAAAACGAAGAAAAGCTTACCGGAAACGAGACGGGGCAGTGGCGAGTGACAGTAGGTGCAAGGATGCGATGGAAGGATCGGAGGGTGTAGGAGATAGAGCAATGGGCAAGTAGCCTAGAAGATCGATAGAGAGAGGAAAAAGAAAGACCACAGGAGATACTCCTGGCTCATACGACATCATGGCCATGGCGTGCGATCTCTTCGTCCAGAATCCCCGTAGATCATCCACTTCGCAAACGACAAGAACTTCTGTGCAGAGGTGGGCCCATGGCATCATCTGGAGAATCCGTTTCCCAGACAAGCGGAACCTCAAGCAGCTTGAATGTTCGATGCGCTCATGGGACTCTCAAACGCGGTAGGTGGGAGGCTTGGATAGTATTACGAAGCACTGTAACTTGTTGTTTTTGGCATTGTGCGTTAGGTAGCGTCGAGTGAAAATCATTTCGAACTCCGTCAGGAAGTGTTTCAAAGTCCAGACTTTGTGTTTACTCTCGTGACGACATACTTAGTGAGAGGAAGGGAATGTATGCACAGAGTGGGATATGGGCGAACGCCCCGAAGGACGAACCAGCCTGAGAGTGGTCCTAGCCTGTGTGAGGTGATCTGAGGTGAGCTGCGAATCCCAAAATATTAGGAGTGAAAAACGACGCAGCGTAGTGAACCTTGGATCCCCAAAAATTAGGAGCCATGGGTGACGCGTCGAGGTGAGGCTACAGGTAGTGGCACAGTAAGATGCAGGGATGCATCGTCCACGCGAGTAAAGGTGCAGGGCGGCAGCACCATCCACAAGAGAAAGTGGGCATTCACACGAGGGGGGTAGTGGGTAGACCACCACAAATTGCCGTGATGGCTGGATGGGTGTTTCCTTCCCTTACCTGGTTCATTGCCCAGTATTGGCCCTTGGGTGAGAAACCTGGCGAGAGTTCGCGACGGCGAACTTCCTGCATGAGTAGTGATTGAGAGCAGCCCCTCAACTGCTCTCTATCCATGGCCAGTTCCTCCACTGGACTTTGCTTCATTGCACATGGATGTATGCAAGGATCTGAGCCCTCAAAGCCCACCGAGTTGGAAAGATGCACTGTGAAATCCAAGAATGAGTAGCGTCGTCAGGCATCACTTACAGTCGAGTGCGCGGCAGCAGAAGAAAAGAAAAGCAGAAGGCAGCAGGCTGGCTGGAACCTGCTGGAGAGTGGGCCGAGCACAGCGCAGTACGGAGACAAGAGAGTCACGTGTCGCACTACCGTGCCACAAAGTCTAAATTCTATGCCGCCTCGTACCTCGGCCGCTTAGAAACACACTTATGCGACTACGGACCCGGTTACCAGAAATGTTCATAACGCATAAGTATAGTATTATAGCTAACTGCCGCAGTGGTACACTCCAACCTCTGATCCCAAAGTCTTCATGCAACTTGGGCAGGCTGCTCAGGACTCAGGAGTCAACTCGCCGCTCGCGCTTAATTTACTCGCAAATAGTTACTTTTTGCTCTCGCAACTCTCGCGATCATGTTCTTAGGGATGTATCAATTGAACTCGTATGTATATATTTTTCGCGGCCCCAGACACCATCATTTTAGAGTATCTTGTCATTGTATACACAACATAATACACAGTATTTCTTATATTGCACAAAATGACCGGAATAAGCGATACAAGGCAAGAACAGCCTGGACAGGCACAACAAGGCTGGATGAGCATTACAAGTCTATCTAAGACTTCCATAAGACCCCAAGTCTGATCACTTTCCAGCAGCCTGGTGCCCGCCTGGCAACTAAGAGAGGTCATCTATAATATTGGCATGTTCGGCTTGGCCAGCCTGGGGGCCATGCCAAGCCTGAGAATGGATGGTCACTTTCAGCGACTTACAAATCCAAAATGAAATTGATCCATGCGCTTCTCGCCATTCGTAAATGCTACAGCATATGGAAGGTAGTTGTAAAGTTCACTGTATCATTGGCTATTGGTTTTCAATCCTTAGATCTGGTAATTTTTTTTGAACTACTCGTCCATATGTTGTAATAAACATAGAAATCCTAGAATACTCATGTGGATTAATGAATGGAAAAGTAGTGAATATTTGTAAGATATGTCAAGTCCGCTGATGCTATCACAGTGCTGAAGTGAAAAAAATTTGAAGTTTCCTGACTGGAGAAGAAGTATCTGATGCTTAAGAGTGAGCAGACGAGGGGATCAGGTTTGCGATAGCGATCCGTAAGCCTAGAATGCTACTAATGTGAGAACCAACGCGACGTATGGATACGAAAGGAAGCGAACGTACCTTGTGTGACTCGATGGTCGCCCTCTCTCTGACTTCGCATGCGTGTAATGGTGTCCTCTGCTGCTCGCCTTAACTTAGCTTCATGATCTGCTAGATTTTCAGCTTCCCTCCTCTTTCTAACTTCCTCCTCTAGCATTCCTTCAACTGTTCTCAAAGCTGTCTTCGCTCTAGCTGCTTCAGCTTGAGCTTCCGCTAGTTGATCTGATATTTTCAAGGAAACAGATATCGCATCCGCCGACTGCCTCCGCAATCCCGCCATCTCAATCTGCAATCGATCCACGAGACTGTCATCCAACTGAGTGATCAATGCGCGGGACGTTGAGACGCCTGGGAAACAAGAAGGGGCTTCATCTAGCCTAAAGGCATCAAGTCCAGCAAGAGATGATTGATGGTGGGGGGGAACGACCATATCTTCCTCGCTTTCGTAATCATCCTCACTCATCGCATGCCCATCACCGCCTTGATCCTCCTCGCCAATTTCATCATCGTGTTCATTTCCTCGGGTTCGTAAGGCTGAAACGTTGCAAGGCGGCATCGTACGCCCCGAACCCACAGGCACTGAGTTCAGGGTGGATGTTATATCAACAGATTTCCGAGGTCGTCCACGTTTCTTCTGCTGTGTAGGATTAGATGACTCCTCGGTGGCCTTTACAGGTCTTCCACGCTTCCGTGGTCGCTTAGTGCCTGGGGGAGCAGAAAGATTGACCGTCCAATAAGAACCGAAGCCTGGATCGGTGACGGGACGTGGCTGTTTTTCAAATAATCTATTCAAAGAGAGGTGGTGGCGAACAGATTGCTGTGATACAAATGTTGTAATGCAAAAGCTTTAGCCATGTGCTAGTGTACTGACCTTCCATGTCGGTCCCGCCGTTCTGAAATACAAATATTTCTCCTCCATGGCAGCGTATATCTCTCGAATTGTGAGACGCTTCCGTAAACTACCAAGGATCGCACAACGCAAGATCACGGGAAGTGTGTGTTGTGGTCGCCCATCCGTATCTGGAAGACATGCCAAAGTGTCTGGACAATTGGGATGGGGAGCATGCTCTTTGTATGGGGGATCATCCTCTGGGACGTATTGAGGAAATTCAACGGTCGTTTTGGCACTAATGTCTGATGTAGGAGAGGAGGGGCTCGCGGAAATAGGTTGTCCGGTTGGTGAGCTGTTGAGACAAAGGGGGTAGCAAACAGAGGGTCAGACTAAGCCGTCAAAAAAATCCGAGAACAGGTGCACATACTGATACAAGCTTCTGGAGTCATCTTCAGGGTTCAGCAGATTTTTCAAGCTCGACATGATATTTTCGAGGACGGGACATAGGTTTGCAGCAATTGCAAGGTCGTTCAATTTGGAGGTTCTTGTAGGTCCATTACCATAATAAATTACATAATCAACGCTGTACCCTACTACATTCTACCAAGGGAGAAGGGACGATGGAAATATTATTGAGCGGCGTCTAATCTAGGGCGACCAAAAGATTACATACGATAATGACCAGGTGGCGCATTCTGATACTCGTATGGATACATGGAGGGATTCTGAACTCTCCAGTCTTCCTCGTTGGGTGGATAGTTCATACTCATCAGCGAAGCTGCACCTGTGGATGATTCGTGATACGACTGAGGTGCAGGTTGGTTTGTTCGTGGCCACCACTCGTAACCTGGATAATACGAGGTAGAGGGCTCAATGCCAGGAATGTCAAGGCCAAGCATGTGCGCCATCATTCGGGTGCTGATCTCCTGGATACCACTGTTCTGTGGAGATCGTTCTCCTGGTGAATCACTAAACGCCTCGCGTTGCAGGACGTCAGAGCTCTTCTCGCCGAATGCGTCATCTGCTGCTCTTTTTTGACGATCGGGACCATGCACCAATGGTGGCAAGTTACTGTCAACCTGAACTTTAACGCCATTAAGAAGGTCCCAAGCTCTTCTAGCGCTAGGCCACGTAGTCTTAGCTAAGGTAAGAGTAGGCGTGAACAATAGTGGCGCGCTCGTACCTGCATTTCTTTCAAAACGGCAAGACATTGTCGCAAGCCAATATAGGCCTGCACATTTGATGGCCGCAGTGTTACTTGAAGTAAATGAGTTTTAGAAAGGGTTACATTTCGAAAGGACAAACTCACATGTTACAATGTGCATAATCCTGATGGGTTTTAAAGATCAGAATACATGTTACTACGCACGAATGATAAAACAAACCCGGCACTAAGAATATACGATGACAGGAACGGCGAGCTACATTTGATATTGAATTTCTCATGATATGTCGTTACTAGGCTGGAATGAGCGGATAATAAAGAACTTTAGCGGAACCACCCATACCTATTGTGCTGACATAAGTGGCGGCACTTTGGCAGAGATCGAAGGCCTTCAGGGATGCTGTGTCTGATCCGTTAGGATTCTGTAATATCTGTTCTGAACTAAAACAGAAGGTTAGGAATTGAAGCTTTCGGGCTATTAGGTGAATTACCCTTTCCAATCGGGAATGCTGTACAGAAGCATCAGTAATGTAGATTCACAATTTCAAAGTTTAACGTACAATGCTCGATGCAACAACAAAACCGCAGACCAATATTTGATATGAATAAAAAGAACTGGCGGAGGTGGAATATTTCGCTTGCTAGCTGGGTCATACCGCAGACTATCAGGGAGGTCGATGTACCATTGATCCAGTCGAGACTCCAGGCTACTTAGGACCGCCCGCCGTGGCCCTCTTCCCGTCGAGCGAACGGGGTAAACCATTGTCACAATGTGGCCAATCAAAACGGCTGAAACTCCGTCAGATTTGCACACTCTTCAGAGAATTTATACCGACATAGCGATGCAGCAGCCTTGAAGCAGCTCATCGTCAGCCGTGTCGATACATATTGTAAGGCCGCTAGGTCTGCCGAGCTGTCTTCATCGTACTGCAGAAAAGGTGAATACATAACAAACCACTTCGTGGTTGAACTTACTTCGGCAGGATCCGGAAGAAGTGTATCAAAGTCGCCTTCACAGATAGACACGGGACGACCTGACACAGTAAATGGTTAGCATTACCTAAGGTGAGGTATAAGACCTACCCATGTATGTTGAGCTGTATCTATCAGCAGTCGTTAGCGGAATATCTTCACGGAGACAACGAATCTCGCACTTGTCTGCAATGCAACAAGCCCACCATATGTGCTTCCTGACCTGGTTCTCCTCAACGGAAAAAAGTTTACTTCCGCGAAGCTGCCAGTTATCTGCAGCACGATTCAACCCAAGGTCTTGGGCCTACACATAGCTAAGCATCCCGTCTTAAAATTATGTCGTCTGTACTAACCATCCTTATCGCCATGCCTGTGACACAAACCGTGAAAAAAGAAAAGTGAACATCAAACATGCGTACACACCAACATAAAGCCAGCCTTGCTCCATAGAACCTGGGTGATAACTCTCAAACACGCCGTTCAAACGAATTACTCCAATCAGACGAACCTATCCCAAATTCACGATGACCTAGAAGAAGTAAGGCTTGGCAAGTAGTTGCGCGAGAACTGTGATAGACTTGTGCTGTCTCGCTCGTGAGTACACGTAATAGTCAATATTAGGGAGATGATTTACCAAGCACTGTCCTCGCCTGTGCAAGGTAGTCGTTGCCGGCCTCCCACATCGCTTCATCACTCGTAAGAGAACCACTGTCCATATAGCGAGCGGCGATCGCAAAAATGGCCAGTAGCAGCAGCTTGGTAACGGTCTGTGAAGGTTCCGGATTGGCGTAGTATGGAGTGCCCCCCGAAGACTCTGGTGTGGTTGGATTGCTACTTTGTCTGACGGTAAGAACACCATCAATGACCACCCCGCTAAAAATAACTCACTTTTGCTTCCTTTATCACGTTCAGAAAAGCAAAAGATAGATACGAGTCACAGAACTCACCATTCGCTGTATTCCCTCATGAAACGACCCTTATGAATGACAGGAAATACCGGATGTGCATAAGTGAAATATAAGTCAATCAAATGATCTTGCATAACAGTGAGAGGTAATTCGACGATGACGCCTTCGTCTGGTGGAGCTGGGATTTTGTTAGTTTTGGCGGAAGGCCAAAAACGTGCCATAGGCAAATTCCTACGATAATGCTGTGACTACATAGGACATATGAGGAGTCAGGATAAGGACGAACCATATCCCGCCATCGTGTCGGCTATCAAAACGGGAGCTACGTCCCAAAAGATGGAGGCCACTAGCTTTTCCATGGTATCGAACCTGATATAGGCATAAGTTAGTCAAAATACCAACCTAAAGGTTCGACTCGCTGACCTCTTGATTCTCATCCAGAGAGAGCTGACCAAAAGCAGTATCTGGGCCATTGGAACCATTGGAACCCTCCGAATCTAGGATTACATTGACTGTTCAATTCAAAAAGCGGGCGGAAAAATATGCTCACCTGAAAGTGCATCCATTGTGTACATCTCGTTCCAGTTTGGCTGATGTGTACTACTGTTGGCGGACGGTGTATCGAGCCGACGCCGTTGCTGCAAAGGAGCTCCACTAAGGTGGTAGTTCGGAGAGACACTGTGGTGTCCAGCATGACCTCTCGCCAGACGAGCAGACAGGCGATCCTGCCACTCCGACGTTGGTATGGTTGAAAGTGTATTGTCTACCAAGCTTATTTTGAATGGAGCTGAGATCTTCTATGGCCACTCACCTCTAGAAGAAGAAACAATTTCTCTCGAAATCCTGGACTGCCTTCGAGAGCGTGGAGAATCGCGAGCAGAAGCTTCGTTACTTCGGAATATACAAGCAAAGAAGTCTTCCTTCGTCGCTCCAGCTGGCTGTGAAAGTCTGCCCGAAGGGCCCTAAAGATAGATTCAGCAGTTTTCTCTAAACAGTATACGTCAACACTCACAAATGGACCTGTATCTACTCGGTTGAGGATTTCTCTTGCAAGATCGTCTTGTCGTATATCAGCTATGACTTGCTGTACCCCGCTATCCGGACAAGAGAGAACCGCGCCAAGAAGGGATTCCACTTGATGCCATCGCTGTTCGATCGCTTGTATATAACCCTTAGGAGGACCACGCTTATAACTCGGGCCTAGAAGTAAGGTTGGCTCTTCCTCTAGCGCTCATACGATGTCAAGAACTCGCCTAGAAATGTGCATGCTGGAATGGAATGACATGAATGAGAAACAGTGAATGCCTCAGCTAATTCACGTACAGTTTCCCGCTGCTGTGCAACTTTTGCAGGTGCCAGGGGCGCTCGATGGCTCGCATTTGCTTTTTGTCTTTCTGCACTGATCACAGGCTAACGTCGCAATAAACGACAATGCAAAGCGAGTCAGTAGACTTCGTACCTCTGCTGCTACGTTTCCTAGTTGAGAGTATTTCTTGGTTAATTTCTTCATCAGAATTAGGTTCTGACTCGTTCCACTGGCGAGTTGACATGACGATCACGAAGAGTTTCGCGGGTGGTCTGCCCGCGTTTATAATCGATGAATTAGGAATTTCATAGTCATTCATATCTTCACACGGGCAACTTCGGGGTGATTATCGCTTTCATTTGCCTCCTATATTTGCATTGTACAGCTATATATCGACTACACCAAGTCTAGGCTAGCTTAATCACAGAGGGGGAGCAAATGAGGGAACTATAACAGCAAAGCAAACCAGGAGTCGGGGATTCCAGAACGTTTTCTGCGAGACTACTTAGACGGTCATTGTCAAAAATGGCTCCCGTTAACAACACAGTCCCGTAGTAGTAGGATATCACTATGATCATTGTTCTCTCTGCTAGCGACAATAGATAGCAAGAACAACTAAGAAATGGGTGGCGAGGTATTGATGGTGATACACTGAAAATGACGGTGCAGTGGAATATATAAATAGAACTCGGCTGATGGAAGATAAGAGATTAGCTTCGATCGGATTGGATGAGGAACACCACCTGCCCAATTACATCCCCTCTCACTTCAAAGGGCTATAAGAGAGCGGAAGCAGGATGAACGAATCCATATGCTTCGCAAGCTGAGAGGTCTGAATTCGATTTGTTACCATAGGTAAAATTTACAGCAAGGTCGTTTCACCTACCTTAGACACAGTTTCCGCCCAACCGTCAATCTGCCATGCTTTCTCGCGTGTCTCTTTCCTTGTTTCGAGACTCCTATCCGCAGAAGGTCAGATCTATTCCATGTAGATGTTACCTGTGGGAACTAACGGATATTGCCACATGTGATGTACTTGATGTAATCTTCCAACCTGCGAAAACCAAGCTCCAACGGGCGCGACGAATTTGCGACGAGCTTCGATGCCTCTCCGCCTGCGGGAGCGAAACACAGGTATAAGAACTGCAGTTTCCAAAGAGCTCGAAACGTACCATGCATTCTCCCACTCAAGTAGTGTACCCGGTTTTAACTGGTAACTCCGAAGCTCGAAGACGCCACCTTGGGCGTGGGGTGGTGCAGTAGGGAAGAACGCAAATTCTTGGGTTAGTTGAGATGATCGTGAAGTAACATAGGGTAGGAGGGCCTTGTACGCCTTGGCATGCTAGTAAACATTGAATGAGTCGATGGATACGCGGGATAGGCGGGCTCATACGTCTGACGTTCTTATGAGTTCAGTGGTCTTGTCAAAACCGGCGTAATTTTCGTACTCGAGTATATGGACTTGACGTCGAATACAATATCAAGGCGAGAGAATTAGAGCGTTATTGAAGACATACCAAAAGTGTCCTGCTGTCCCACTAGGGTTTCCCAACTTCCTGTCAACTTGACGTGTAACTCTGGTGCATCCTTGATTCCAGCATAGTACTTCTCCCTGGATAAGTTGATACCTTTGAAACAGGGCCTCGTGCAAGATAGGGACGTTCTCTTACGCTGCAGCTTTATACTCGTCAACTGCTTCGGGCTTAACTTGGTGAACTGTAAGATGCAAGCTGTCAGACAAAATCTAATAGAAACTCGTGTTCGCTTCTTCACCCTCGAAGCCGTGGACATATTTTCCCCTAGCGACAATCCTTGAGTGCTGTTGAATCTCAATGTCTCCTGCTTTCTTCGCTTCTGGTGACCCGTGGAGGAGACTCTGTGAAATAGTTTCCGTCAGGAAAGCTGTCGCAATATTTCTCGTGCGCTACCTGGACGGATATCGTTCTGCGCGCCCCTGAGAGCGCGACTTTGTGAGCAGACCTCTTTGCGATTGACAACATGATAGAAGTTGATTGAAAAATGCAGGTGGGGAAGATGGTGGCAATGAGGCCAGGTTGGCGGTAACTATACACACGTATACGTAATGCTTGCGCGCCCCTGAGTTCAACCAACTTAGCCGCAAAATTCGTTCTAAATCCGCTAAAATTCGCTTGTGGGCGGTTTCGTATGTACGCAGTGATACGTTTGATTTACAGCATGTCCAGACTTAGGAAGTCAATCATTGCCGATTTCCAACAGATTGAACTCTCGACCTACGAAGTGGGCTATGGAAAAGCGGTGTCCAGGAGCCCGTTAACAACCCGAGATTCGAGAAAGAGGGAATCGCAAATAGTGGTCCACTGCATCCTGCCCGAGAGATTGGCTATGTCGCAATTTCTGCATGAATATGTCATCAGTCGGGCTTCACGTTGGATGATCAGTAAACGGATATTGGTTTGCAGTAACAAGAAATACCTGGCGCTTGAAATATTTAGTGTTCGACATTAAAAACAATGGCAGCGACTGGTCACTGTATCTAGTGCAAGGTAGCCTCAACTCTTTCTGAGGTTCGTGTGATGCTCTCAAGAGTGTCTAGGTATCGACTCAGACAGGCTTTGATCTGTATCCACATTTAGTATGGCTCATACTCTTCCGTAGCGATGCCAGTAAACCTACTGACGATATATCTGTTATTGCGTGCATCACCTTCTATCCTGATCGTGAACGGTTGACCGCACGAAATCTCCCTTGGATTATTGTTCCACACCGTGATCACGATATCAGTTATCCTTTAACCATGATCCACAAGGAAGACTGGCCGGTGGTCGGATGACATCAGGGAGATGCGACCAAGACGACTGCTGTCGCGTCAGTATATGGTTGAGAGGCTGGATCTAAGCCAGCTCTTCGAAGATTTGAAGAGCTATGTGCTCCAAATAGGAAGCCAATTAGGGGACGACCATCCGTAGGAATAATGAGGTCCTCAGTCCCAAGGAGACTGCCATAATTCAGCCCGCACCTGGGTGCGCCGACACGAGACTATACACAGAATAGAGTAGCACCAGTGACGAGGAAATGCTGTTGTGAGTCGTTGCATTACGAAGACGTCGACGCTTTATTCAGTTGTTCCGCACTAGACATGAACCCGTGGCTGGCCTATTCTGGATGCATCATGCTTTGCATACCACTATGTACCAGTAGAAGTCATATTCCTCTCGAGCATTGAATATAGATTCAAAAAAGGCGAGAACTCAGTGAATCGTCGCTAACTAAGATGGTGGCGGTGCGGCACTTGTATGAAACGGGTGTATGCACTGTCATGCGGAGTGTTATTACAATAGTCTTGATCTAGTCCATTCTAGCTTTCAATGTACGCGTAATAATCTGGTCCTTGGTACTGCAAAATTGAAATGAGGTCAATGACAGGAAGTAAATTGGAATGGGAGGGACTGACATGACATGGACAATTGCTCCCCAACCAGAGTATGCGTCTCTGTCGACAGCATTCAAGAGCGTTTGCGAGATGGTTTCAAACAAATCTTCCGCTTCCAAATCTGGTTCCCAGAGACCTTCTGCAACACCAAACAATTTTGCACTCGCTGTACCAGCTACCACGAAGTCCTTTGCAAAGTTCAGGCATCCTATGAGGTCTGTGGCGGCGATGAAGGGTTTATAACCCCCAGAAGGGGTTTTAGATAGACCAGCCATAACTGGTTCGATGAAGTAAGGGCCAAAGCGATGCTCATAGAGTGTCGAGGAAACCAAGTGGGCAAAGGTCTCTGGTTCTATTTCTCTCTCCTCCTTGATGGTATACATGTTGACCCGGTAGCGAAAGCGTTCCCGACTGGACGTGAATATGTTAAACGGCTAGTAGAGTAGAGCCGAAGATAGTCAACTCACAGTGTCGTCACGTCAGTGGCCAATCCAGGTAGACCAACGTACACCCGATCGGTTACAGGAAATATCTAGCGAGCAATCGCTGTTAACACAATAGGAAAATAAGGCTGAGTACCTTACTCTTTGGTAATTTGAAGATATCCCCAATGCTTGGTTTCCTAATCGCAGGTCTGAGGCAATGGCAACGCAATCTTTACCGACCATGGCTATAACGGAGCCACCGTTTAATTCCATGATTGACTGTAGACGGTATAGATCAGTACGGTTAGTTAAAGTTTAGATTGTGGGCTGACCATGTTTGCTGGATCTGTTGACGGTTCTGCTCTTTAGTATGCGAGTAAATGTTCACTGACGCGGCGCAAGTGACGCGTACGCCCAAGAGATGTTTTGGAATAGCTAAGATCACATGATTTGAGGCTTAAGGGTGATCACGTGCGAGGTGAATGGATCTCCACGGTCGCGTCGCGTCTTTCTACATGTTACTTACCTTTCTCAACAGCAGACTTCAATCATGAGGATAGAAGAACTCGTGCTCGAAGGTCTGAATTCTAGCACTTATAGAAATTATTAGATGTCATTTTCTTCACAGGTTTCAAGTCTTATCCAGTTCGGACACAGATTACAGGATGGGATCCATCATTCAATGCCATCACTGGCCTCAATGGATCCGGCAAGTCTAACATTCTTGACGCGATTTGCTTTGTTCTTGGTATCACAAACATGTCCCAAGTAAGTGGGCTCCCTCTTTCCTGTATCGACGGTGTGCTCAACCATGTTGCAGATGCGAGCTCAAAACCAGCAAGATCTCATTTATAAGAGAGGCCAAGCCGGCATTACCAAAGCCAGTGTAACAATCGTCTTTGACAACTCGGATAGAGAACGGAGTCCAGTTGGGTTTGAGAATTTCAAACAGATTACGGTCACCCGTCAAGTACGTTTACAACCACTATACTAGATGCAGATATACGTGAATGAAACTCACATCATATGCAAAGATTGCGCTTCCGAATATTTCCAAGTACCTTCTCAATGGCCACAAGTCGCAGCAGAACACCATTCAGACCTTGTTCCAGAGCGTACAGTTGAATATCAACAATCCCAATTTCCTCATTATGCAAGGCCGCATCACGAAGGTAGTGTCAGTTTCGTCGCTTCCAAGTGTCTGGCTTACACACCCACTGATTAGGTCCTTAACATGCGTCCACAAGAAATTCTTGGTATGGTGGAGGAGGCGGCAGGAACCCGCATGTTCGAGGAGCGGAAGGACAAGGCCAAGAGGACAATGGAAAAGAAGGAAAAGCGCGTCCAGGAGATAACGTCTCTCCTTCAGGAGGAGATTACACCTAAGCTTGATAATCTCCGCGAAGACAAGCGTCAATTTTTGGCTTTTCAGAAGATTCGGTCCGAGCTGGAGAAGGTTGGGAGGAAACTGCGTGCTTGGGAATGGATAGCTGCTAATAAGAGGGTAGAGAAGGCAGAAGTGGATATCGAGGTTAAGAGAGAGGAGATAGAGGCGAACGAGAAGCGGAAGAAAAAGCTCATCAAGGAGACGAAGGCAGCAGAGAAGGCGAAGGAGGAGGTCAACGCGAAGAGGGAAGCAGAACGAAAGAAGGGTGGCAAGTCCAAGAAATTAGAGGAGGAATTGGCAGTCTTGGAAAAGGAACTCGTGAAAGTCCGCACCCAGCTTGACCTCGCGAACGGTAATATCGCGGACGAAAACAAACAAGTCGCCATTGCCGAGGCAGCGCTACAAGAGCTTCGTGGATCTCTCGAGGAGAAGCATACTCAGGCCCAAGAACTTGAGTCTTCATACTCGTCGGTTAAAGCAAAGCACAACGACACGCAAGCATCACTCGCGAAGTCCGAGGAGCTACTGCAGACATTGCTGACTGGTCTCTCATCGAGCAACACCGGAAACTCCGGAGGTGGCTACATGGGTCAGCTTGCAGATGCAAAAGCCCGCGTGGCCCAAGGATCGGCCGAGGAAGAGCAGAATCGCGTCAAACTTAACATGAGCGAGAAGGAATTGAAGGCAAAAGAAGCAAAGTGGCACGATGTCGAGAAGGAAGTGGGACAGGGGAAGCGTAGTCTGGAAAACATGCGGGCTGAAGCCGAGAAACTCAGACGCAGGGTTGCTGACTGTGGATGGAGCACCGAACGAGAGCAGGACAGCCAAGTCTCCCTATCCACTGCTAAAGGCAAGGTCCGGCAGTTCACGGAGGTCAGTTTTATGCTGCACTACGTGCTTGCTTATAACATCCACATAGGCGCGCGATGCAGTCAAACAGCGTCTGTCATCACTGAGCTTTGACTACTCGATGCCACACCCAAATTTCGACCGCACCAAGGTGAAAGGGTTGGTCGCTAACTTGACCTCCATCTCTCCCCAGCACCAGAACAAATCCCAGGCGTTGGAAATCGCTGCTGGAGGAAAGCTTTATAATGTCGTTGTCGAAGACGAGAAAGTTGGCAAGGACCTTCTCCAGAACGGCAAGCTTAAAAAGCGCGTCACCATCATTCCCCTGAACAAGATCAATGCGTTCGCGTTGACCGCTCAGGTGCGACTCTCATTCGCGCATCCTGAACACAGGCGCTCACTATTTGATTAGAAATTGGCGCATGTTGAGAAACTTGCCCCAGGTAAAGCCAACCTGGCACTATCACTCATCGGCTATCCGGAAGAAGTGGCTCGTGCCATGGCTTTCGTCTTCGGCGACACCATCATATGTGAGGACGCCGAAGCTGCCAATGCCGTCACATTTGGTGCAAAGGTTAGGTCCGTCACTTTGAACGGCGACTTGTACGACCCGTCTGGTACGCTCAGTGGAGGGGCAGCTCCAAGTGGAAGCGGTACCCTACTGAGAGTGCAGGAACTTCTTGAAGCAGAACGTAGGCTGGGAGAAGCACAATCTCATTTACGTGATCTTGAAAGAGCTGAGGCTGCCAATCAAGAAAAGAGAGAGCTGTGGAAAAAATTGGCTCGAGAACTCGACATCAAGCTGCACGAAGTCAGCCTTTTGGACCAGCAAGCCGAAGGGAGCAGCGCTGCAAGGGCGAGTACAGTCATCGTTGTTTATATATTTTGTTCAACCCCTAACATTCGCTCCCGTCTAGCTCGGTGCTGAGGTAGAAGAGCTGAAGAAGACGATTGCTGGTTTGAGGTCAGCTGTCCAGGCAGCCAAGGACAAACAAACGGCCGCCAAGGAGGAATGTCAGAAGCTCGAGAAGGACATGGACGAGTTCAAGAATAACAAGGAAGGAAAGATCAACGAATTAAAGGCGAGGACTCAATTAGTTTGACTTTAACGACACTAACCAATTGACTATGCAGGCCGAGATTAACAAAAAGAAGGCCGCGCTCCAGAAACATGCCGTAGTAGTAAAAACGCAGCATAAGGAACATCAAACTGCTGTACTCGAGCTTGGTAAGGAAACCTTTTGAATGACTTGCCGCACCCGCTAAGGCGATCCGTAGAACAAATGGAGAAGGATATCAAGGAGGCCGAAGACAATATCAAGGGCGCTCACGCCCAAATCGCTAAGCTTCACAAAGACCTTGCAGCACTCAACGCTAAGCTTGCCAAGCACGAGGTACGATTATATCCAATGACGGTGTCCTGGCAGATTGTCCTCATGTGGCTCAGGCAGACCACGCGGCAGTGGAGCAGAAGCTTCTCGAGGAACGTGCAACGCTGACTCAATTTGACAACGAGCTCCAGGACCTGGAGAACGCTATCCGTGAGCAGAAGAGGGGGGTATCCGACGCGGAAATCGCATTGAAAAAGTTGGAACACGATATTGCTGCGTTAGAAAAAGACAAGGATACGCAGGCCAAGTTTGTGACCGACTTGGAGAAGCAGCATGAATGGATTCGGGATGAATGCCAGTAAGTATTGTTTGCTCTTCTTAGACCTAGTTAACGCTCTCGAAGATCCTTCGGCAAACCCGGCTCACAGTACGAGTTTGACCAAGATATGGTTTCTTTGAGAGCCAAAGCTGACGAACTCGAGGCGAAGCAGAAGGGGATGAAAAAGAAAGTCAACCAGAAGGTCATGAACATGATCGACACGTGAGTCTTTGACTTTTCAGTTTCAGCAAAGTACTAACGTGATTTAATTAACTGGTAACTAGTGTCGAGAAGAAGGAAGCGGAACTTAAGAAGATGCTGACCACAGTTCTGAAGGACAAAGAAAAGATTGAGGAAACCATAGAGGAACTAGATCGGTACAAGCGTGATGCCCTTGAGAAGACATGGGAGAAAGTCAGCACGTATGATATTTCCTTGACCTTTCACCCCACTGCCACTTATCCACTTCTGTAGCGACTTCGGCGCTATTTTTGCCGAGCTGCTACCCAAGAACTTTGCCAAGCTTCAGCCCCCGGAAGGTCAAGATTTGATGCAGGGGCTTGAGGTCAAAGTACAACTCGGTACTGTTTGGAAACAAAGTCTGACCGAACTGAGTGGTGGTCAACGGTGCGAAACAGTGATTTACACCAGTAAATTCACTCGACTGACAAGGATTTTACGCAGCTCGTTGATCGCCCTTTCTCTCATCATGGCTCTTCTCCAATTTAAGCCGGCGCCCATGTACATCCTTGATGAAATCGATGCCGCTCTCGACCTTAACCATACCCAAAACATTGGTCAACTATTCAAAAATCGTTTCAAAGGTTCCCAATTCATAGTTGTGTCGCTGAAGGAGGGCTTGTTCACCAACGCGAACGTGTTGTTCCGAACGCGGTTCCGTGATGGCACATCAGTAGTCGAGCGGACGGCAGATAGGTCGGGCTCGTCATTGTACACCAATGCATAAGTTGTAATGTAATCTAGATACACCGGCACGACAGGTCGTTCTTGCCTGTATTGGTCTGATCTTTGTATCCATATCCGCTGAAAGATTCATTTTAGAATGGCGCCCTGCTCGGGCTCTAGCCTTCTCAACGATTCATGTCATTCCTCAGGTATAGTCGCGGAATTACATGTCCAGTCGCCTTTTTTCTCTAATAGCTAGGAAGTGACTTAGAGTCTTCAAATAGTGCACGTCTGATTGATCACACCTGCTGATGACATCCACTAGACCTGGTGTCACTCTTTTACATTTTCTTAGATCTTATCTGTAGATTTAACGGGCCCCAGGGAGCAATTCGCAGCGCAAGGCATTGATCCCATGCAGGATGGTCTCCTGAATATCTCACTTGTGAAGACCGCTTTCCTCAATGGTGAAGGAGAAATCAGCCCAACTGCTTACTTTGAAGATTGCCTTCACATCCTTGAAGAATGGCGCAAAGCACTTTCGAAGGCATCACAGAAGGATGGTGCCATCTCTCACTCAAGAGTCCTCGAGATCATACGTAATCGAGAAATTCGACACTAAGAGTTGTAAATAATATTGTTACTATGTAAGGTTCGCCTAAAGTTCTGCCCAACCCCCGTCCATATCTTGTTCACCCCCAAGGGCAGCCAACAAAAATATGATGATGCCGACCCCTAGACGCATCTTAAGTCCACGGTAGAGCTGTCCGATGCCTGTGTTTCTCAGCCAGTTGGATCCATCTCGCTTCTCTACAAACAGGTCATCAACGTCACTTCCAGCTTCAGACTGGCGTCTCCGCGTTCTTGATCTCCGCCTAATAGGAAGGTCTGATCTCTCTTCTGTCACAATGTGCCAAAGAGCGTCCACAACTCCATTATATGGTACGGGACGCGTCTCGACACACGTGCGCAGTGCCTTCGCCGTGCCCCTGGTTTGTACTTGTAACCTTCTGCGCACTGTCTCAATGGGCAGCGTAATTAGAAGACTTGCCGCAGATCCCAGTACTTGAGCAAAAGCCCATGCAATAGGGTTGGTATCTGCAGTGACATGTGGACCGAATCCCAGTCGAGGAGCGATGAGTGTAGGCATCAGGATGTGTAATAGAGGACGGAGACCGTTGTCGAGAACAGTAGGTATAAGAAGTTGAGGGTGGAAATAAATGCCCCTGACGCCGCCCTCTTGGGCTAGAATCTGCTTGAGTGCGTCAAATGGCCCAGAGTACGTCCGGTGGCGTGACATAGCCGATTGAGCGATTAAGCGTGTCCGAACGAGATCCAGGGGCGAGAGGAGGAAGCCAGTAATGATATGTGATGCTACTGGCAAAATAAGGGGTGGACGATACAGTCCAGAGGCTGATGACAAGAAGACAGAATGGAGAAGACTGTCGACAAGTGGTTGAACATTACTAAAAAGGACATCATGAACGCAAGATGTGAATAGGCCTACATATTAACGAGGTTACATATAGGACACGCCAAGGAGTAATGACTCACCTTTCCACAACGAAAGCCAGCCTTCTCCACGGAAGGTAGCAACACGTTTTACCATGTCCCAAGCGCCGCTCATACTGCCCACTGGAATGACGAATTCAGGGCGTGTTCCGTCTTCCAAGATAGACGTCCTAACTACATAACCCTGATCGTCAACGGGCTTTGGCACTGGGTACTTGATGTGCGAAGCAGCGGGATCCGCAAAGTAGGATTCATCCTCGTTGGTAGAGTCACTAAACTGAGGGAACACTTAAAAATGGCGAAATTTACACATATTAGATTCCCACCTACCGCTTCTTCCTCTTCTTCGTCTTCGTCAGCGTGGGCAGACGGCAGCGCTGGGGCATCCCTGGGGATCCACTGAATCTGCAGAAGTAACTTTCCTACTTCCAGTGGCATTACAAGTGCTGTGCTTGTGTACTGAAGTAACGCGGAAGCAACCAGGGAGCGCAGTAGCAGTGGTCCATTAAGACTAGCAGGTTCGTTTAGGTCTAGTGAAGGAGACAAATCGAATATTGAGTTATGAGCAGGACGGGTAGTCCATTGATAGCTGGTCATTGTAGGCGCTGTGGGTGCGGGTAAGGATGCGGGCGCACTTGCGTTATGAACGGGAGGTGATGGAGGAACGAATGCCCATGCGGATGAGGGGGGGTTATAGAGATCACGAAGAGACGGGTTGGAGGACATGGAACCCTCGGAAGGTGATTGGGTCTCTTTGACAGAGTTGTAAGCCAGTAATATACAAGTACACCAGTACTATTCACTAGCTTAGTGACCCCCACCGAGGTCGTAACGAAAGTGCAGTAGATGACTTCAAACTTCGAAGCCACATGCTGTCGGTCCGTCACTCGCAGCCAGCACGTGACCAACTGGTAATGTGTTTCATCTGTTCACCCGGTTCTCGGCTGTTACTAATCATTTAGAATTGACTGATTCAGGGAACATTACTCTGGTATTGTCACTCGCAGCGCCATATAGAGAACGCCAGACCTTACCCACATGATTACTTACTCATCATTATGATATGCCCGACTTATATATATCATCCTCCACCGCTTGCTTAACGCTCACTGCATCTCTTTACAGAGGTCCTTTGCTATTCACCCCATGTCTCTCCAACAGAAAGCTCTTGTTCTTCGCGCCAAGCAGGGCAACTTCGAGATTAGCTCTCGCAGCATCCCTAGTCCTGGCACTGGGCAGCTCTTGGTCAAAGTTCAATCTGCTGCCCTTAACCCGGTTGACTACAAGATACAAGAAACAGAAATATTCCCGCTTCAGTACCCCGCTGTTCTGGGCATGGATATTGCTGGCATTGTCGAAGAAGTAGGTCAAGGGGTCGAGAATTTTAGCAAAGGCGATAATGTGTTAGTCAATATGTTCACTCCCCCGAGTTTACCCCTCGATTTCGATTTACAGATTCGCGCATGGCAACTTCTCTAATGACATGGGTGCTTTCCAGCGGTACACACTGACCGTTGCCAGTTTCACTGCAAAGGTAAGTCCATCAAGTACAATCATGGGATAATAATATCTCATGGTTCTTAATATAGATCCCTTCCAATCAGTCTTTTGATGGTGCAGCTACCATTCCTCTGGGGTTGGATACTGCAGTGACGGGCATGTATGGAGAACATTTCGGAGCAGGGATAACACCTCCTTGGGCGAGAATTGACGGCGATAATCAATCAAAGGGACCAATCGTCATCATTGGTGGCTCTTCTTCTGTGGGTGCATATGGTAGGTAAATTGGAAATTGTTTCTCAAAACCTCACCTTAACCATATTACAGCTATTCAACTTGCTCGTCTTTCAGGATTCTATCCCATCGTCGCGACAGCCTCTCCTAGCAATGAACACCTCGTCAAGAGCTATGGTGCGACCCACTTTTTTGACCGACACCTCTCCAGCAACCAGCTTAAGGAAGCGATCAGCGAAGTGACCGAGAGTCCTATCGGACTTGTTTATGACGCTATCTCGCTACCGGAAACGCAACATATTGGATGGGGATTGCTTGCGGACAACGGCACCCTCATATTAACCTCTATTGCAGCAGTAAATGATGATGAAGGCAAGGGACGCAAAGCTATCCGAACTATCGGATCCCCTCATTTGCCGCAAAATCAAGAGCTGTGCCGCAACTCTTGGGCGATGGTGGAGAAGTGGCTCTCGGAGGGTGCTCTTCAGGTCCGCTCTACTATCAACTCAATGTTTTTGAATCATTTCACAAAATGCATCTTTGTAGCCGAACAAGTATGAAATCCTTCCGAACGGGCTTGAAGGCATCGTTGGAGGACTGGAAAGGCTAAGAAATGGTCAGGTGTCTGGAACGAAGTTGGTTGCTCACCCTCAGGAGAAGTAGTAGCGGTCCGCTTGTTTTAAATGTAGCCAGAAGACCTAACATTCATCTCGATGTCAAAGAAATATGTCGTGACAAACAAAAAGCCAAAAACGCTGCTCGCTGCAAGGTTCGAACTTGCGACCTCAGGATTACCGAGTGAACAGAGATATGAGACCTGCGCTCTAACCAACTGAGCCAAGCAAGCGACTCGTGATCAAATTTCACACGATAGAATTAGAGTGAGATTTGAGCTTACATAATCAACTGGGGGTCTTGTGTTTGGTCTCGGAGAAGTTGTTGAGTATACCGCCGCTTGTCGAGATCGTCAATCTGGCGATTGCACAGGACGTCCACCAACGACTTCCACGTTGTTTCGACGAGGTCCTTGTCCTAATTCATTGAACTCGGCCTCGAGCTGGCTCAACGCCGCAGCAAGTCTTTCCAAATCTCTCCATTGCGCTCCCAGCAGCTGCTCGGATGAAGAGACAGGCCTCAGATCCTTTACTTCCAACGCGTTCCACCAAATACCAGCGCCCAGAAGTAAACCAAGGCATTGCGGCTCGTTGGTACCAGCTCGGCGCTGACGCGTTCACACTTGCCCGCGAAACCGCCCGACACATCATGAACTGTGAGATTCGTTATATTGTCAGACACGATCATCGACTGACAACATATTTAAAGTCTCTCAAAACCCCGATGGACCTGACGCCGCGTCTCAGCAGTCAGCAAAGCACAATCGTACTGGCTCTCTGCCTTCCCAGGTTACACACTCGGCCTTGCCTTCTCGTTTACCCATACCTGAAGAGTTCCATAAACCCTCAGACACGCATACAACGGCAGAGCGTTCACAACTTTCATCTTCCTTGCCATCCCGATCAGAATCCTCGAACGCACTCAGTGGAAACGCGACCTCACCTCCGTCGACGCTTACCGGGTGCACCTCGAAGGAAACCCTTCAATCTAGCGACTTCATAAATGGGTATACATGCCTACATGTACCTGTTCGTCCTCGGCGGAGTCGAGTACACATATTAGCTCGTCAAGTAAGTGGATAAGCAATGTCAGACAGATTACACACCTTAGTATGCACTCAGCACAAAGCCAAAGTGCAAGAAGATCGAAAAAAAGACCGTGAAGCGATGGTGAAAGAACTCTATCATTACAAACTTGCTACCGGTCAGTACGAGTTGTTTCCTGGTATTCCGTCTCTTACTCATCTGTTTTATCAGGATATACATCGGATTTTGATACTTTTAAATGTACGTTCATTTTGTGCTATCCAATTTCTCTCCCTGATCCGCATAATATCAGCTTTTATTAATTATCAACGTCGTCTTGAACTCCTTGACCGACAAGCGCTTTCGCGTGCGTGGTTTCTTCTCACTCCATCTACATACTTGATGTATATTATAGCTTCACCGTCACTGACAGATCTGCGCGCGAAACGCCCGTCAGCTGGACGTTCCCGTAGGCATTCGTTCTCAGATGTGAGCATTTACACACTTCATTTGCCACTTTATTGAATTGTGATAGGATGTCGATCCCGACTTCTTAGAACGTGCAATCAGAAAGGCCAAGAAGTCATTTGAGAGGTACATGTGGCACTCTTTCGTCTATTCTTCCTCACTGAATCGATTTTCTGCAGTTCACCACCCAAACCGTTCTCTCCCACACATGAACTTCTCCTCTTATCGGCACGACACAAAGATGATGCCATTGAGAAACGTCTGCGGCTACTTCCGAAGGTTCTTCCTTCTGACATTGACGAGCAAGTTAAGTTGCTCCTTTGTAAGAAAGGAGTCATCTCCAAGGTCGCTCGAGAATCTGTTAATGACCGAGATCTATCTCGATTACTGCCATGTCAATGGTTGAACGACGAAATTATCAACTTTTATGGCGCAATGATTCTAATGCGCTCAGAGTCCAACCACAAAATAGACCCTCTCACAAGGTGCAAGATACTGGATGTCCACTATTTCACCACTTTCTTTTGGACAAAACTGAAAAACGAGGGCTACGAGAAGGGGCGACTGGCGAAGTGGACGAAGAAGGTCCGTGATTTGCTCTGAAATAAGAGATACTCTCTCATTCCGTATGCAGATAGACATCTTTTCGAAAGATGTCATCCTCATTCCTGTCAACCACAACAATGCTCACTGGACCGGGGCTGCCATCAATTTCCGTCGAAAGCGGATAGAAACTTATGATAGCATGAATCTTGACCGAAGTCAAGTCGCTAAGGTATGTAAATTCGCCTTGGGGTGACTGTCCATATGCTCATTTTGTCCGTCAAGTCCCTGCGACAATATCTGGATCTAGAACATAGAAACAAGAAGAAGAAACCATTTGACTTCACCGGGTGGCAGGATTTCAATCCCGAGGACACACCACAGCAGGAGAACGGTTATGACTGTGGCGTGTTCACTTGTCAGTTCCTTGAGTCCCTGTCGAGAGGGGAAGAGGAATTCCGTTTTTCGCAGCGGGACATGACGTACTTGCGGCGGAGGATGATATGGGAAATTGGCCATGCCAAATTCCTGGATGGCCCATGATAATGGCACCATGCCTTGTTATTGTTGCTCTTATTACATGATTTTACGATACGCTGTGTATTAACACTTGCTGTGGCTACGGTGACTTGAGGAATGAGGAAGACATGCTAAGCATAATGATCGAAGGAAACAGTGAAAGCGTGTGTGATTGTCACCGGCGAAACCACCATACAACGATGAAGAACCAGAACACGAATACGAGAAATAAGATGTACCATAGCCAACGACAACCCTGCCGTTGTGCCATGTTGTTCATTCGACGAAACGTGCCAGCGAGGATGCCCGAGGTCTCCGCGAATGCGTCATTCTACAGAGCATTGGCAAACGGTAAGTTAGGGAGAAGCAGAAAAACCCCACAAACATTTGCACACGCACCATCTGGCTCAATTGTACCGTCGAGTCTCGAACCTCGTTTCCAATGCCAATAGTAATCTTTTCGTGCCGCACGCACCAAACCAAACCAAATGAGTCGATGAAAACGGCCAAGCACATAGTTTTTGACTACTACTTACATCCTTGAGCAACTTGACCTTGGCCGCTAGGCCCTCCAACGCCTCGTCATTCTGACCTTCCAAGTCGTCTACGTATCGGTGGCCGGAAGGCTCCAAGTTCGAGCTGCTGTTATATGGTGATGAGCGCCCCGAGGCCGGGGGTGTCACGCCCAGGAGAGCTGAACGGTCGCGCAGTGCTGTACTCGGTGATTTGAATCTAGAACATGACTCAGTCAAGGGAGCGGAGAAAGAGTTTACTGCGTGAGTCTGACCGTTGGGACATGTAGTGTGACCACTGGCAGCTTCAGCACTGAGGGCGGTGATGGGACTGGGAAAGTGGACAAAGTAGTACTCCACGTCACACGCTCTACTGACGTCGCGTCGAGCTCAAAAATTGGTGTCTATTATAATATCATCGATACACGAAAATATCCACTGCAGGCCGAGGAGCAGAAAGTAGATATTAAAAGAAACAGGAAGGCCTCTAGATCCAGATCCGAGACCAAAGTGAACTGACAAGTAGTAGTATGGTACTGCAAAATATCTGTACCTCAGGCTAATACCTATAAATCAAGAAATAAAACGCATTGCGAAAGGATATGTGATGGAGATGTAAATGCAGATATGGTGTTGGCTGGAAAGGTGAGGCTTGAATGTTGGACCAAAAGAGTGAAACAGCGTTATAGAATACAGGCAAGTCCGTGGCTTTGATATACGCGCTCTCTTCATTCGATACTCATCCGATTTGGGTGTGCGCTCATCGGTCCTCGATTCAAGCTTTTCGAGCCATCTCTCACTGCATGGGTTTTACTTCTTTTGACTGTCGCAAAGGGCATCAGTCAAAGCAAACATAGAAGAGCAAGAGAAAACACGAACTCGATGCCTTCAGGCCCCGGCCGAAATTGCGCATCACCATGATGGAGAAAATAATCGTGATGAGGAGAAGAACGATTGCGATTGCAGCTACCGCTATCGTCAGTCTGTGAAAGGCCGGAGTGCAGTCAAAGAACTCACAAAAAGTGGAAAGTGATTTCCAGTACGGCGCATATTGCCCCCCGTTTCTGTTCTGAAGAACCCGGAAGAGCTGAAACGCGTGAGTACACGAGTCCTGCAACAACTCTACTAAAGAGAGCTCACTTTGTATATGAAATAGACTAGTGCGCCTACGCTTCCAAACATGAACGTTCCCATCATCCACTTATTTTCGTGACGTGCAGCAAGGTGGCCTTCGATAAGGAGTAGAATCGACAATGGGAGAGCGGCCCACGTAACGTAGTACTCCCAATCGTCCTTCTGGAGGACTAGCCATATGAATTGCACGGAGAAACCGACCCAAAAGAAGACGTCGAACTTGATGAGACATTCGAAAATTTGATGGGTTGCGTACATTTTCTTGATGCGGCGGTCAGCACCGAGAAACTTGTACACCTTCCAGCCGAATTCGTGATAAATTTTCCAGCCAAGACCAATGTACGCTACTTCCGCAGCAGATATGACGACAGGGACTACGTCGGTGAGAACTTTCACCGATACATGGAGGATCCCGGCTGAAGTGGTCGTGGAGTTCTGTATTTCACCAATTTCAATGATGGCGTAGAAGAGGAAAAGAAGGTTGAATATGCTAAAAACCAAGCTCAGGTAATGGGGTATTGCAGATAAGTTGTGAACTCACATGAGCGACATAAATTGTAGTGTGTTCCGTGCATACACCGCATCAACCGCCATGACAAGTTGGAAGATGCTGAGATTGAGAATTAGTTTAAAATGGAGACATAAAACACGTTGGAAGACGTACTGAGCGAGCGCGAATACGCTGAGATACACAGCCAATTTGCTCGAATCATCCTCTAATCGAACAAGCAAGTCGCCTTCAATGGCCAGGTCCACCGCAGTCTCAATCACGACGACAAGAACAAAAAGTCGACATGCCCAGGAGTCTGGAAGGATCTAGTCGATTTTCAGGAAAATGAACAACATGTGTAAAACAATAGCGTTGACCTTGGCCCAAAAACTCCTGTTGTCGACCATCTTCTCCTGCTTCTGTATGGGTGTGGGGGGATAATCATAATGTGAAGGGTCTGTTACACCATCCTCTTCGTCGAATTTATGAACTGCATATTCTCCTTTCTGATCTAGGGAGTAAGAAGGGCCTCGTGAATCAGATTCGTCTATTGGGTGAGTCGAAACTGCAAAGGTCTGGTGTTGTGAAGTTCTCGAGTAGGGGTCTGCGTATTGATCAATGATGTCGCCGTAGTCGTTATAGGAGGATTTGAGGTCGCCTGAGGCGGATGTATGAGGATGTTGTGCGGATAGGTAGTCTGTTGAGTGGTCCCCGTAATTTGTAAACGGGGGTGACATGGTTGGGAGAGGAAAAGACTGTTGAGTGAAGGAAATGTGAATGATTTGACGTCGTCCTGCGAGTGTAAAGTTGAAAAGAATGTGATGATTGCTCCACTGAAGCTGTGAGCTTGGACGTTGTGCTGTGGACGCAGCCTTGAGAAGCGTTGCAACCGACTCTGTCTGCTTTTGTCTATCAACCCGTGTGAAACCTCTCTTTATTTTTCATTCAAAGCAAATCAGGTCTAATAAATATTCCCGATCAGAACATCCACCATTCGTATCACCGCTCAGACCTGCCAAGATCTTCCTATCCGATATTCGTTCAGAACCATCACAAATCGCACGTGGAATCGCATGCGCGCGGAGCTGGAGCGTTTAAGCTACTGTCTTAAATGCAACAGTTCATTTCCTGAATCACAGCGAAGCACAAGCTTGGTTTGACTATCACTTCTGAGTGACAGATGCATTGAAATGTTCCAAGATTCGCCCACCTCGTGTGCTAGCCTGTCTTAGCTTAGCAGCTGATAGCCAACGAATATATAGATAAATGGTGTTTCATCAAATCGCCACTGGGGTAATCGTTGAGTAGAGATTCATTCTTCAAGTTATCCGTGTTTGACTAGATTGGCGAACGCAATCTTAGTTTGCCTTTTTAGGGGTTCAACTTCTTGAAGAAGCACTGCCATCATCATACCTTTCACCGCGTCATTCAATTATTTGAACTGCTGCGCATTGCGTCGAGGTCCTATATCCTATGTGCAGAACTCCAACCCATGCGGAAATGCTCACTCTTTGTAGTAGCATGATTACTATCTAGACCTGCAACCTCTAAATTCTACTAACAATCCACCGCGCTCGTGAGTCATGACTCCCACGTGAAGTAAACTCTGGTGGGTCAAAGATCGACCTCTTTTTGGGGTTTTGGCAGGCCGCACTCTCTGTCAGTCGTGGTCACCTATTCGTGGATCTTGGCGATACATGTGACGGATTGCTACATCGGCATCCATAAATTCGGAGTTGTTTAACCGGACACAGACATATAATCTCTGAGCTTAGATACAGGTATGCAATCATTGATTTTCAAGGGAGATTTATTGCTTGAAGTAACTCGTACGGTCCGACGGTGGATCTGAAAGGATTCATGCGTTCATCTCTCGACCCAGTACAATTCAGCGGGGCTTGAATGTCCATACGTCTGCCTCAAAACTACTATAAAATTGCTCTCTGTGAGTTAACATCTTCCACAGGGTATCTTCATCCATGGCTTCTCTGGAATCGCAGGCCACTGACTCCCGTCCAGAATTGAATTCACTCCCTCGCTCCTGGTATCCTTCACCGCAACAGCATCATGACGAGCTGACCACTCCGTCACTTTTGCCGCATGAACCTCGCCTTAGTTGTTCACAAGGCTCGGACCTTGCAGTCTCGGCTCGAGCGTTGACAGAGTCTTCTACGCAAACATCTCCTGGCGCAACTTTCAAACCGAATGTTATGCCATTATCCCATCTTGATCCAGATGTATCCAAGACTGATGGATCTCTCGAAGACTCCATCACTTCCTCTCTCATCGTCTCCTTGGCCAGCTTCCCCTCGGCGGCTACTTGCGTGAAATGTGTTCCAGCCGATGCGCTGACCGGCCAAACCCAATCCAACGGAGATTCAGAAGTATCGACACATATCCTTGAGTTCGAGCATCTGTCTCGAAGACTAATAACTACCTACTTCGTATATTTTCTTTGCGGATGGGGAGACGGAGGTTAGTTCATGGCAATGTTCAAGTTTGGATGTTCACGCTGATAGAGCCTTGCAGTCACTGCTACTGTCATGCCCTGTATGTTTGCTTATACTATGTCCTCCGTATCATGCTCAGCACCGTCTCGTCAACAGCTTTTGAGAAAAGCTTTAATTTGAGCTATATGACGTCGTCCTTGTTGTTTGTGAGTACTACGATCGGGTAGGCCTCTCTCTCGCTGTCAAAACCCTATACACACCATGTAACAACTATACCTCAGATGTTTGCTCGGTACCGTCTTCCTTGAACAAATTGTCAAATTCCTGGGTCGATTTTACCCGTCTTTGGATCAGAGAACTTATCTTCCTGCTGTTCCATTTTTTCATCGCTTGTTCACGGAGAAATCATCAGCAAATCTTCCTTATGGTGTCGGTTATTCTCCCACAAAAGCACGGTTTTGCTCACTTGTCCTTGCGGGTCTCCTTCACCCGCTATTCTTTATTATGATGGGCACTGCCCTCAACTATCCAATGGTACTTGTGGCATATCTTCTTTCCTCGATCGCCCGCACTTTATGGACTGGTGAGCTCCTGAATACCTCCTAGCTCTCTCTCTACTTATCTCGCTTATTTAGGGTCATCGTGAGCAACGTGCTGTCGTATGTCTCGTACTCTAATGTGTTGTAGGAATTTTTACGTCGCATCCACACCAAAGAAGCCCCTTGGAATTTTACTTGGATGGTGGTGTGAGCATCAATTCTTTTTTTGGCATTTAGCTGTCGCTCATGGCTCTCAGGCATGGGGTCATTTTCAGCCCCTCTCGTGTGCCAGACGCTTTTGGCAAAGGGGATCCCCTGGAGGCACTTTTACCTTGGTTCCTTGGTTCTTTCTGCTATCGCTTTGAGCTCGATCATCTTTACTTTTTGTCCGACAACCAACGAATTCCTGGCAGACCGCAAGGCCGCACTTGATGCCATACAAATCACGGCTAGTGCCCTCAGCTCCGGGACGGACACAATGATAGAACCACAGCAAGAGAAAATCGTAGATGTATCTATCAGCCGTCTCGACGCCCCGAGCCCACCTAACAGTATGGCCGCTGTCATTGCAGTTACCCGCATTACTGATATTGAGCCCTAGCTCTCCGTCGCGCTTTTCGTATGCCCTACCTGTGGGCTTTTATTGTTTTCATTTTCATATACGGTGGTAGTGAGACCGTGTTTTCAGGATATGTGAGTATCCCACTCACACCTTGATGGAGGGTTAGATGGAACTTTGAACGACTTCTCCGCAGATTGTTAATTACCTCCTTGCCGAGCGGGTGTGTTTCATTTGGTCTAACCGCTCTCTTATCCCAATTGAACATGTATTCAGCACTTCAATCAGAATACTGTGGGGTATGTTAGCAGTGGCTTTTGGTTAGGCATGGGGCTTGGAAGAATTTTGTGGGGTTATTATTGTGATAGGTCAGTCACAGCGGCATTGCTTGTTCACTTGTCTGATTTTCAATGTGTTTGGAAGAATGACGTTCACCAAACGCAAGCATATTATCCATGCATGCATGTGCGTAGCTTCCTTTGTATCTCTCTGACAACAACTGACCTGATAGTTCATCAGAGGTCCGTTAACGAAGACATATTCCGCCCATTGACAATTCTGACTCGACATCATTCTAGGCGTTGCGTTTTCCATGAATATGCTTATTTGGTTTGTCAATTCGACAACCGAGAACGCAGTGTCAGCAGCTGTGGTGGGCCTGACGTTTGGACCTATATTTGCCGGGACGCTAGGCCTTTGCAACGATGTCCTGCCGAAAGAAGTACACATGGTTGCAATGGCTATTCTGTAAGTAGTCTTTTCGCAGCGTTCCAGACACGGCTGAACCCGACGTTCCATTCCAGCACTGCTGCTTCTAGCGTAGGAAGTGGTGCGTTATTCGACTCAGTCTACATTTATTTTTGGGGTTAACGGGAGTGTTTTAGCCATACTCCCATTCATAGGCAGTTCATTACTGAACGTGGACGGCATGAGAGCCTTCTGCTACGTGACGGTTTTTCAAACCGTAGCAATGTTCTCCCTTTGGATCCTCTTCCCTTCGTCGTCACCTGTGCGCGTTTCAGGTCCCGCGTGAACGTAGAGAAGCTGTTCAAAGGAAATGATCGAGATATTCGAAATTTCAGATTCGGACATGGATTTTGGTGTCAAGTGCGTGCGATTTGTGTATAATATCACTGCCAGTGGAGTAGTACAAGTGTAGGGTATCATAATATCACCTTCATAGATATGGGTACACCATAGCATAACAGGCCGAAAATAAGGGTTATATAAGGGGTACATTGCAACAACGCGGCAAGACGGAAAGCAAAGCCTCTTGTCATAATCAGCCGTCGGTATCGGTAGACGACCCAGTCTCATCTCCTTCAACGTCTAGCGCCATTGATAACCAATTAAGTAAAAACTCGCGACACGAAGTATTGAACGTACCGACGAGATAATCTGGTTCAATTCTAACAGCAGGAACAGGTGGTGGCGGCGGCGGTCTCGGAGGACTCTGGCGCTTCTGCTGAGCAGCCAGCGCACCCCTACCCATCCCGGTCTTACTGCCCTTGGGACGCCCACGTTTCGGCGGACCCGTGCCCGCAGCGCTCTTCACCGATATCGCGGACGACGTCGACGCGATGGGGGTGCCGGCAGATGATTGAGACCCTGGAGTGGAAGAGCGGTCACGCTCAAGGAAAGAAGTGGTAGATGAGGAACGGAGTTTAGAGGGAAGCTTAGATTGAGAGGACAGTGATGGCACATGAAGAGTCTGGGTAGACTAGCGTAAGAAAGGATAAAAGGATACGTTGGATGCTCACATTGCTGGCAGGCGTGCCGCTGTCTGGGTCTGCTTTGAGACGAGATACCGGTGACCCTGTCACAGTATCAGATCATGGGAAGACGAACAAAGATCAGTGCCTCCTGACCTGCTGCCTTTTTTAGTTTCTTCGTGTGCTTTTTTACTGGTGATGTTTGAGGTGATATGGGCTAGAACAAACAGCAGTTCAGTTCGGGTCTTAACGAAAGTCGTACCACTCGTACTCGTTTTCGCTTCAGATTAAAATCTGCATCATCTGCGGCGAGTTTGTCAAAAACAGACCTTCGCCAATCTGAGGTAAGAGAGTATTACCAGTGCGTTTTCCTTTGCCTTTTGCCTTGCCTTTACCATTTGAGTTGTCATCTGAGGCATTACCATTTTCTGAACCCAGGTAAGGAGATGCTGACCGGCCATGTTCGATGGGAATCCTAAAAGGTTTATAAGGGCGTTTCGTTCACAAAAGTTGCTTTTGGCTTACTTCGTCTTGAGATTCGTCCCACGAGGAGCTGCGCGTCTGCTTCCGGTCCCTATCCCCATACAAGTACTCAGGTGTGGAGCAAATCTATTGGAAGCGATCTAGAATGGTGTCTCAATGTGACGAAAGTATGCATTAAACTACGAGCTCACCTGACGCTTGCAAACCATGCATTCAAAGAGAATGTTACCGTCGGGTTTACTTCCATTCGGTGTGATGGCTCCAGTGTTTGAAGCTGTTTTTGCTTCGGCATCACCCTGAACGGTAGACTGTGTTTGTGATGATACGTTTTGGGCCCCATTCGGGTGGGCTAGATATTGGGAAGAAAGTGACATTTCAGAAGCAGTACGACCGACTGCCAGCCAGAGTGCAGAACATACCCATGCCACACCTGCGGACACGTCAGTGGGAACTTGCACCGACATTTGAATAATGACGCACCGTGTATTACATATGCGACAAACGGCTCTACTACGCAGAGTCTGGTGGTGGGCTTGTAGCGCGGCGTCCATGGTGAGGTCATCCACCATGGCAGAAAAGATCTTGGACGTCTGGTGCATGAGTTAGCCCCGACACATAGATACGCCGTCGGATGACTCACAATGGCCGATATAACTTCTTCGCGTTCTGCTTTCGACATGACTGATATGTACTTTTTTCTATTGACGGTGACTTGAAGTTAGCCACTGGAACTGGTTCACCGCGCCCCCGATCGTTCACGACACGCGGCACGTGGTTATCCCTATATACACATTATTATTTAATGTTCGCTGCCTTTGAATTCCAACTTGGAGACATGCAACAACACATGTGAAGTATACCTCCGTTCGAACGCTGAAAAATCAATGGCAGGAGTTCAAACCATTACCTGAGCATAGTAGTTGGTTGGTCCTGCATCGATGTTCACTGCAAGGCTCAGTTCCACTTATAAAAGGGCATCCGAATAGCTGACAGTAGGTGGCCCAGTGGTTCACTTCTTTTCCTTCTGCATCTCCTTCCTTTTCATACGTGTAAGGGCCGGCTGTCGCCCTCAGGGGACACATCCGTTTCTTCGGGTTCTCATTTTATGCTTAACAGGTTATGCGTGTTGTAGGTAAGGAGAGTCGGTACGTCATCATTCTTATTCTCATTGTCTACAAGGTCTCCCGAAGAGGTTCTTCTGACTCTCTAATTGATTCACGGAAGCCGCCACCGATCGCATCACTAAGATGCAAATAGATTATAATTCCTGTTGATTGATTGAAGGCCCCCTCGACCTGCGCTTGTATTTTTCATCGCTATGGCGCGCTGGCTAATTTTGCTCTCTACGCTAAATTCGCTAGCTAGTTCTAGTGCTCATTCACGTCCGCGGTTGACTGCTCGCTCTGAGATAGGCACGGCTACGACTTCCTCAGGAAACGCGACTATCACAGATCCTGCAAGCTATGTCAATGTTTTCATCGGCACAACAAATGGAGGACATGTCTTCCCTGGTTTGCTTCTACACTGCATCCCTGCGCCCCTGTTGATTTTTGCATAGGTGCCACCCTCCCGCACGGAATGGTGAAAGTCGGACTTGACACGGATTCTCCGGGAAACGTACGACCATCCTGCTTAATTCATTGCCGTCTGAATGTCGATTGTCTTATAGCAAGCAGGTTATGACGCTGATCCCACGTTCAAAGCGACAGGCTTCTCGCAGCTGCACGATTCAGGGACTGGTGGTGTGCGTCACGGTGTTCTACAAGCTGCAAAGTCCTAATGCGCAACTGCAGGGTGCATCACTGTCCAACTTTAAGCTCTGGCCGCTGCCAGAGTGCGATTCCTTTGCATCGTGCAATACGTCTATGAATGTCAGAAAGATGTTACGTGCAGTCCTCCCAGATGGTACGAAAAAACCCAGGCCCGTAACTTGATGCTAAATATAACTTGCACTAGGTTCTCCAGATGATGCTGGTTCACCCGGTTATTTCGCAACGAATCTCGTACGTTACAAAGCGCGTGAGGGTGACCCGCGAATCTTATCCTTTTGTAGTCTACTGGAGTGCGAGTTGAGCTGACTGCGTCACGTCGCACTGCACTTCACCGTTACACATTCCCGAAGTCGTCACGCGAACCCCGTATTGTTGTAGACATCACCAATGATGGTCTGATTAGCAACACAGAACCTGTTATTAACGTCAACACAACTAATGGGCGCGTCACCGGTAAGACAAATCAAAGCTTCTCTAATGAAACTCAGCTGAATGTATTTTTAGGAGGGGCCAGGTTCGCTGCATCATTCGGTCCTGGAAGGTACAGTGTCTACACTTGTGTGGATTTCAAAGGGCATGGCTATGACTTTGATGCTCCCACTGAATACGGCGTTTGGCTTGGGAACTCCCCTGTTCAGTACAGCACGCAATTTATCCAATTGTATTCTGGTGTTATCATTTCCTTGATCATCCCCGTCTTGGTGTCTCAACTACATAACTTGCAGGCTTCGTGTCCGAAATGGGCGCCTTGCTGACTTTTCCGCCTTCTTCTAACTCCGCTGATCAAACAACGACCATCCTCGCACGTGTCGGCGTTTCCTTCATTTCCTCCGATCAAGCGTGTGCCAACGCGGAGTCAGAGATTCCGGACTTCGACTTCGATGGAACCGTCACAACGGCACGAGCAACATGGAACGAACTCCTGTCACGAGTCCAAGTCGACACTCATGGTGTGAACAAAGAAACAACTGAACTATTTTATTCCTCAGTAGGCAAATATTTAATTTTTCCGATGTGCCCAGGTTGCATTATGGCCCTTTAGTTGTATAGGACCCACATTGTTCCCGCTGACTGTAAGTCATATTCCGTGAGCGAGCGCAACATTGTTGACTCCATGATTAACAGACACCGACGAAAACCCAAACTGGGTTTCCACCGAGCCTTACTATGATTCCTTCTACTGCAATGTTAGTAGTTTTTTCATCGGTCAAGCATTATTAATCGCCCAAGCGCAGTGGGATACTTACCGTACGCTGTATCCTCTAATGTCGCTTCATGATCCAGAGGTGTTCGCTCGCATCGTTCGAGGAATGATCAACATTCAACAGCACGAAGGTAATACATATGCTGTGAAGTAATACACGCAACTCATCATGGTAGGTTGGTTACCTGAGTGCCGCGGTGCGACCGTTCCGCAGTTTATCCAAGGCGGAAGTAGTAAGTCCTCGATCCACTTTCACATGGTATACCTTCCAAATATGTTCCGCAGATGGCGACCCTATTCTCGGAGAGTTCTTTGTCAAGTCAGTGAGCGTATAACTTATCACCAATATGCAGGCTTACTATTGTTGCAGATTTTACGATCATGCTACCGCTCTGAATGTCTCTGCCGATGCTCTGTACAATGCCCTTCTTGCCGATGCTGAAGACCAACCACCTAACTGGAATCTCCAGGGAAGGCAAGCGACTGCCTGGAAACAATACAGTCAGAGAACCATTACATTTCTTGTGCTCATTGTCACGATAATCTTTGCAGACTTCATCCCTTCCGATATCTATGGCTCAGGAGGTACCGCCACCAAGCAGGTTTCACGGACGCTAGAGGTAGGAGCATTTTCGAATCCCAACCTGTGAAACTGATATTCTCACTTAATTGAATAGCACTCGTTCAACGACTTCTCCATCGCGCAAGTTGCAAGGATTCTTAATAAGACGGATGATGTAGCTAAGGTTTGACTTTCTCCACCTCCATGTGAAATCATGATGTTATTCTGTGTGATTGTAGTATCAAGCTCGGGCAAGTAACTTCGTCAATGTCTGGAATGAGAACGTCACACTTCCGAAGCACTCCTCAATCAAGGGTATGATGCAGGCAAGTCGCTCACCCGTTTTCAATACAGCACGACTGACCGACTGGTTTCCAGCCTCGCTTCGCCAATGGGGAGTGGAATTATACCGACCCCCGTCATTGCAGCGTGAATGATCCTCTTCATTCCACCTGTTATCTTGATGCTACAAACCACGATGGCTTTTACGAGTCATCTCCCATGGTAGTAAGTGTCTGCAGTGCACACAATGGCTGATGTCTAATAGCTTCCTGCACCCAGTATTCTCAGGTGTGTATATCTTCCTAATATGCCCCTGAGGTTCATTGACAGACTATACCTAGTACGTTCCTCAAGACACGGCCAAGTTGATCGCGATGCAGGGAGGGAACAAGTCATTCATCGATCGACTTGACTTGATCTTTGATCAGGTAAACACAATACCGCAAGTGACACTGGTAGAGTGATTGACTGTTGCTCTTTTAGGACTACTTCGATGTCACAGACGAGCCATCCCAGCAAATCCCTTTCATGTATCACTACGCCAATCGCCCTGGCCTTAGCACCCAACGTTCTCGGATGATCATCGCCGAGTCCTACAACACCACGGTCAATGGTCTTCCGGGAAATGATGATTCTGGTCCGTGCTTCTAAAGTTATTCAAAGGATGTCATCTAAACGCTTGCTCAGGTGCTATGGCTAGCTACGCCGTTTTTTACCTTGTGGGAATGTACCCCCTTCCCGCAACCCGCCAATTCCTTCTCGCTTCACCCTATTTTCCAAAGGTCTCGTTCTACAACCCCCTCTTCAATACCACCACCACCATCATTGCCAAGAACTTCAAAGGAAACCCTGCGGATGGCAAGGGCGGAACTGTTTTCGTCAAGGTTTGTTTGTGTATTTTTTTTAACGATGTCCCTTATAAAAGCGAACTGCTGCAGAGCGTGACTATTGATGGCCAGGCATGGCATTCAAATTGTTATCTAGACTGGGATGTTTTTGTTAATGGTTCTACCATTGAGCTTGAGCTCACAAACGATATCAATACCACCTGCGGAGAGGGACCTAACGCTCTGCCTCCCTCCCTCTCGACTGGCGGATACAGTGGACCGATCTGACACTTGCTACATAGAGCGCTTGGACTAATCTTCTCAGATCATGTGTATCATTCATTCTTTAAAGTCGTTCTCTAAATTCATAAACAAGTCGTATAAAGGAGTAAAGACAGGTTTGATAGCATATACTGATCCCGTACAATAAATCACGAGGAACGGCATTCGAGCAACAGCCTAATTCCTCGGGGTAAAAATTGAAAAGCATCATTAATGGTCACGGTATATCTTCTCCGTTAATCAGTCTTCAGTCATGTGTCAATCTCGAGATGGTGAACACCGCGATGATTACCACAGTGAGTGCGCCTATGCTCGCAGGGAGTAGTAACTCCTTTGGCATGCCCATCACTAGCTCTCCCTGCGGTGGCGTGTGTGCCTGTGTAGGGGGAGTCACGACAGGCTCAGGGAGTGTTACGTCCTCCGTCTTCTCTACCGCCTTCTCATCCTCCTTCGCAGCCGCATTCACCTCCGCAGCCTTCGCTTCGCTCTTCTCCGCACCAGCCTCGATCCAGTGCTTCCCACCCTGAATAAATAGCACGACCCGATCCGAACCCGCTGACCGCGCGATCTTCACCGCGTCCGCGATATCCGTGTCGCTCGTGATAAGCACGGTGTCCCCGTCGGCGTCCGTGTACGATAATGTGAAGTCCTCAGGGTCGGGACGCTCGGTGGCAGAACCTGCGAACTCGGTGAAGAACGGGTCTGTCGCAAGCTTGCCCTGCACGATCTCACGCAGCATCTCTACGCTATCGTGCCGCGCCTGGAACCGGTGCGTGCGCCCGCTTGGCGTGCGGAACTTGAAGACGTACGTCCCATCGTCCACTGGCACAGCGGAAGTCGCGCCCATGATGGTTGGAATCGTAGCATTGCGCTTTCGCGGGTAGCCCTCGAGTACAGACTCGGGCTCCTCATCGACTACAGATGCAGAATCGTTGGGGTGCACTTCAGACCGTGGAGACTGCTGTAGGCGGGAGAGGTTGTGCGTAGAGAGAGAGTGGCCCTCGGTGTGGGCATGAGAGCCAGATACGACGGACTCCGTGTCATCATGGCCACCAATAGAGTCAAAGAAGCGGCCCCACATTGGCCCGCCTTCAGCTTCCCCAGAATCACCAGCATTTTCCGTGCTCATAGCGTTCATCTAAAAATTGAGTTAGCATAGACGAAACCTATGGACAGACTTCACCGACCTGCTCAAGAGTGGCATATGTGAGTTTCAGGACATCGACGATGGCAACTAACCGTCCATCACTCTCGACGACCGGCAAGTTCAGATAGTGACCATCTGATAGCACATTCAGTACAGACAACGCCAAACGGTAGAACACCTACTATGCATCTTCTTGAGGGCATCATGCACGCTCATGCCAGGAGGAGCAGTGTCAGGATGAGGGGTCATCACGCGGATAACGCTACATATGCTCGCGTCCAGACCGGCAGCGATGACGCGCAGGACAATGTCCTTGCTCGTGAAGATACCAGCGATCTTAGGATGCGTTTCACTAAGACCTGGCATGTTCTCCATAACACAAACAGCGGTGACACGACGCTCCTTCATCAGCTTCGCTACCTCACGGACAGTTGTTTTGGGTGTGACAACGGCGGGCTGCGTCCGCGAGTCCATGACAGTAGTGAGATCCGGTAGCGCGGTTTTCTCACGGAGAGCATCGACATAGGCAAGCATAGCAGCAGTTTGCGGGTTCGAAGCCATTCCTGGACCAAGCTCGGACTGCACGCCGGCAAGAGCATTGTAGAGTTTCTCGGATGCGGATGAGGAACGCTCGACCTTGTTTAGTGCTTCGTGGAAGACCTTGGTGATATCAAGCAGACCAACAACATTGCCTTCTTCATTGCAAACGGGCTAACAAATGCATTAATATCTCATGTAGGCATCTAACTTGGTAAAATCATACCAAGTGCCGGAAGTGACGCTGAACCATAAGCTGGAGAGCCTCAGTCGCGCTCGTGGTATCCCTAGTCACCATTGGGTTTCGGGTCATAATCTGACTGACTGGGGTGTTATGGGGGTCAAGACCATCAGCAGTGACCTATAAATTTGCTAAGTATCGAACCGCCCAAGGGTAGAACATTTCAACATACTCTGTATGCCAGATCCTTGGCGGTAAAAATACCGCTAAGTCCTTCGTCGTCGTCTACAACAAGGACACAATCCGTCCGTTTGGCGGCACATAGTTGACTGGCTTCTGCGACAGTGATGCTGTCCGGTACAGTAAGTGCAGGGCTGGGCTTGAGCGCAGCAACGGTGCCCTTTGCAACAGCAGGCTTTGCAGCACGTTTTCCACGGCTACCTGTATGATGGGTTGTCGAGATGGTGCGTTTTCGGGCAAGCTCCGATTCGATTTTCTTCCGGATTGCCTGTGAAGGAGGATTAGCGGTTGAGACACTGCGGAGAGGCGTACGACGGTGAGAAATGGAGTTTGACGCGGAATGGGCACGCCCTTGGTAGAGAGGCGATGGGGAACTCATTGAAGAAGTTTTGCACACGTGTACGGAGCGTACCGTAAACGAGTTTGTGTCCGTGCGGAAGCTGAAAAACGGAAATAATGATGATGCTCACCTCGTCACGCTTGGATTGCTTTCTCCGTGTATCAGCGACGGATGGTGAGGCGCCAGAGATATTAGACATTGATGTAGATGAAGTGTGTCTGGGTGGTGGAACTGGGGAAGGAGCACGATCGGGATGGAGAGCTCTGTTGGCGGACGGGGAGTGTGACGACGGTACGGGGATGCGAGACATAAATTGTAATTCGAGGAACAGCTAGAAAATGTTGCGAATTGCTGCAAACACTGTCATTCGCCGTCGTGGTCGACGTTGCTCGCGCTGCTTTCTTCCGTATCCGACTTTCTTTCTCCTCAAGAAAGTAGTATATTTGGTTTGCTCTTATTTGGCTACTGTGGCAATGCACTCATGTGTATCCCTCAGCTCCTCTGCTTTCGTAGCGCCTTTGGTCCCCTTCCTTGCTGTCTGAGCATGTATAAGTAGTACACTCCGCCCATCACCAAAATTGCAGCAAAGTTTGCTGGTAAGAGATGAGCTGTGCTCTAAGAATGTCATACGGAAACATGACCTACCGACAATAAATCCAAAGACTCCTTGGAATAGCTCGAGAACCAGTGTAGTGATACTCTGTCCCAGCTTGAGTATATTCTCAATAATGTTTTGTACAAGCGCAAGAACGGCCTGGAACACAGCCAGCACAGAATGAACCAATGATAGTCCAATAACAATCAAAGACTGCCCAAAGTTTGTCAATGCAGCAATGATCGTCGACATAGCTTGTTAGTTCATGTTTTAATCATCTCGCCCCTTTTTTATATGCCCTTGAATACGAACGTCATCAACGTCATTGGAGCCAAGCCAAACGTAAAGCCACCATCCTTGGAGCAAATAATACTCTATCAACTATACGTTAGTGCAAAGAAAGACGATATAGAGAGCCATTGCATAGGTCAGGTAAAATGGGGAATGTGCATGCAAGCTATCACACTGTCCCTTGCCGAAAACCCTACCCTTCCTATCCACACCAACGTCCTTAATCTCTCCTCGCAGCAGGCTCGACGACGTTACTACCTGCCCATCTGACCACCAGCTCCCGCGCGCGCAACCATACCTGATTCACTGTTGGTGGGAGCGATGGGTGCCTCGAGAGGTCAGTAATACGCCCATCCGCAACAGCAATAGCATCACGCGTGAACGCCGAGTGATAGTAACGCTGACGGAGGAAGTTGCCGTAGACAAGCGGCATCATGAGCGAGTTACGGAATAAAATAGCACCGAAGAGGACTCGAGCGAAGATGAAGAGCTCGGTGATGGCCACGAGACGCATCGCGGGGTCATAATTAGCTGAATGACGTGTCATTATAAGTCCAACTCATGTTAACTTAACATATTACCTTTAACCCAAAGGTGAAGCTTCTTGGCCAGGGGATGAGGTTGAGGCGGTCCTCCAGCAGCGAGGGGTGGACCAGGAGGTAAGAATTGAGGCATCAAAGTCGTACGAGTGAACGTCAAGGCATGGAAAAGGGAAAACACAAAGTACGGCAGCAATGCGACTGCGCGTGCTCTGTTAGTACTCTGTAACAGCCCAAACAATAGAACGCACTGGTAACCGGCCTAGAAGTCCACCAGAAGATAGCCAACAAAAAGTATTGAACGTTCTATGTTCCCGGTCATTCTCCGTAGGAAAAAGGACAGGACCCATAACCCTACCTCGTCTGCGAGTGCTCGCTTGATGTAAGTCATGTTCGGCTGGGGAGTCTACAAGTCATGCCTCAGACACATGCACTTTCCAGTGCGTTACGTCATAACTCACACCAAGAGCCTTCCTGGATACGCGACATCCACGTCAGCACGTTACCTCCACGTTGTCGAGCACGCAGAAAGCACTCACTGGCACACAATGAAATAGGACATAAGGGCTCCAAAGAAGCTTGCTGTAAGAATCAGGGAGAGAACGTATGAGTGAGAACCAGCATTTAGATGAACTGCGCACCTTTGTACCACCACGACGAGACACTCTTAAACATGATCCATGCCAAAAAGTAACGGAACCCAGAAAGGAGGAGTAAAAAGTGTCCACCAGCCCAGAGATAGTGCTGTATGCGTTATGGTTCGATGCGGATGCACAGCGGAATCAAATCAACGACGAGTCGTCAGATTGACAACTCAAATATTGGTGGAGGAGAGACTGACCTGTGTGGTTGCCATTGTACTTTGACTTTGAGGTGAATCAGTGAATGGAGGAAGTTGTTGAAGAAGAAATTTTGAGCTGCGAGCTGATGACGGGTCCACTTGGATGTCACGCTTATGCCTGGTGTTCAGTTTAGGGCAGGCGTACACGTAGCTGTAGGCGCTTATGGGTGCAGGGACGGTAAAACCCCGCTGCTAATCACAGTGAATATCAGTGCTAGCGAACGCAACCTGTATTACAGAATAGCATCGTAAATGACCCTCCAGCTTCATCCGCTCCATTGCTGCCCAGAGGTCTTTGCTCTCTTCCGCTCCTTCCCCTTCCGGTACATCTCCTTATCAACTGCCTTCTTACCTAAAGTCTCAATTCGTCTTCCTTTTTCCTTTCTCTGGTGCTTGTTTCGCCGAGAGTCCTGCTCTTCGGCAGCCTCAATGTCTCCACCACTTTCTGCACCGCCACCCAGCGGCATGTCTTCCCACTGCTCGTCATCCGGCTCACTTCTCCGCCGCTTTTTCACAGGTCCATCGGTAGACTTCCCCCCGCCGATATTGACATTCACGCGTGGGGGAACAGCGAACCCAAATGCCTTTCCAACCTTTGCAAGGTCCAACGCATTAATGTCAAATATCTTCTTCAGCGAATACGATGCATATGCTTGCAGATATGACCGGAAGCCGTCTCGTGCTGACTGGTGCAAAAAGTAGTTCTTCTGCAGAAGCTTCTCCAGCTACACACAGAGATATTTCATAACTATTCACATCATGGAGATAGTGAGCGCTTACCTGACTCTGGACATTCGCAATCCTGTCTGTGGGGAACGTAAATTCATTCAGCGGAACCTTGGCTTCCTTGAGGTACCGCAGAAAGCCGAGCTCGCTCTCTAGTAGGAACATCAAGCTCTTCCCAACTTTACCAGCACGCGCTGTCCGACCCACACGGTGGATATAGTCCCTTGGGTCGTCGGGAGGATCGTATTGGATGATCCAGTCTACTCGTGGTATATCGAGGCCGCGTGCTGCGACGTCCGTACATAGCAGGATTCCAGACTCGGCATTGATGAACTCGAAAAATGTGTTTGTCCGTTTTTGCTGTTTTTGCTTGCCCTGAGGTGTTCCGCATCAGTGTATGGCAGGGCATACGAATGGACTGAATCATACATGTAGGTCGAGCACAGGCACATCAATGTAATTTAGTAGTTCACCGTGGTATTTCACGGAATTGCAGCTCGAGAAGAACACGATGACTTTCTTCTTGAGATTTTTTCTTAGGAAAGTGAAGAGAAGGAGGAAGCGGCGGTCAGAGGGACAAATAACATATCCTTGCGAAAGCGTTGAGACGGTGCTTGTCGCCTCTTCTTTGTCTACGTCGACATGAAGAGGCCCTGGACGAAGAGACATTCGTGCAAGGTCTTGGACTTTGGTAGTTTGAGTTGCAGAGAAGAGCATGGACTGTCGGCCCTCTATAAAGCTGTGACTCAGTGCAAAGGAGTGATAGGAATCGTAAAAAAAGCCGAACCATTCGGGAGAATATTTATGATTTTCTTCATCTCCTCCTCGAAACCAATCTCCAATATTCGATCTGCCTCGTCTATCACCAAGGCTTTAAGATTTCGGAAAACAAACCCCTTCGTGTTCTATCAAAGCAAAGTTTGTTAGTGTGCTGTACAAGGCATTGGCGACGTACCTCAAGGTGATCCAGGAGCCGCCCAGGAGTTGCAACGATTAAGTTAACGCCTTTTTCCAGTTTCTCTGCCTCAGCTCTCCTATTCGCACCACCGATAACAATACCAAAGGTCTGTGAATGATGTGCCATGAGGTCTTTTGCGACCCCGAATATTTGCAGCGCCAGTTCTCGTGTGGGGGAAACGATAATGATTCCAGTGCCTATCACAGACAATTATTCGATTCGATCAGAAAAGAAAACGAAAGTAGAACACACCATTTCTAGGTTTGAACTTCATACGATGCAAGAGCTCGACTGCTGGTATGAGGAATGCAAGCGTTTTTCCTGATCCAGTGCGTGCAGCACCAAGTACATCTTTGCCTGCTAGGAGAGGGGGGATAGCTTTGGCTTGTACGGGGGTCATTGTGGTAAAACCCATATCTGCGAGTGCTCTGTTTGTTGGCTCTGAGAGCTCGAGTGATGAAAATGGTTCCCGGTCAGACATATCTGACTGAGGAACCGCAGACGGTGCGATAGCGTCTGCCATCACAATGATTCAATAGGTATCCGCGAGTAGACGTTGGAAATGTTGTGGATAACAACCGTGGTGAGCACTGTACGAGATATTGCACCAAGCTATAAGTACGAGCGTTATGACCTTGCACTCAATCAAAGATTTCGAAAAGTCGTTCGGCAAACTCCGACCACTCTCAGTTCTATGCACCGCGTGAAGCCCAATATGTCTCCGTCAGGCAAGTACACCACAAAACATCAGGACATTGTGCCTTATATACACGCATCATCATAGCATTCTCCCATATTGTGGTTGCAGGTGCTGCCTTAGGACTGGGCTACTACCTTGGAATACGACTAAGCGTCCAGAACGCTGCCACTGCACCTATACCCCCGTCAGAGTCGAAGGATAAGGAGCCGCGTGAGGAACCAGAGGTGGATAGTGAAGAAGAAGATGATGCGCTTGCAGACGGGGATCTCGGCGCTGTCAAGGCTGGCCCCACCCAGCATTGCAAATTGGTATGAAATTGACGTCCTGTATACACCACACATGCTCACCTCGAATTTTTCGACCTTTACAGGTCTTAATTGTGCGAACGGATCTCAAAATGACCTCCGGAAAAATAGCTGCACAGTAAGTGCCACATATGCCCGCGCTCGCCCATTTTTGACGATATGGCATTTTAGATGTGGGTGAGTACTCTTGCTGCAAAGATAGATTATATTCGACGGCACTACGACTTTAGACACGCGACGTTAGCGTGCTACAAGGCATTATTGAGGACAAACCCTGAGGTATGCTTCAATTGATCATTTCACCGACCTGATCATTGAGTAGTTTATAGCTCGTCCAACATTGGGAGAGGACTGGGTATGTGCTTGGAACCCCACTCGTCCTTCATGCCTTAAATGAACGTCATAATCTAGTCAAGCTAAAATTGCTCTCAGAGGCTCGTCAGAGGACGAGCTTCTTGAACTTGAAGGGATTGCCAAGAGTCTTAATATCTGCGCTCGGTCAATATTGGACGCGTAAGTATTCAATTTACACTTCGATCATCACACCTGTTTGCCGACATTGCCTTGCGGTTTAGTGGTCGTACACAGATCGCGGCAGGTTCACGCACTGTTCTTGGTATTGGTCCTGGTATGACCATTTACTCATCATGGTGCTCGTAGTACTAAGAACTTTCGCAGCTCCTGTAGATCTCATTAACCAGGTGACAGGACACCTGAAGCTCTTGTAGTCCTAGTAGGCGTCTAACTTACAGACTGTATTAGACCACAATGCAGATTTGTACACCTGCTCCGCCCAGTCGCACAGGTGCTGATTACATTTGTTGAGATAATGCAGTGTGGTATAATACAATGATTAGTCCGTGTGCATGCTGCCTATGCTTCGCGAGTCTAGGATGTGAGTGTTTCTTTAACCCCCACGCATCGCTTGAAACACGTCTCCACTCGTTCCTGTCCCCCCAGGTGCCACATTGTCTGTGAAAGCATGATTTGTATCAGTTTTCCATGCGGCTTGCCAAGGTAGCCGAGAGCTTACTGAAATCGAACTAGGCCGGATTGCTGGTGACGCTGTTAACCGAGTCGCCTGGTACTGATTCACCCACTCCGGGGTACACTTCCTCAGATGGCCTGTCCACCGAACCGAACTTTGCTGATATAAACTTGCCAACTTTTGGAACGGCATCGGACTGCAACAAATCCAAGCCTCCCTGCCCTCCCGCTCCAGCATTATCTAGGTAGTAAACCAGATGGTGAAATGCGATGGTGAGAGTCTCACTTACTTGGTTCGATTGCCTTGGACTGCGACAAACCCAAGCTTCCTAGCCCTCCTACTAGATAGTGAATCAGATGGCAGAATGTGATGGTTAGCGTCTCCCTTACTTGATTTGATGACCTTGGACTGCGACGAACTCAAACTTCCCAGCCCTCCTTCTCCTGCATCGTCTAGATGGTGGATTAGATATGGGAATGTGATGGTGAGCATCATTCTTACTTGATCTAATCTCTATGAGAGAGGGTATGACACATGGTAATGGCAAGCGCTCCATCCCAGTGCAGTTTCCGTCGCTGATGAGTGCGCCTGGCACTTGGCTGTTTTGACTAGCGGATACATCGCCGGTATTGCGTGCTGTGATGCTGCGAGGGGGAAGAGCGAGGACGCCGGCGGGAAGAACGGTGAGCGTGAGGATGGTACCGTAGAAATGCATAATGGTTAGTGGTGGCGGGTAGAATGTAAAGCGACAAACGGGGGGTCGAGTGGTAGAGGTTGGCGGTCAACAGCGACTGACGAGATAGAATGCATGCTGCGAGGTATTTATGGAATCCGTGCGTATTGACAGAGCAAACAAGAGGCTGACACTCGCGTCGCGATCACGTGGTTTGACTTTTGATGATTTTCATGTCCAGATAAGGATGCTGCACTCATTGTGCGAGTCGAACTCCGCCCAACTTCGAGGGGTGTCCAGATTCGTTTGAACTTGTAACCTTGAACTTGTAACCAAAATTTGAATCAAGTTGTGATTCGTTTGAGTTCGCAGCATCGCGCAGTTGACGAACTGATGACTGCTGAAAATTTTCGTGAGCTCGACGAGCTGCTCGCAAATGCAATAGAACGAGTTACGACTATGCTTAATGCAATGATTCTGCTCGTTGCAACTTGCATAGCCACGCTGTAGGAGTTTGAAAGTCGGTTGACCAGGAAAGGAAGATTCTGGCACTTTTTGGATACTGATGGCGTCACCTATAAATCTATTTTGCCTCAAGGTGGAGTTCATTGCTTAATGTCTGGAGAAAGCACCACCATGGTCGACTTTGTATAATAATTCAACTTACATCCATCTCTACTACCTCTTCATGGCCACTCTCTCTATCGTCCGTGCGTACCAGCATGCATTCCAAACTCACCCGAACTACACCCTCGCTGTCACCGGGGGAACAATGAATGCCCTTGGCGATGCCGTTGCTCAGCTCTCACAAAATATGGTTAGTGCATTCAATCACATCCGCCTCATTCTCCACAACTCATCGGCTTTATAGCTCATCAAAGATCATGAGCCCAGACCAGGCTGGGATCCTGCGCGTACGCTGCGTTTCTTCTCTCTTGGCTTTGGCCTGAGTAAGTCTCATGCACTCGATTATTGAAGTAAACCTTGAATCGTTATCTGCTTGCGAGGCCCTCTACTTGGGAGATGGAATGTATTCCTAGAACGACGATTCCCTCTTCGAGCATGGAGAACACAGCACCGCGTCAGCTTCAGAGCTCTTTCAAAACGTGTGGCTGCCGACCAGTTAATAATGTGAGACCTTTTTATTTATTTATTGGTAAAACATTCGTAGGCTGACACTTCGGTCCCTAGGGCACCGATCGGGGTGAGAGTCGTGCTCTTGGATGCTATTCGAACGTGTGCTCATAAGCACTCCAGCTTGTGATATTTGTAGGCTCTATGGGTGTTATGGAACGTCGTAGTGCTAGCCAAATACGCGAAAAATATGCTGACATGTTTGCTCCCGCTCTTCTGACCAACTGGAAGGTTTGGCCTGTAGCACAAGTATGTTCTAGGACACTATCGGTCGAGGGTGGAACTGATCATCTCGCAGATGATAAATTTCCGATATATGCCTCTGCCGTTTAGAATACCTTTCCAGTCCTGCTGTGGTGTTTTCTGGACATTGTACCTGTCCATATTGAACGCCAAGTGAGTAGTTCCTCTATGTCACGTCTGATGACGTTCGATTAGTAACGTCCACTTCACAGGGAAGATGAGATGCAAGACAGAGAAGCAGAACTGCAACGAACAGTTCGTTAGACACCAGTTTCTCTTCCACAAAGATTGGTTGCATTATCCGTAAGCCCCGCTAATATATCACGCATTCGCTGTAGCACCTAGATGTCATTTTGTCATGTTTTTTATTTGACCCAATGTTCTCTTTACCTGACCTCGTATATCTCTTACGTGTTTTAATGCCATTGCTTGTGTATAGCATTATACTACCCTTCAGGGTGAATTTTTGGGGTACAGGCATCACCGGATACTAGATTTTTAAGTCTGCCCATACTTCGGTTTGAAGAACGCAGGGGGCAGTTTTGATAGCACTTCTACCAGCGGCCGTTCCACCAACACCAGCTCTCCGGGCCCGAAGAAATCGAGTGCCAATATGGGGCGATATTGTGTCACCATCCGCAACTTCCTATCACCCATCTCTCCCACTGTCACTGGGCCAGTTTGCCTAGGACGTTTCCGTGACTGGCCAGTGTACTTGCCCTCCCAGTCCAACTCGAGCTTGCAGAGCCAAGAGGACCCCCAGAAGATAGCCTCTTTGGGCCTGGTCGAGGTTGTGCGAGGTACAATACCGGTCATTTCGTCATCTGAGGAAGAAGGTAGGGGTTCAAATGCGACCCCGATGACTGGGTCTGGAGCGCTGAGGAACTGCTTTGGAAGACGAGAATTGAACTCCCGTCCCCATGATGGCACTTCACCGTGTTCTACGTGGAAGAGGTGGATTGTATTGTTGGGAAGAACGGCTAGGAGGATTTGAGGGTCATCCGGGACGAATACCATGACGCTTGGTGGGAGAGGAAGAGATGGTAAGGTGGTGTGGTGCTAGCACAAATTAGCTCTGCGCCACTATCTGATCATGAATGAGACTCACTTGTATGGAATCGAGATTGAAGATGAATATTCGGCAGAGGTCGTCCGACGTGGCCAACCACTGGCCATCGGGGCTCACTGCCATTCTCATAATAGTGATGGAATCTATACTGCCAACAGATTGTTCATCCTCGCCTGGCGTCAATTTGTTTGGTCCGCGCACGACTCTGCCGCTTGATATTGACCCTGTGTTACAATGCTGATTGAACGTCCGAAGTACGGTGGGTTCTTCCGAGCTGAGATCGATAACGAGGATAAGCGACGTTATTGTAGAGGCCATGATCAGCTTTGAGGAGTCTGGGGCGAATGTAAATGATGATCCACCAGTCAAGACAGGACTCTGAGAGCTCTGCGCGGGGATTTGAGTCTCCAAAATCGATGTAAACGTCCGCACTCGTCTTGCCGTCAGGTTACCAGCAGGCTAGAGCATCAGAGGTCAGGCGATCTCATGTAAAAGTGTATTTCTGAGTTGCTCACATTTGAGCTAAGCTGAAAAAGCTTTGCCTCGTACATGTCAGATACAACAAGCCAGTGTCCATCATCGGACATCGCGCTAGCGATGAGATTCGTGCGCACATTGAAATCCATCTCGAGTACTTTCTCCCAAGCAGTTCGTGTTTCAGGGTCAGTCGACGCATCAACGCCGTCCAAGATCACATCCGAGCCCGGAATGTCCAGAATTCGCCATATATCGATACCTGTATCATGCATACTCGCCACAAGACGTGCTCTGCGAGAAACACACATCGATGCAGTATACGCAATGCGCCGATAATATGAATCCTCGAAAGTTGTTGCGGCTCTTGTTGTGAGGGGGTTGACAACGCGGGGGGCAATGGAGGACGAAGTCATGCTGGCTGGCAGCGCAGGAGTGAGTGCGATAGACATGTCCAGCCCTCCAGAAGCCAGGACAGGCGCGATGTATGTTGCATTTGCGGAAGGTTTTCGCGTGTGAGAGGCCGCTATCGGAGAGTAAGGTGGCCAAACTGCAAGAGACCGGACATCATGCGAGTGTACACGACGTGAGCCAGATTGAATCCATTGCGCTCGGGCAGCACTCGATACAGAAGATAATGGTTCTGCCACATTAGGAACATATGAGAATTGCACGATTTTTTGGTCGACGCCAGAGCTGAATACAGAGGTGCCTTCCTGAAGTTCGGCGAGTTTAATGATAGAAGAATATCATATGTGACGACTTACAGGACCAATCGCAAGGCAAAGCACGTCAGCTCCATGAGCCGTAAAGCTACAGGTTTGTGTGCAAGTCATTGAATCCCAGAACTTCACCATGCCTAAGGAGTCTCCAGATACAATAGTTCCGTCGCTATATCAAGTTAGTTGGTCTACAGCTTAGGGCACATCACATGTGCACTCACGCAAGCACGCCAACTGTCCAGACAAGCGTCCGTTCACCTTTAATCTTATCTGTCCCCATACGATCGGTTGACCTGCCAGTAGCAACATCCCATTTCCGCAAGCTGCTATCTGAGCCCCCCGTGACGAGCCACGTGTCTATCCATTCATCTTCATCGTCATCGCTGTCTTCATCACTATCGCTTCCATTATTTGTTTTCTTTGCTGTCCGCTGTTTAGGCGGTCGAGGTGTTGGTGGCCCCCAAGCGATGCTCAGTATGCGACTCTTTATGCGATCAAAACGCCTGTGATGCTGTAGAGTGTCCGCAACAAGAGATAGCAAACGGACAGCCCCGTCTTCGCAACCCAGGGCAAGTAATGTCGAGGCAGGGTTGGCTGCAACACTCCAGATGGCGCCTCCCTGGGAGCTAATGGATCTCTATTATACCGTGTGTTGAGTTCCCTGCAGACCGTACGGAATAAGAGTAGCGTACCCGAACACAGCTTCGAGATATATCCCATTCCACCAATTCAGACCCACCACCTGAGCTAAAGAGACGGAGATCAGAACTCGAAGGTACGATGTCCGACGAAGATATGTCGGGATAGCGTAGAGTAAAAATTAGTGAATCTACTTTTGATGGGCATGGGCCTGGAAGAGTCTACATGTCACTTCAATTATTGTGCAGTCAAATACAGAGACGAAGTGCTCACTTTGCGCACTTGCCATGCTTGAGAAGCCTGGATCTCTCCCTCCTCGCCAGTCCATTCGAGCAGGTCAATGTTGCCGTTGGCATGGCCGACACCGAGTGTCCCAAACTTATCTTTTGGATCCCTTTCCCGCTTCTTCCCCTTGAGAGAAGGTAATGGTAGCGGGGGAAACGCAAGAGCAGTGATCGGCGACGGTGAATAGTCAACGAATCGACATCGGTGTACTGCGACGGGTCTTGACATTGCTCAAGTCTCCCGCCTGACCGAGTCTCAAGAGAGCTTAGACTTCAAGTTGCCTTGTGCTCATATTTTTTCTTCACTTCCTTTCTTGGATGCGTCTTTGAACCACGTGCCAACTATTTTGCTTTTCCAGTTCGAAGTTCGTCAGTGACTACTCCGTCCTCCAACTTTTGCTTTCGATTTCACTTTGCTTTTCTCGTTCTTTTCGCTGCTAGGATGTCTTTCCTTGGACGTGGTGCTCCGTCGCCGGCTGGTGGTGTCAACCAGGAGCGCGTTGAAATGGCAATAAATGAGTGTGTTGGTTCCAATCTCATTCAGGCCATTGCAGTTGACCCGGCGCCTTAGAATTGACATGGTTTCTGACGTCTTCAACCGCATTGTCGCGTCTGTGGCATTTTTTTTTTACAACTACTGTGGCCCTTGACTGACTTAACATATAATTCTAGTTCATGTCATGCCAAGTGCATCAGTCCTCGCTATGCTGAGGGAGACCTCAATAAGGGCGAGAGCGTCTGCATTGATAGATGTGTAGCAAAGTTCTTCGAGGTTAATAAGAAGGTTGGAGAAAAGATGCAAAGTGCAGGAGCTAGTGCACAGGCCACAGGGGGGACGAGCTTCTCACTATGAGAATGACCACGCAAGGGATATTGATGGAAAATATGGTGCAGGTAGGTTGCTTACCTTGACTTTCTCTGACCTCGCTCACTTTTTTTTTTCTTTCTCGCAGCATCAACTTGTTCTACAATATAATGCATTGGCGCATAACCATCCATCCCAAACCCATTAGACAACATGTATCGGACGATGGTAAAGAGCCCTACTGGGCAACGTTGGGGAAACATTCAGCCATAGTTTTCGAGTGCTTGTTCTGGGCGTGCTCTTCTAGTCTGCAATGCATTCATATATGTTATCAGTACAAATAACTTCTATATTCTTCTTTGATGAAAAACGGAGACTCACGCTGGCGCACGGGTGGTTAGCAGCTGTGATGATAGAATTGATCAAAGTGATATCAATAGATCTATAAATCGCGACTCACGAAGGTCTGTCTGCAAGTCTGGCAAATAATATTCTTCGCCGCTTCGTTGACCTTAGTCTTGCTGGTAGGACCCTTGTCAGAGTTTTTTCCAGCATTGCGTTCACGTTTTTGTGCAGCTTTGGCGCCCTGGAAGCTTGTTAGTAGGCTAGGGTCAATCATTCCTGCGGATTGGAGATAACCCACGTTCCCCATGATCAAGCCAACAGACTAAGAAAATACGAGACCGAGAGGCTAGTGTAGCGAAAGACAAGAGAAGCTGGTATGTATGGGTGCTCGACAACGTTGCAACTTGCAGGTGGAACAGTTGGTTACGTAAGTCGAACGCTGAAATGATCTTATCTCTGGCTGCTTATCGATAATTTTCCAACACATACAATCACGGACACGTCGACGACTGGCCGGTAAATTCTTTGACCAGCGCATCGGTGTTGGCGAGCGTGCACAAATGCCATATGTTAATCTATTTGTGATGTTACGAGTTGAGCGAGCGCGAACCAGACCAGGGATCTGACGAATATATTATCTCAGTCGTGGTAAGAGACTCTTTGTGACGAGTACAGTACCTAACGGATGTATTCTATAGGACATTTTAGAATCGTGTATCGTAAATGGGGAAACATATCGTTGACTCACATTTCAGTCGCGGTGAGAAACTGAGATGTAAGTCCGAGATTCGATAACAGCAAAAATAATTTGATCAACGGATATATGACTGGTTGCGCTTGCATAAGCATCGCACCTCAATATTCAACGTTCAACATGATCTCTCGACGAGTGGGAGCCATCGCAACCAGAATCGAGTCATTTGCACTCAGACCTACGCGAACATTTATAGTACCTGGGCGATATTCTTGCAATCATAATCGTCGCTTTTCCTCCCACATACCGCACCCCCCTCTTTCCAAGATGGATCCCATACTCGAATCCATAATTGAGCAGGTCAAAGTAGATATCATCACTCCGACCCAAGGGCAGGACAATGCTAGACAACTAGAAGAAGTCTCCAGGAGTTTCATGTGTAAGTACGCATCATGGAAAGTAGGGGTTCTCATCTGCTGAAGAAATGGCAGCCGATACTATCACAGGTGTGTTTTCCACTTCCACCTTACCTTGCTGCAAATCAACAACCTTGTTCAGTGCCTACAAAGGATATGTTCGCGTACGCCATGCAAGCTTCCCTTGGTGATGATGTGTACAACGAGCCATCTACAATTTCCCTTGAGGCACATATTGCTAAGCTCACAGGGAAGGAAGCGGCTCTTTTTGTCAGCAGTGGGACCATGGGCAACCAACTCGCCATTCGCTCGCACCTTCAGCAGCCCCCTAATTCGATTATTTGTGATGTTCGGGGACATATTAATAAGTTCCGGCTATTGGTCTTTTCATAAGTGATCTGGTGGCTGACTTGCCTTGCCCTAGGTACGAGGCTGGCGGTGCGGCGATCCACTCAGGTGCTCTCCAAATCAATTTGACACCTAAGAATGGCATGTAAAGGTTATGTAGTCGTGCTGTATAATTAACTTCTACGCAGGGCACCACCTGACTCTGAAGGATATTGAGCCTCAGGTAGTGTTTGGCACTGACATACACAGGTATGGGGGCTCTAACTCTCAAGTATTTTTCTAAAATGTCTATCAGCGCACCAACACGACTTATTTGCTTGGAAAATACGCTGAATGGCACAATTATGCCACAAACGGATATAGTCGAGATTGCTGACTTTGCCCACAAAAACGGCCTACTCATGCATCTTGATGGGGCACGTCTGTGGCATGTCGCTGCCGAAACCCGGACACTTATCGATGAACTTTGCGCACCCTTCGACTCAGTCAGTTTGTGCTTCAGCAAGGGACTTGGTGCGTCACCGTCACAGCACTGACAAGTAGAGACTGACTCGTTGCAGGTGCCCCTGTTGGAACATGTCTCGTCGGTCCCAAGTCATTTATTCAGAAAGCACGGTGGTTCCGAAAGATTTTTGGCGGTGGAATGCGCCAGACTGGTATTCTCGCTGGGTCGGTTGCTTATGCACTGACGCATAATTTCGCCCTCCTTCCCAAAGTTCACGCCCTAGCCAAACGCCTACAGGCTGGCTTAGAAGAGCTTGAGGTACGCATATTGAGCCCTGCAGAAACTTGCATGGTAAGCCGATCTTACCTCGTGATGCTTGATCCTCAAACAGACTAACAATACAGCTATTCTATGATCCATCCACAATCGGAGTCGAGTACTGGGAAATTATAGATCGGGCGGCTGCATTACCGAAGCCCATTACTGTTGCTGGCTCTCGTCTCGTGCTGCACATCCAGACATCGCCTGAGGCAGTGGATGACTTCTTGTCAGTCATCAAAACGCTAAAGCAGGAGAAGATCCAAGCGGGCTTTGTGCCGCCAAAGGAGCGGAATGTCGATTCGGGGAGCATGTGGAACGTATATATCAAGACCACGAGACCCTCCACGCCCACCCCTAGAACGTAATCAATACACTGTCAAGGGTACTAGAAATAGATAGGAACAGGGGACTAGAATAGTCTATGCGATACAGCGTACGAGTTGCGTACCTAGCCTCAAGATTACCTCCAAAAATAATTACTGCTGACCAGGGACACTGCAGTCGTGGAATTGAATATTCGCCGCACCATTGTCGACTTTCGCAGGAGAATCAAGCGGACATTTCTGTTTCTCCTTCGGAACAGCGAACTGGCGAGGAGGACAGCCAAATATTATGGAGTGCTGCGGTCTCGATGCTAAGTGTTACATCATCAGTAGCATCGGTCGTCGTCTAGATGCAATGATTGCGATGCGCAATGGTTTCTGCACGAACCCATAGGTGGCTTCTGTCTTGTAATGTACATCGTTATTGCATCCCAGGCTGCTGCATCGGCAAAGCAGCGGAACTGCCGAGTCCCGACCAGTAACACAGTGCCAAGTTTTCTCACTACTTGGGTTCCGATGCGGCCGGTAAACACTATGATGACCGGAATCCCAATCTTACGGCAGCCTGGGGCCAACATTGGTTTAGGCTATGTCACTACAAAAACTAACACGTTTCGTCATAATGAACTTTGATGCTTCCCCCTCCTTCATACCCATCTCTCTCCGCCAAAAGTATAGTCAGCCATGTCTACTCAACCCTCAGGGCGCTTATCTACCTTATCTATCGCATTGTTCTCATATTTCTACGTATACCCTGTCTCGTCTCCCTCTTCATTTTCCTCGAACTCTACCACATAGCCGAGCAAGTCTTTTCTGACAAGTTTTTTCTCGCACAGGAGGGTCATGTGTTTGTTCCTGCTTTCCCCTTCAGCTGGAGGACCTTATTACTTCTCCTCTTCGTACTGCCCACCTTTGCTTTTATTCAAGTGCTGCGTCTCTTGGCTGGCCAATTTCCACTTTCCCTACTCATCGATCGGTGCAATAAGGCATTCGGAACCAGGGAACGAGGGTATCAACATGGCCACGTTAACACACGTGAAATGTCAAATATTGCCGATGAACAATATGCGTTGCTCTATAGTGCTGAAGAACGTAGTGAGCGCTCTTTCTCAAGACCAACGTCCCCTACTCTACGTTCCTTTGGCCTGCCGCACCTCAAAGCGTGGCGGATACAAATTTTCGCATACGTCATACTTTTTTGTGTGAGCACGTGGGTCGGGGTGCATTATGAGCAGTCTGGCGATGTGCGGTATAGAGATGCCATTCAAAACGCTGTTGCACATCCTCGAAGGCAAGGGTACGGAAAGCAAGGTGAGCTCTTCGAACCTGTTAATTCCAATGCAACTTACACTGTTCCAGAGAAAATTTTCATTGCTGCTATGTTCTACAATAACGAACAAGTTATTCCCTACTGGCACAACTCTCTTATCAAAGTGATCCATTATCTCGGTCCAGACAATGTATTCGTCTCTATTGTCGAGAGCCACAGTACCGATCGTTCGCCCCAGCTCCTTGAAACACTAGACGCAGATCTCGCGCATATGAATGTCTCACGGCTCATACTCACAGGAGATGAAGCAGTACCAAAACCTGACGATATGGGCGGAAACAATCGCATTGAATTCTTAGCAGCCACGCGTAACCGTGCAATGGAGCCCCTCATGGTAGGAGGGTATGATAGAGTCGTGTTCTCGAACGACATATTTATCGAGCCCGAGAGCCTGGTAGAATTATTGGAGACAAATGATGGCAATTATGATATGGCATGCGGGTTGGACTTCGGACATTTTGGGTATGTGCATCCCTCCGCAACAAGGTCGTATCTATTGTACTAATGGCATTGAAGCGCGTATGATATGTGGGTTCTTCGCGATCGACAGGCTAAGCTCGCCAGCTCAATGTGAGTTTCGAATTCCATGTTCATAAAATTTTAATTCAATTCACTTAATATCTAGCTGGCCATATTTCTTCGATGAAGCTGACTATCACGCAATGCAGACCGATTCTCCTGTGCCCGTATTCACCTGCTGGAATGGTGTAGTTGCGTTCGCCGCGGATCCTCTTCTTCCGGTTGCCTTACGCTCCAACCGCACGCTTTCGAACGACTCGCTGCCATACGATTTGCCCTCAACCCACCCGGCAGCACACAATGCCTCGATGCGCGGTCCGAGTCCTGCTCTGACACCCCCAATACGATTTCGCGCGTCTGCACCAGGGGAATGTTTTTCGTCAGAAAGTTTCTTACTTCCGTACGACATGAGGCGACAGTTCAATCTGCAGCAAATATATCTCAATCCAAGGGTGATCAATGGGTATGATTGGAGGTGTGTCGCATGCAGCATCTTTCGAGTTCGTGTCTCATGTCTCATGTATCATGTTTAGATTTTATGTCTACTTCAAGTGGTTCATGCGCCACCCTGTGCTTCGGTGGTGGATCGAAAAGGTGTATAATGGCGCGTGGATGGCAAGAGCTATACTTGTTGTGGGTGATCCAGAGCTTGTATACAGGTGGGATGGAGGGGATTGCCATCCATGGTGGTGACGAGTTTTGGTTTTGAAGTCTGCTTTACTCTTGTATACTTGGGTTTTCTGGGGCAATATAAATGGTGGGTAGGGTCTATATATACGGGTTGTCACGGTAATGGTAGTGCTGTGCCGCTGTGGTTTTTGGTCGGTCTCCGACTACTGCCACTCTAATGTCGATATTCTTGTCGTTGCGGAGCGATGCGTGGGGAAGGTTCATCATATACTGTGCTTGTTGGCTGACGTACTTAAGCTGATTTGCTATGACTCTGACGGTCATTAACGCTTCGAAGCTTTGAAGGCTTGGAAGACGAGGGAATATGCGGTTGCCAACATTGCCATGGCCAGCCTTTGTATTCGAATTATAAGTACGTCGTCTAGCGCCATCTTTCCCAACAACCGTTCACAATAGCTATTCACAGCATCATAGTTGTTATGTCAAGCGTTGTGATAATCGACAACGAGTCGTTGTTTCAACTCCGTAATTCTAGTGACATGCACATCATTTGGTCATTCTTCACATTGTGCTTTACGGCGACCCCACGACTCCATACGAGTAAGGGGCTTTCTTAGGCTCTTGACCGGTTTTGACATGAGAGGAAAGATGACTTAGCGCAAGTATAAAGCCTACCGGGAGAGCCCTCACTCCATTTTACTTCATCCCTGGTGTACATGTCATTCGAGACCGTCGAAACGAGCGCTCTCCCTGATGCATCCGGAGTCTTGCCGCTCGTTCATTGGGATTACCCCAACTATAAACCCAGATGGAAGAATACTTCATGGAAGCTGTCCAGGATCTCTCGAGCAGGTGCTCTGGAAGAAAACGCACTCCAAGGGCACCATGGCCTTGCCAAGATCCTGAGGTGCTCTCGTTCCTCTAGAGCACCTGATCTGATGCAGTGCATCCCGGAAGTTTCTACATATCTTCCAATATACATACAACCTTTTACATCGTCTACCGGAAGAAAGAGAGCTTTATTGGTGAGTGTCAAGCGTGTTTGCAAAACAGTGCCATTTTTGAAGTCGTGTATCAGATCGGAATTAATTACAAAGGCCAACGCTGTGAACTAAAAGGATGCAACAACGACATTCGCAATATTTTACCACCCCTTATTAGTACGTGCGGGTGTTTTGGCGAAACGCAACAATTTGGCCTTCATAACTCCGTTGCAGATCAATGGGGGTACCACCCGAGAGATATTACACTATTAACTGACGAAGGTAATAACCCTTTGCCCACTAGGCGTAACATCTTGTATGGGATGAATCACTTGGTGTCGCACGCAAGAGCTGGTGACTCATTGTTCATTCATTGTACGTACTCTATCCGACGATGCGTTTGTAAATCACCCAACTGGCTGACACAGTTTCGGGACATGGGAGCCAAATAGAAGACCCGGATGGTGATGAAGTCGATGGATATGATGAAGGTAGGATTCAGGCACGCCAGAGATTCTTATTGACATGCGCGAAGTCATATTTCCAGTCGACTATCAAGAGGCGGGTGTGATTGTTGACGATGTCAGGAGTATGCCATTTTTTATCAACAGAATAGTTCTAACTATCTCTTAGGAAATACACGATATTTTGGTTAGTATCCCCATGTAAAGAAAGCCTGAGATATCTTAGACAGTCATTGAAAAAAAGCTCGCAGGTGAAGCCATTGGTAGCTGGCTCACGGTTGACGGTATGGAGCCAATCGACGACGTAATGTCACCTAACAATTTGCTTTATAGGCCCTCTTTGATGTGAGCATCTTCCTTCACGACTTCAAGCACTGAAATTGCCTTTCAGTCGTGTCATTCTGGTACGGTACTCGGTGAGTCTCAAACCAACATCACCGAATTACGCTGAATAGTTCTTAGATTTACCATATATTGTAAGACAAGTGGTGTCCTTTGTATTTTTTTTCCGCCTGATTGTCGTAGTATGACTCTGGAGAACAGAGGTTCGTGCATGGTGTTGCACCAGGCGCTCTTATTAGGAAACAGTCCAAGGCACAAGTTGTAAGCATGAGTCTCGAGTTGAATTACTCAGACACTAGCAAGACTCATTTTTGGCTAGGTTTGCTTCTCGGGTTGCGGGGATTCCGAAAAGAGTGAAAGCATCACACTACCTGGTCAATCCATGAGCGGAATCATGACCTCGGTGGGTGAAACTAGCCTGAAATTTGTTCTTCTAATCACATTCTTGAAGGCTTTCATTGATGTTTTTTGTCCGTCTCACACTCTTATCACAGGTTTGATGAGCTAATTGTCGGATTCTGTTCAGCTCAAAAACAAACTCCAACATTCCAAAACGCATCGGAACAAATCTGTGCGTTCATTCGTGGAATACAAGATGCCGAACAACAACCTCAATTCTCCTGTTCATATCCTCTCGTTTGTCAATGTCTCCCTGTCAAAAGTATAACAACTGATATTACACAGAACACATCGTTACCTTTCTATATCTGAACGTCCCTTCAAATTGAGATTGAATTAATCATGCGCATCTCTTGTTCCCAATCAAACCTTTCCGTAAGATGATCACAAGTATGCCATGGTATATGTCAAAGATTGGGGGCCGATCGCACAGGTGCCACCGCTCACCTTGATGACGTTATTCGGTCTTCGGTGCCTCGGTGTGCCTCGTGACATGGCAAGTAACTCGCTTGTGGGAACCCGCAAAGTTCAAACCATCTTCTCAAAAATCCAAACAGGTGGGAAGAATATGTTGTCAACTTCCACGCTCATTCGGACGTTTGAAAGCATCATCTGGATGTGAACGTTCGTTGTTGCAATATCCATAACTTCGATAAGCTAGGTGATACCGTCAGACCGAATTGTTCGCAAAAATGATCGGTTCCCGCACAATTAATCTGAACTTTGCACAAAAATCGTTAATCTTTCGTAACTTATCGCAGGTTATGGCGCTTCTTTGGCCTGTGAAGCGCTAGAAGTGCTTGAAATGGCGATTAGAAGTTTCTACAGGAGCTGACGATGAGTCTGGAAACAGGGTCATCTGCTCAACAACCATCATATAATCTCCGTTGCGTCCTGCAAGTGAGCACTTCGCCCGACTCCTATTCGTCTCCCCCGGGAGGCGAAAATCTCATGCTGTCAACGAAGCTCGCCCAGACTGGTAATGTCAACTCTTCGTCCCTCAGGCTGTTAGCGCTATGAGGGCGGGAGCGTGATGCTTCTTGTTTCATAAAGGTCTCATACTAACTCCCAGTCACCGGCGCCCTTTATCGAACAACAAGAACTGCATAACTTATATTTTGCCCGCGTACTCTGAAGCGGTAGTGAGACGCGAGCACGCATTGATTATCGGGAGCATTTATGTTTGCCCCTTCTGCGAACCTGATTTCGTAAGTGTGTATTCTTGATCATCACTAACATACCTCATTGAACGACAGAGATAAATGCAGGGGAAAATGTGTTCGTCGACTCCGGAAGCCGCACGGTATTGACTCCTTTGAAAGGAGAGACATAGAACGGAATTCAGACTCTACCTATGCAATCCCTGTCGCTGTCGTTCCCTTGAGCCGATCTCCATCTCCAAAGTAAGCTGTCTACCCCAAGCGATCAGTCCAATCTTTATCCAGATTGCCAGACCTATCATTGACAGAGCACACCGATCACTGGTGCGCCAACAACCTCTGCTGACTTCCTCTGGTTCAAATGCAACCCTTGGTCGATCAATGCCATCATGTAGTCCTCTTGATAGTGGGAGTGCTCAATTACAACGCGATACTACAGCATTATTACCTCACCGCTTACGGAAAAAACCTTCCCAACCTTTTCAGCAGCAGGCACGAGATTGCATGGAGCCATTAAGGCGACGCGTGCATTCGCCGTACAATGCCGAACGGCGGTCTGTTAATGCAAATTATCATCGTGACCAGTATCCGAGTGAGCAGATAGAAACTGTCCACACAAGCAAAGCATCCCTCCGGCCGATAAGAAAGAAAGCACTATGTGTGAGTCCTTTTGAATTTATATATGAGTGTCTGTCACGATTTCTTGGGTAGATTGGCATAAATTACAAAGGCCAGAACGGGGAGCTTCGTGGCTGTGTGAATGATGCTTGGAGCATGTCGGAATTTCTGAAATGTCAGTCCATCCTCACTTTCTCTTACCTACTATAGCGCGACGTGAAACCATGTCACAGCGTTCTGGAATTATGCGCAGGATGACATCATGGTGCTCACGGATGAGCTTTACTTGAATCCGAAATATATGCCGACGAAACGGAACATTCTCAATGCACTACGATGGTTGGTGAAAGATACCCAGCCTGGAGACTGCTTGTTTTTCCACTGTGAGCTGCATGTCTGTCGAATTACAAAGGGACTTGACGATGCATCCAGTTTCTGGACATGGAGGACGAATTATAGGCTTGGATGGTGTAGATGGATCTGAAAAGGGTATAGTTAGATTGTCCACATGCTTCAGGGAAGGCTGACAGGAAGATGAGCTATCCATCCGATTGACTGGGAATCAGCTGGCGAGATTGTCAGCGAGGTAAGTTTGTAGCTGCTTTGCTTGGTTATGAGGGAGACAGCTTCTAAACAGGTCCTTTATGACGTAATGGCAAGTGTTTGGAATGCAACGACGAGGTCGATAACTTAATACTTCAACATCGTCACAGGTCAGACCCTTACCTCCCGGTTGCCACCTTACAGTGAGTTCGCGAGCAGCCCGTTGCGTCAATAGTTTTAAATGTCATGACAACAGGCGTTATTTGATGTAAGTCCCACTTATCCAGCCTTAGACTGGCAATATCATGGTCACTAGTCGTGTCATTCTGGAACCGTCCTTGGTATGAAACGACCATAATAATGTTTCATCATGACTGATTGTTGTCGTACAGATTTACCGTATATCGTCAGTCCCCATTGATGGTATGATGCCTTTATTAATAACTTGCTCAGTATCAAGCCAATGGTCGTCTAAAATCGCATACTACGACCTCTCAAGCTCTTGCAAAGTACTCAAGAGCTCATGTGGTACGTGGACCTTTTAAAGATATTCTTGCCTCGAAAGTCCGCTTGACAGTCAACGATAGGTCTTATTTGCAGGATGCAGTGACCTTCAAGGTAGCGGAGGCATCATACGGGGTGGAGAAGAGTTTCTCGGAGCTATGTCCGCTGTGCGTTGTGATGATAATGTATCCCTGCGTTTACCTGACCAGACACATTATCAGGCCTTCATCTCTTCACTCAGTGAGCCGTAGTATTTTCGCAATGGCAGCTCCATTATTTACTGGGAATAGCGGCAAACTCAACCCAAACGTACTTGGAGGTGTTAGCGTCAGTGAAGGATATTTTACGCCGTACTCAAAGGCAGACGCCTCAGCTGTCGAGCTCCTATCTAATCGTATGTCAACTTCATACCGCCTGCATTTACCGACTATTGACAAATTCATCAGGATGCCAACCGCCGGTGCCTCTTGTGAAGATGTAGTAGTCTTTTTATTCGTATTTTGTCGGTACAAGACGGGAGTCGAGTGATGAGACTCGTTCTTTTTCCGAGGGTCGTAGCATAATAACCATTGTACGAGCCTCGCACAATATCGATGTGTGATCTCCCCAAAAATATTACCATTTAGAAGCTTGAAGACGAGGAACGGAGCGCTGCGATGCAGAGAGAAGAAGGCCGCCAAGGTGTAGGTGTAGGAACAATAGAGGCGTCAGAGTGTCTAGCTCTCCTGAGCAAGGAGCTTAAAAGCGCCATGCTGCATTTTATGCAGTAAAGCATAGGTGAAGCGAAGAAGGATGACCCGGCGGCCCGGGCCGTCTTAAGTGAATCCTGCGCCACTCATCTTCTGTTGTATGTATCACGTGAACGACGCCCAGGAAGCAAAGCAAGTATCTTCGAATGGCATTATGGCAGCACTTATAAGTAGTAGGTCCAGTGCTACTAAACGGATACTTTTCTAGGTAGAATGTGGTATATTCAACAACAGTCACCGTGCAATTCCAAATCTTTCTTGGTTCCCTATAGCTGGCTCCGATGATGGATCCAGTCACGGTGACCCAACTTCAGTCCTGGCCCGGGGTTCCGCGGGTCAGCTGAGCAGCATAGATGGTAATATAAATACCACTCGTATCGTGGATATCGTATGTGATATCTCATCCAGCCATGCCTTCCCCGGTAGACGTCCGCTTCGCTGAAATTGCGCAAGAAATTGCTTGTGATATCCTTACCAAGTCTCAGGATGATGACAATATCCTCCAGTTCCAGGAAATCTCGAGGACATTTGTATGTGAGTGCTTATACAATTACTCGCGCAAGGAGATTTTACAAAACATGAACAGCGGACACTATCACAGGTATTCTATCTCTGTGTGAAGCATGAACTCACCTGATGGTCATCTTATTCAGTACCGACGAAGGAAATGAATGCATATGCTCTCCGCGCATCTCTCGGCGATGATGTATATTTCGAGCCATCCACCGCCATACTCGAAGACCACGTCGCAAAGATCACTGGGAAAGAAGCGGGCCTTTTTCTACCAACAGGCACAATGTCGAATCAAATTGCCCTTAGGACTCACTTACAACAGCCCCCTTATTCAGTCATCACAGACGCACGGGCTCACATATACCGGTGAGTTTGCTTGTTGCTCCAGGAATATATTTGCGAACTTTGTCAGCATGGAGGCTGGTGGCGCCGCATTCCACTCCGGTGCTAACAGCATCCCAATCATTCCTGCTAATGGTATGCTCCATCGCAATCGGCCCCGTAGTTTCATTTATTATTTCCTCATGACCAGAGCACCATCTTACATGGGAGGACATCGAGCCTCGCATTGTCTCTGGCACAGATGTGCATGTGTAAGTTTCAAAGTACTAAAAGTCTCACTCGACTGCATCTATGACATTGTCACTCTTAAGTGCCCCGACCCGTATCATAGCGCTTGAGAATACCCTCAACGGAACCATCATGCCGCAGGATGACGTGATGGAAATTTCGAAGAATGCACATACTCGAGACATTATCATGCACCTCGACGGTGCGCGAATCTGGCACGTTGCAGCAGAGACAGGATTGTCCATGAAAGAGCTTTGCGATCCATTTGACTCTGTAAGCTTGTGTCTCAGCAAAGGACTGGGTAAGAACTGCGCTGAAAATGCTTCGTCATTGACGTGATAACTCACCGATAGCTTAGGTGCACCGATTGGAACCATCCTTGTTGGTTCAAAACCATTTATCACTAAGGCGCGATGGTTCCGCAAGCTCTTTGGTGGGGGCATGCGCCAGACTGGATACATGGCTGGCTGCGCTGCATACGCACTCACTCATAACTTCCCTCTACTCCCTCGGGTGCATGCCCTTGCAAAGCGGATGCAGCAGGGCCTGGAAGAACTCGGCGTTGGCATTCTGAGCCCCGCTGAAACTTGCATGGTTGGTAATATCTTAACAAGCTGGAGAATTCGACCTGAATATGATTTGAAATTTTCCAGTTGTTCTATGACCCATCACCCATCGGGGTTGAATATTGGGAAATAGTCGAGCGGTCCGCGCAGCTTCCGCAACCCATTAAGCTAAACGGCTCTCGCCTTCTCATGCATATCCAAACATCGCCACAAGCAATAGAGGACTTCCTCGAGCTCATACGTACGCTCAAAGAAGAGAAGGCTGCTGCAGGATGGAAACCCGACAGTGCACCACCCAAGAAGAAGACCCCCTTTAGGGACGTATATGTCAAAGCCGTCAGGCCAGTATAAATATAAATTGTCAATATGTATAAATACTGTATGCACAGAGATCCGCGGAGCCAACTTATGCTGCCCATCTCATAGGAACTGCGGTCATCCTTCTTTTCACCATGCATTAGTTACCAAATTGGATGTTGTTTGCTTGTCCGCACCTCCAAGTCAACATCGTTCGACATCAATTGATCGATTTCGGTATACCTAGCTAGTGATGATCTTCCTGTCCAGATTGTCCGCGGGACAAAGACTGTGATACAAACATCATTTAATCATGGATGACAGATTTGGTTGCATCACAGGCAGGCTATACCGTGCCATTACAAACCTCATTTCCATCACCTGGATACTCGGAACTGTATGTGCCGCGAGCTCCTCGCACTGCACTACCTTGTAGTTTTGATTGTCGTGTTATGCAAAACACCGCTATGAACCATGACTCGAACCCAGCTGGGACCATCGACAGGATCGACCATCGGACGACAGAGACTCAGCCGACTGTTCCACGGTGTTACAGCCCAGGAGTGTTACGGTGTTGCGAAAAGAACCTCAGCCTTTTTCCTAATAATGAAAAACTTGCGTACAGCGTAACCTCATATTTGAACTTGAATGTCATGACTGTTTTTTCTCGCCAAAGTCTTGCCTTGCTTAGTCCAGCGTGTAAGTAATACTGGTGCTTTAAAATTACCACACTCGTGTGGATGTTCATCAGGCGACCAACACCCATCTGGATTGTTAGTGGCTTGCATTAATGTATGCGCAGAAGGCTATAATAACAATATGTTTGGACTGCTGTGCTCGCCCTCACATACGAAAACAAAGCACTACCCCTTCCCAACATACCGCTGCTTTTCATACTCCTTCCAGAGCGCCTTCATCACACTCTTCCCACCGGCATCCAGTGCACTCAGCATCACGGCATCACGACTATGCGTACCCATCATTTCGCACAGCGAAAACAGGCCCGGTTCAAGCTCACGCCTCACATCCGCCCGCATGACACACAGCGGATCGTTCACAGCATCGATGTACGCAGTAACCACATAAGCAGCATGCTTGGCGAATGGCTTTGACAAACTCTCTGCCTTCTGCTCCGTGCTGGGTTGAATGTGTGTGCGGGGAACAGTCTTTGCCGTCAGGGAGGTGAAGAGCCGCGCAAGTGCGCGAGCTTCTGTCACACCGAGAGGTTCAGATGGTGCTATCCATGAGGGGAGGGTGTCGGTGACAATGCGGCTCTGCTTCGCTGCTAGCTGGGGCCGTAGGCTACGCATGCATAAAACCAGTTGGCGGAGGACCATGCCCAGATGTGGCAGAGTGTGGACGACAAGATCGCGGCGCAGTCGGACGAGTGCGTTGAGGATGGCGGTGGCGGCGTGGAAGACAGAGGATGTGGTGGTGCTGTTATGTGTTGGAGAGCCGCATAGAACTTTAGAAAGCAGGGCATAGATAGGGCCTAAGTCGATGGTGCAAAGCGCTGCGGGCTGAGGTGGAGCATTCAGTTAGGCTTAATGATATCATGCACTACGACGTACCCTATCTGAACACTGCCGAACCACGAACTCGAGACAAGCTACCTTCAAGTTCACAGGGCCAGCGAAGTATTGTGTGTTTCCAATGAAGAGGTCTGAGCACCTGTTGAAAAACTCCTGAATGACCTTTAGTGTCCCTACGATAGCGTTATTCTGGTGCTCAGATGGTAATAAACGCTATCTTTTTACCTTGAGGTGGCTCGTGTAACAGCACTGCGGCCACGTGTACTAGCCGCACGCACTGAGCTGGAAGAAATCGCGCGCTTGCAAGTGCCTCATATACCGTATCCAATAAGCGTGAGAAATCATCGATCGGAAGGTGCTTGCATCCTTTCAAGACGACTTCATCCAAGGCTACCTGGTCTTCTATATCTCAGATGTCCACGATCGGTGGAGCCAATGCGCAATAGACGCACCAGGACCCATGGAAAATGCATACACTCCTATTGCCAGGTCGAGATGCATTCCGCGATCGACATTAGGTAAACAGCGCAATTCCTCGAAAAGAAGTCCCAAGGTTTCTGCAGAACAGTTGAATTTATCTCTATTTCTCAACAGGGCGACGGCGATTTGCCGGCCGTACCCTGATGTTGCCGGAGTAGCTAAGAATTCAAGACGAGTCAGGAATGTGAAAAATGAAGGGTGCGTATGCTTACCGGGTACGCCCAACCAATGGCCAAATGAAAGGTAGTGTGCCCACGCTTTGATAGTCCCGCACGAGGGTAGCGTATCGCTGATGTTGGACTGAGCAGCAGGAGTCAGTGCAGCATGCAGATCTTTCATTGATGCAATCGTCGAGTCGGACAGACTGTGATAGGTGGTATCAGACGAAATTCTTTTGGATGATGAACAAACACACCTGGAAACGGAAAAGTCCCGTGTGAGACGCTCGACCAGTTGCAGCAAACATGACTGGGAAAGACTCCTTTCCTTGAGGGAGCAAGACTGCGCAATAGAACAGAAGATGGAAATACACGAGGCTGAAGCTGAAGGATCTTTATCTGAAATTCGGAGGAGGGCACTGCCTAGAGCGTTAATAGCCTAACAGAAACACAGGAGAAGACATACACGATATAGAGCTCCGCAAGATTTATCGTGACCTCTCGCAAGACTTTATCATCAAGAATCTCTGTGGTCATAAGGTGCTTCACGTAGTCACTTGCGCTCTACAAATACGTGTCAGAAAGAACTAACAAAACGGCATATGAAACGTACATCATAGTCTGACGTGTTCAGATACCCAAGTTGCCCCATCCGATGAAGGAATACACGGATATGTGACAGTATTTTCCATACCTTTTCTTGGTCGCTTGCTTCATGTCGCTTGCGTTTCGCTGTCTCCTCCCTGTTAGTGTGCAACGCCGAGGAAATAGCAACATCCCCTTCTACTGCTCGACGCATGAGCTCCACACGAGCCTGTCTAGTGAGGTATTCCGGGGGAACGTACAACAGGAGGCAATAAGTCCTGCCAAGATGATCACTCGCAGAACCTTTCAAAGAGGTAGGCGAGGAGTTGAGGTATGCAAGCACGGAAGCTGTCTCCGTTAAAGTGGCAAACGTCAGATCACGAAAACAAAGTGGAAGGAAAGCCGGGGGAGCATGAAGGATAATCTCACCTCGTATATTCCCCATCTCCCAGAACTGTGCATTGTGCAAAACGCCCCAGATGATGTCTCTTGGCTGCAAGCTCTGCACATCCGTTTGACGAGAAGAGGGCGAGATAGATAAGATAAGCTTAATGAGGCGGTCAATGGAGGATCTAGATGCTTGGGCGCTGTGTGGTAGTTGTGTACATTAATCACGAGAACCACAAATAAAAAGGAGCAAAAAGAAAACACATACTCTATGAGATCTAACCACCGCTCTACGATTAAGTAGAGCACCATCAATCCGCTTTGCGAATTTGACTCTTGTTTCTCGACATAAGCTAGCGCAAAGTCAATCACCGTCTCCACTTCTACATCCGTCTCCGATGTAGCAGACCATGCAAAGAGAGATCGTAACTATGAAAAAAATCAGAACGTTCAGGTAAGAGAGAGACGATACACACAATCTCAAGTACCAACTCGCCCCCCACTTCTTCTATCTTTATGACCTCCAATAGCCCTCGCACATCTGCTGGTTTTCCGACGTCTCTCCAAGACGGTAGATGGTAAGCAAGACGAAGAAGCGAAGATCCCGTTACTTGGTCTGCCCATGATATTGTTGAGGTCCTCTGACAAAGAAGCGAGACAGATGCCTCGATGGCCCATATGCCAGCCTCACGGACCGCATCACGGACCTCAGCAGTGACGAAGGAAGATGGGAAGTTAGATAGGAATTGGGCCGCCAGTTTGAAAGTGAGGGAAAGAGAAAGTGCATAGGCATCTATTTCCCGCGTATTCTTTGAGGGTGCTGAACTCGTGGGCAGTAGGGTATTTTCGCTTTTCCGCCGCTTTGTACGTGGTTTATCCTCAACTTCCACCTCACTAGTTTTGATGAGCGACGATAGATTTTGGTATGTGTTGAATGTCTCTTTGAGAGTCGAGAAAATATCAGCTGCCCCCTTCACTTGTGTGGGAGTGAGGAATATACGGAGTGCCTGTGCGAGCGATGAAAGGTGTGGGCTAGCGAAAATAGCAGAGGTGTGTGCATGGCCATAGAGTTCTTGAGGTAATGCGACGGATGTGATGGAAGGAAGAGAGGTACAGGCGTCAATGAGTGCATTACTATAGACGTGTAATGTGCGTGTCTTGGTGTGGAAGTCGAGAAGGAAGTTGAGAAATACGTTGGCCGATTTATGTATGGAAGGAACAGGACGGGTCTGAAAAAAAAGCCATCAGGGATGATAAAATTTGTTGGATTCTAAGGTGATTGAAGCAGGATGATCCCGCCCATCCGAAACGATGTATCAGTGGCGGAGAAGGGACCGACCCGACAGAATAGATGAAGAGAGTAACAGGGGGGCGAAGCTCACCAATATCAACCGAGGAAGTATCCTTCCCACCACTGGCTCGATCACATCATAGTCAACCCTTGCAAGTACAACCAGCACATCTAAAGCCAAACGTATCACCTCATCTTCCGCTTCCGCTTCTCTTTCCAATACCCGTACCGCGTCTTCCCTCAACCCTTCCACAACTCCCTCATCCTCACATTGACTTGCATAAATCCGCTCGCTCTCGATGATACTTATCAAACCTACTCTCGTTCCCCAGCTCTGAGCATTCCCGGTCAATAGCTTGAGGCAGGATTTGAAAAATGCCATGGAAGCAATTCTCATCTCGTTCTCGCGGCCTTGAATTTTATTCTGGGAAGCGGGGAACAAAGTGGTGCGGTAGCGCCGCAGGAAGTGCATATGGGCACTGAAGAAGCGAGAGAGGAGGGGGATAGCGGTATTTGTTGGCGATGAGTTGGGGAAAGAAGATAGGGCCGTGAATAGACTCTCTGATGAGGAAGATGCACGAAGCGCATCGAGGGAAAACAGCGTCTCTGTTCCGGCGGCATATACCGCTTCGTTCAGCTGCGGAGGCAGATGAGATGATGGTGAGACTGCACGAATCCAGCATGAGAGATGGGTCTGGAGGAAGGTGGTGTGCAGCTACGAAGATGAATATTAGCCTTTCGCTGTAGAAAAAGAATGTTATTGTACACCTTCTTCTTGTTTCCCGCATTGCCGAATGCTTCTCTATATGAACATACAATTGCCTCACACATGCTTTCCAAGGCCTCATCGCTACCTAGCTCATTGGAAACGCTCAATACAGTACCGAGGGATTCTAGCAGCACCTCCACGCCCATTTTGTGCACGCTTAACGGCCATAAGACAGAGAAACATGGACGGACGAGCAGAAGGAGGTCTTTCGAATCCGCATCTGGCAGGTCCCTCAACAAAGTGAGCGTCGAGACAATGATGGGTGCGAGCGGAGTACGGTTGAGAAGGGATCCGAGCCACACTTTTGGACCGCGTGCATTTACTCCTACACTCGCATCCAGAACCTTGCGAAGAAGGCACCAATACCGCAAATCAATCGCGGGGTTATCGCTGGTTCACTGATGATCAGCTACGAGAACCAACACTATACGAATAAACCATTGACGAACGTGGCTTTGGACTTGTCTTTGAGCAGTCGCGTGAGTATGAACTCAGCGATGAGCTCGTGCTTATTTGGGATGTGAAGCGTAGTGTCATCCCATGCTGTACATGCAATATGGATTTTTGACGGGCTTTCCGGGTTGGGAGGATCAGTGGGCGCTTTCAGAAGGCGGACAAAGGATTGGGCGGATAATTGAGTTGTCATCGAGAGATCATGGACGCGCGATGAAAAGTTATATGTTTCACGTGATGCTGCTATAACTAACCTTTGCACCCCCCATGGCGGGGTCGATATGCTGGGTACTTATTGTTTCAACGTTCCATTTGTTCACAACGAAGTCTTTTCCGCTCCTCACAATGTCTTCTCAAAGCATAGCTCGCTGGAACGCAATTCCAATGTCCCGGCCAGACCCAGACACTCAAGAAGCAAAATTAGAGCAAAGTCAAACTAATTCAATCAAGGTACTCTGCCATATTTTCTGGCACCAATAAAACACCCCTACTGCCCTTCCCTACATCCATCCCAGCGCTCTCACCAAGATGCCGATGACAGCGACGACGACAATGTCTCACTTATCTCACGATCGCCCTCCCCTGCGCCAAATGCAATGGATATTGAGAAGTACGACGAACATGTCCGCGGTCTAGCGACGGAGGTTATCACTGTCGAGACAAGAATCAAAAGCTCAAACAAGGGCTTTGCAATGCTCGCAAAACTCGGGTGGTCAGAGGGACAGCCGTTGGGGTTATCCGCAGATGGTAAGTTCAATCATTCCTGTTGGGATAGCACCGCTAACTCTCTGCTGCAGCCCGTGTCGACCCTATACCATTCCAAGTAAAAAATGATTTGACCGGGCTTGGAAAGACCACCCAGGATTTTCGAATGATCGAGACAACAGTTGCCGAAAGGCGCAAGTTGGACTCCGAGCGACAGCGGAAAGAAACCGGAGACCAACGGAAAGCACGAGAGGCAAGCCTGACCGTGCAAATTAACTTTCTGGACGTAATGAACTTTTTCTAGGATGATGCTGCCCGTCAGGCCGCTCTCAAATCAGAAATTACGGATACACTCAAAGCCTTCTATTGCGTGCTTTGTGAAAAGCAATTTCAAAATGTTGCACAATATGATGAGCATACAAACTCATACGCGCACCACCACAAAGCGCGCCTCCGGGATATGCAAGCTAATACACGTATGACATCCCAGGAAGATATTGATAAACGGAAAGAGAAGGAGCGCAAGCGGGAAGAGAAGGAACTTCGCAAAATTGCGAAAGCCGCTGGGATCAAAATGGCAAAACCTACAACTATATCAGTTCCCATACCTCCTACATCAGTGCCTGCTGGAGAATTGTCGCTTTCATCTGAGGCACAACCTAGTAACTTCAAGAAGGCTGGTTGGGCAACCGTCTCAACAACCGTTGACCCCGCAGCGGGTACCCGAAGGTCCGGTTATGCGTCTCTGGATTCCAATGCATCCCCATCTGTACCAGCGCCTCCCCCGCTAGCGACAGCTTCTCACAATGCAGCAAGTGCTATACCAGTATTTCGCACTGGCGGTTGGACATCTCTTGACACCGGCAGCTCTCTATCAACTCCACCTCCCCACCACGCTGCGCCGCCGCCACCGCCACCACAACCCAATGAAGCCCCACCACCTCCCCCAATACCCCCTATGGATGCACCCCCTCCTCTCCCTTTAATCAATGCACCTCCTCCCGGTGGGCGACCTCCTTTTCCACCTACACCAGGCGGCTGGGGATCTGCTGCACCCTCATCGGACTCTCATAGATGGGACTACTCTGCCCCAGCGCCGACGTTCTCGCAGCCTCGGAGTCCGCCTCCAACAGCAGCAGCAGTTATCCCCCCCGCATCAGGCAGTCTAAAGGCCCCGGTTCCCCCACCTGCCACGCCCCAAGCAAGAACAGGTTGGCAGCAGTGGAAGCGGGGCGGTAGCTCGACGAAACGCAGATAGGTTATAATCTTTCATTCCATGAGCGCACTTATACTTGTTCATTGAATATATTTTTACATCGTTCCGACACTCATTACATCATGTCGACTACGCCCTTTGATTCCCTTATGCTGTGGCTGTCGTCTGTGCAGTATATATCTCAGTGTGTAATTATCGCAGAAAGCAATACATGCAGATAATATGCATATGGCGGCAGAAGTTCCAAAAATGTGACGGAGATCCCGGATACGGTCCGCGAGTGTTTCAGCGCTAGCGTCCCGGATTTCCACGCTTCCACTGTCGCATCGAGTCGAGGGTGCTGCAAGCATACATATGGACATAAGCGATGTTAACGTTCCAACACGGAAGACCTGGCAGGTGCAGACAATGATTAGATGGAGGACGACACGGAAACGTTCAAGTTCGTTTCAAGATGACGACAATCACACGACAATGTATATCTTTACTTCCGTGATAAAAGTTCGTGGAAGTGAAAATATGCAATCCCGGGCTTGTTGTCCTGCGGATTACGTAACAACCATATAGTACGCACTGAGGACGCACCAAGTGAAATCCCCCTGACCAGGGTTCATTGTCGAGATCGGGGTCACTCACGTCGCACATAGATAATTGGTCGCTGATTTTCATTGAGACGACCATCGACAACTGGAATTAACAACTAACTACATTTGCTATTCTTTAATTTTGGTGATGTATGTATGCACGTTTGCTTAGAGGGACAGCTGCGAGACGAAGAAGTAAAAAAAAATTTGCAAGGTTATAAAGATCAAGAGGACAGTCGGAATTAAAAAAGAACAATAAGCGGGGATGAAGAAATACGTCTACCCAGTATCACCCAATGACGACGCGTAACAACCAGATATGTACAACACGTGAACGTCGCAGGTAGGCAGGAGGAATTACTCTGACTCGCTGCCCGAGCTGTCATCTGAAGAAGAGTCCGACGAATGATCGCTGTCGTGCTGACGAGAAATTGCAGGTACGGCATGTGACGCAGCTGCAGCTCCATTAGGTTCCTCGAAGAGCCGCATCCGCTCTTCTAATTTACGGATCTTCTCGGCTTCAGCAGTCTCGTCCATGCTCTTCCGTTTCAGCCCACCGGTACCCGTGCCTTTACCGGTTCGATTGCGTTTCTGTGTTGGTTGCCGCAGTGGTCGAAGTACGTAGTTATAGAGTTTCGTGAGGACATGTGGTGGTAGTACGTCAATCTCGAGTTCGATCTCCTCGGTGCTCTGCATACAATGTTATTAAAATGAAAAAGTAATGATGTGCTTTTGACTTACATCACGGATTTCTGGGACGCCCTCGTGAATGATTTGAATGACCTTCTCAAGTTTGACCCCATCGAGACTGGTGATTGCCTCGCTCAAGTCCTTCTTCTGCTCGAAGGAGAGAACGTCGTCCTCCGCGACAGGTTTCTTCGTGGTTTTGCGCTTGTTGCCATTGGTTGCAGGAGCCGTCTTTGGTGCTCGTGCAGCTGCCTTGGAACTGGACGCGACAGGAGCCTTCTCTTTCTTCTCCTTCTTCTTCTTCTCCTTTTGCGGCTTGGCCTTGAGAGCCATAAGATTGCCGCGCATCGACTCGATCTGAGCCTCCATGGTGGCTATCCTACCTGTATATATCAGGTGCATCAACGGACGGTCGCACTGTAGGTGTGAGGTATACTTACGATTCCGTTCCTCTTCCGACTCCTCATCTTCATATTCCTCTTCCTCGTCGTCACTCAAGTCTCTAAGAGGCGGAAGATGCTTCCACTTCTCATCAAACAACCGCTGCAAATCAATCCCTGCTTGATTGACAGGTGTACCGGAAGGATTGAAGTGGAAGCAGTTGCGAATCATGAGTTTGAAGTCTTCGAAAAACTTGGTGGCATTAGGGTACTCCCCGGCCTCGAGTTTCTTCCGCATAGTCGACATGTCCATGGGCTTCTTGATGACCTTGTAATATGATGGGATATCAAGCTTAATTGCATCTGAAAGTTTTTCATGAGATCTGAACGCACGGAACGATTCTTGTTGACATACCAACGGGTTCATAGAACGGATGTGCGATATCCCAATGCTGCTGTCGCCGCAGATCACTCAAAATCTTCGCGCAATACTTAAGCTGCTCTGCGGTACCGTCGTCCTTTGGAACCTTTACCTTGCGAATCTTCTTCGGCACATCGGCGTAGGGTAAGTCCTTCGGAGGAGGTGGGTGTATCTCACGTTTGGGCCGCGCAGATACCTGCTCGGCTTCATTGCGCCGAATGATGGGAACTGAGGTTGAAGGGCGGCGGACAGTGGCCATGGGTACTTTCTCTTTCTTTACAGGAGCCGGGGGTGGTGGGGGAGGAGTTGCAACTTTCTTGACCACAGGAGGCTTTACCTGTACAAATAAGTCGCGCACTCAGCAATGTATGAAAGGGAACACACCTCCGCTGGAGGAGGAAGCTGCTTAATCTGCTTATCAAACACAGACTCGACATGTTTCCCCGCCTGAGAGATGGCATGGTCCGGGCCATTGAACGTGATGCAGTTACTGAAAACCAGCCGCACATCCGACACGAACTCTTCTGCGGTGTAGTAACGCGGATTGTTGGGGTTGGGATCCGGCTTGGCAGGGTTGGACGACATAAGCTTGCGCTCAATGGTGCCGAGGTCCATCGGGTTCTTGATGATGCTTGGGTAATGGGGAACATTAAGAGCGACAGGATCCACGGGCCGCAAGAACGCGGAAGCGTCCTTGAGCTTCTTAAGCGAGCGTATTGTGGACAGACAGAATCGGTGTTGTGCAGTGCTAATCGTCGATATATTGGCACCCATGGGCGTAGGCGGTGCCGCGGTTGGACTCGAGACAGTGGTGTCACCATTGGTTTGGACAGAGGACGCTGTAACAGGAGGGGGAGAGCCAGTCTTCAGGGTCGATAGAACGAGAATAAGAAAGAAGACATGCAGAATTAGCACGCCTCTGGAGGCGCACAGCGACTGAGGTACTTACATTGGCAATAGAAGCTTGATCGGCGTCCGAATATTTGCGCGCGCGCTTAGCTGGGGGTGGTCGGGCATCATCATCATCATCATCCATCGGATTCGAGCGCTGCTGTGAAAAATCAAAATTGGAAGTAGCACGCGACGGCGCAGAGTCCATAGCAGCTGGCGATAATTGGCGTGGGGTGATATCTCCATGACCATTGGTGGTTGGTGACTGTTCCATGTGGATATCCCCGTCAGCGTCAGTAGAATGCACGCCGTTGACGCCATTAGAAGCGCCGTTGGTGTTCGGTACATCTGGGGATGCATTTACCGTCTCCAGGACATCAACAACTGCCTCTGGTGTCTCCTCTGCCATCTTTACATCATCTAACAACTCGCCCTCCTGTGGTGGTGGTGTGCCGCTCGGAGGATGGATTGGGATGGACTCTGTTCCGATAAGAACAAAGGATATAAAAAAGAAGATTAGGGGAGCGAACCTGGATTAAGAGGGGTTGAAATCTCTACGCGAGTGGATGCAGAGTCGAGGATTTCAGACTTTAGAGAGGTTGGAGCATCCGTCTGAGAGTCCGGGATCATATCGTCAAGATTAACGTCTACAGAAATTTATACATTTGAAGTTAGCTGAGATAAGTAATTAAGTAGTGGATAGCGTGTACCGTTGTCGACATTGTCGCCGTTGACGACAGCGACGGCGGGAGGAGGGGTGGGAGCGGGGGAGTGCTGTTCGGAAGTCGCGCTGTGCTCTGTCGCGTTCATGAGTGGCACGTTACTAATGCGTCACACAGCGTGACGTTTTCAGAGGAGGGAGATTTAGGATTTGGGGAATCGGAAAGCAGTCATTGGGTCTTTATAGGCGAAAGGAATTAAGGTTTGACCTGCGCAGGGGCCACTAAAAATTACTCACACCTCAGATCTCACACAGAGTAAAAAGACACAATCTAATCCCTTCTCTAATCCATAAAAATCCATATAATACCCAATCACTCTTCTTGCCCTTCCTCCTCGTCCTCTGAGACGTTCGCAAAAACGGGTTTGGGCTGGTTTTGTCGCCACGCTGGGAAACGAAAAGCAATGACACGTCAGCCAATCGATCAAAACAAATACATCATAACACGTATTTTCACACTCCGCTACGGCCCCTCCCATTTGCCGCAACCCCTCCCCCTCCGCAGCAGAAACTGTTGAAACACGCTGCTCACCTGAAGTCCATTGAGGGTCCTCGTCCGCCAACTTTGCATACTTCAACAGTGCCTCCCTTGGCTAAAGTCGTCAAAGAAAGGGAAAAAAAATGCCAGTTAGGTCCTTGCATAGAAACCATCAAAAAAAAAAGATGCCAGCACGTGATTGTGACATCGAATCACGGTACGCAAGAAATATTGTGATGTAAAGAGAACGTAACCACTCACATCTTCGTCGCGCGTCGTATCCCGCACCAAGTTCTGCACGACGTGCTGTGTAGCACTCGCACCAACCCGCCCTCCCCGACCAGGTCCTGTCACAGGTAATTCTGGCCTCCTGCTCTTCCTTGGGTCCATTCGGTCTTTTTCACGCTTCCTCTTCATTCCCTTCACTATTCCATCTCCGTCTTTGAACATTGGTAATGCATGCGGCGTCAGGATCGTTGGTGCAGCGAGCGCATCTGACATATCCTCCACTGTTGGTCGCTTCGGTGCTCCTTTCGATAGTAACAGCTTGGCACCGTTCAGTGACGTCTCCGGCGAATACAGTACTGAAATAGTCCCGTTCGCAAGTCCCGCAATAATTTGATTTATCTTGGAATGCCAGACCACCTTGACTGGCGTCGTATCCATGTCAATTTCTTTCACAACGCTGAGACTTTCTCGGCTGAGGAATGTCAGCTTGCCTCGCCCACCCTTCGCAGATGCCCCTGTCCCGGTTAGGATATACTTTTCGTCAGGGCTGAATACCGCATTCGTGCCCGGGTACAATGTCGAAGCTTCCGAGTGTGTCGCGAGTGGTTTTTTAAACGCTCGTAGATCCCACACTGTTGCCGCCGTCAGCCGAGCACATGACAAAGATAGTATTCGTACGTACGTTTGACGCTGTCGTCCCCTCCTCTCGTCAGCACCGTTCTACTATCCACGGAGAACACTACAGATCCGGCTTCGGTACCCTTCGTGTGTGCACCCTCAATTGTCATGTTTGGTCTCACAAAATTGGATGATGCCTGCCACATATGCAATGCGCCATCCAGGCATGCTGAGAACAATCATTATATACACCATAGTCAACGAGAGCTTCATAGGACCCACCTCCTCCGATAATGGTACCATCAGTAGAATAAGCGCACGTCGAAACTTTGGTCCGTGTACCACGTTCCTTTGATTTGACAACAATAACAGATTTCTGTTTGCGTCTATTCTCGACGTCCCATATTCTGTCCTGTAAAATTAGAAGTTGTCCACTGAACATAACGTGAGATCTTGCCTAATGGTCGAGTCTGCTGAACTCGTAATAAAATACTGCTTATCCTTCGGATGCCATGCGCAGCTGGAGAGTTCTCCGACGTGTCCACTATAAAGTATATGGTGTAAGCAAGCATTCACACAAAGGTCATTGAACACCGCATACGCTGTATTTTTCATGTCTCTGATATACATGTCACCCTTGACGAACGTTGCTCTATGGTCATTCAAGCTATTCTGTCCTGAAAGAGGATAGATTGAACGTACTTTTCCTCTCCCTCCCGATCAAAGAGCTTGGCTTGAATGGTTCCTGAAGCTACGAGGAACTGTTGTCCATCATTGGAATACTTCAGATCGTTGACCTGTCTTCTAATGTCAAATACATCTTCCTCCCGCCAAAACTAAAGCCACGCACATAGTAACTGCCTGCAGGCTCCCATGTCTTGAAGGACCTCGTTTGCGTCGTCATTCCGCCAAAGTCCCACAACTTACAATCATAGTCATGCGAGCCACTTAAAATACGTGCACCACTCGGGTCCAACGTCAGCGCTGAGATGACCTTGGTATGCTCTTTGAGGGTTGCTTCGTGTGTGATCGGGAACTCGGGGCCCGATAACGAAAAGGCGCCGGGGTCGTATTCGGGCTCATCGACACCAGAACCAGCCTCATCGTCTTCGTTGTCCTCGTCGCCTGCACTGTCAGCATCATGTCTGTAAGAGCTTGCTGATGTGAACGGAGGTCCAGAGTCGTCCAATTCCTCATCAAATTGAGAAGGTGCCCCAATAGGCAGTTTACTAGGTCCTGATTGAGGTAGCAAAGGCTTCGCCTCCACTTTGGGTTGCTGAGCGGATAGAAGACGTTAAAGGACACACGACAACACTGAAAAATATGAGACTGACCACGACCTCTTCACGTTTCGTCTTGTCAAACCTTTTGGGGTCAAGCTCGCGCTTTTTCGCGGCTTTGCCAAACCCAGTAATTCCCATCGCAGAAAATACATCCATGTCGTTCATTTGAGTGAACGGTAGCCGTTGATGGTGATCTGTAAGTAAAGCGAGCGCCTTATTATGCCAGGAAAGTTGACAAAGATTGCAGTCCACTCGTGGAACATCCTGAAATGGAAATTCCCGTGTGGCCCTAATATATGACCCGAGTTACCGTACCTCTCAAGCCAAACCACGTTCTGACCAGGCAGCAAAACCAAATCGATTATTGAACAACAACGATGCTCAAGCGGCAGCGTCCTCCAACACCCCCACCTTCGCTGGACGAAACTCCATCGTTAGCACCATTTCCTGATCGCCCTATCAGACCTCTACCACACCGTGAAGCTCATCCCGAGTTGTCTTCACGTGAGCGTCGCGCTAAGAAACGTAGAATCCATCCTCCGGTGCTAGACGGTACACAGAGAGGGTGGGCGAAACCACTTTATCCTTCGACTCCTCTCGCGGATGACAGCGATGGCGAAGAAGATTGGATAGACGGGGAGGATGACGCGGCAGCTGCCTACGCGTACCCGCGTGTTGCCACATCACCGGGCCATACAGATTATAAGCGGACTAATAGTATGCTACACGATGCACATGCTCTGCACCACCACCGGCTCGTTTTCTCCCAACCGAGCTCTCAATTATCCCCACATATATATTTGCCTCCGCACTCTGGCTTCTCAGCACCTCCATCCATGGCCACGCATCAACCTTTGCAATCAAGTCACGGACTTTGCTCTCCGTCTCCTTTCTCCTCCGATGGAAAGGTGTCGATATCAGCACTCTCTGAATACCCTCTGCCTGGATTCTCTTCCCACCTTGCGCATATAACGCCAGCTCTTCATCAGCCAGCTGCGTGCACCCCGTTGGACTTTCACGAAGTCAAGTCCGTGCGAGAACGATATGAGGATACCAATAGGTACGGTCCATGCGGTCTCATTTATTTATGTCTCATGGCTGATGAAACTTCGAAGGTTGCTGGGATCATTATTCCTTTCGCGAAGACGAGAACTCCAGGGGAGTAACCCCAGTACTACTCTCATCACGGAACAAGGTCACCCGAGATGACCGGAACTTGCTTTGAAATGGAGTGCCCATCAAATGTTGTGACAATAGACCTCTCGTAGACCTGCCATCATCAGCACCCTCGATCAGCCAAGATCTCATCATTCAAATCTGTCGTTAAAGATGTCTCTTCCTCACCGTCACTCGTCTCTGCATTTACTTATCGTTTGCCATGCTCACGTTTTACACTTGATTTGCATTCTAAGGCACGCTGCTTTTACGATCACTATCACATACTGTACCACCATGCATTCCATCTTCCACATGAGGTATTCGGGCATTGCAATTGTTATTTGAAAAACGGAGAGAAGTCTACCCGTTACATGAAGGCAGTGAACAAATTAAAACATCATGCGAATCAAATGCTACTCCTGTACATGAGTAGACAGACCTTCTAGATGCAGAGAGACTTTTGTTCCAAACACATCTGTCAACTCTCTATCCAGCAGCTCACCAAGTCCCATTCCGTCCCGCGAATATCGCCAATCGTCTAATTCTGGCACGTAATCGTAGCGTTTTGGCCCACTAAACAAATTTCGCATTTCATTGATATCATGCACACGGAGCAAAAGAACGATAATAATAGATCAACATGCGACAATATCGGTCAACTAAGAGAAGCCAACCCACCTGAGCGGAGAAGACAGCCATATTTGCTTGTTAGGCGGCTGCTTGTTGATCACATACGTTCCATGCGTGCCCAAGTTGAGCGTCAGGACGCCGCTCTGCAGAAGAAGCAGAAGAATGAGCCAAAGGTTCAACACCACAGACCACCGGAGCGAGAAGGATACGGTGACGTGGTACTTTTAAGCATGCTTACATGGTAGTCCACTTCATATGCGTCATTCCTTACTTCATCCAAGAGTTCCTCGAGCCGTTCGAGTATAGTGGTCATCGTCGCGTCCGACAGCGTATGATACCGCTCCATAGATAGATCACTGCAAGCAGCGGGAGAAAATGGTTGGCCATCTCGAGCAAGAGCGATAAACTGAAGCAGTAAGAGCGGACCTAACATTGACCATAGGTGCAGGCGTGCTCAAAGTCCGTTTGCACATGCAAAAGCGTGTCGTTAGCGGAACCTGCGTTTCCAGTGGGACATGCCTCATGAGGGAGAAAGCCCTATTCGTAAATACAACTGCATTTTGCCAACATAGGCTCGTGCTCTTTGGAATGCGGCGAACTAGGTTGCGGGGAAACATGGTAGCGTAGCCGTGAGAATAAAATGTTAAGTTGTAACAATTTGAAATGGTTTGAGGAGCACCATGCGTTCGAGAGTCGAGAATTAGAGAAGCAGCAGCATGAAATTACAAATAAAATACCCTGAAAGAAAATCTTGTTCATGCTTCTGAGATTCGTGCATGCAGGGTGAAAAGGTCATCTCAAACTAATTTAAATTTAAAAAGTAGGAGAAGAAGCTCTCGAGGGCTGTACTTCGCGTGTTGCATCATTGAGGATATGAAGGAAGTACATTATGCTGTGGACCCCTTGCCTCCTCCCTCTCGTGATGTCCAGTCTAGCCACGATCCTTCATAATTCAAAACACTAGTGAAAATGTAAATGCACGTTAGATTAAAGGAAAACGCAGTCCTTACTTCTCGTATCCATTTCTCCGTGCAACATCGCATGCACTAGCACTCCTCATTCCACTGCGGCAGTAAAACACGACCTCTTGTTTCTTGTCCGGCTTCTCAAAACCGTGCTGCGCCTTGAAGGCTGGGGGCGTGAGATGCAACGAGTTTGCGAGCACCGAGAGTGGAAGATTCACAGAGGATGGAATGGAACCCTGTATAACCTCCTCTGGTTCACGTACATCAATCAGGTATGCATCCTGTCAGAGTCGGTGTGATAAAATGGCAGCACGGGATAACGTGAGAGCGCGACATACTGCTGCGGGACTGACGGTCCTAGGCTTAATTTGCTCATATGTAAGCACGGGCCCTTGCCAATCTTTCTGTAGCTTGTCCTTGACTTTACGGACAGCTTTCAGATCAGCTTTGGTCGAATCGTACCGCGCGAAGACCTGAAATGTTGGCCTCGCGACCTGACGTGTGAGCAAGGTGGGACGAGCTGTGCAGCGGGAGGCATTGAGAAGTGCAGTTCGCAGCATCTAGCTATGCGTATTCCGAGGGGTGCAAATATGCGTTTGTCAAGACCTTCAAGTTAGTCAGAAACCAAGCTACTCAAGACATCCTTTACAAGCCTCTAATGACCCAAGGTTTGCGTGATCTGTTCACTTTAGGAATAGACTCACGTGATCAATGCACGCCATTTTCGCTATTGGTTGTCGCAGAAATGCCGCATCTCCCCGTTCCCTTGTGCTCACATTTTGCTCTTCGCCCCATCCCATCTTGCCTTGCCTCGCATCGTTTTTGCTCTCATCTTTATGCCGCAGTGCGATCCTATATTTTAGACGATGCCCCGAATTCTGGCCTTTGCGGCGTCCGCTTATCGACGGAACCCAACTGCCTGTTGTCTTTCTTTGACACGGCGCAGCACAAGCGGGAGTGTTGTCCTCAGCAAGTTTGTGCTGTGTCATGTCATCGGCTTGCATGTCTTTCAGTCATCTTGTGGACTTTTCTCCCTTGTGGAAACTGGACTTCTCCCTTCTCACTCTCTGCTGCCAAAAGCCGGAACCCTTGCGAAAGGACTTGCGTGCACGATAGCTCTTTTAGCTTCATTTTAGCAACTAAACTCCTGGTCCTCACCTCTACCGCCATAGTGCAAAAGCCGACTTGGTCCTCTGTGAAGGATCTGCACGACAGCTCTCCCAAGGTTATTGGTCTTGCTTACATCATGTAACTCTGCTGCAGGTGCCCAGCGCTCATCGTTTGTAGTATCTCCAATCGGTTTATTGCTTCTGTTCTTCGCTACCCTGATCATGGCGAGCTACTGCTTGACGCACGGCCGACGTTGCGCCGACCGGACGAACGGTTCATATCAGCTCATCTTTCCCCGAGTACGTCGCATGGCAATGGGTGATGACATGCGAGCGTTGTTCTCCGAATTTGATTCACTCGTTGGCCGATCAATTACCCTCATCTGATTTTTCGCTGAAACCGCTGATAAAAAGTGGTTATATATCGCAGCCTCAATCCTTCAATCATGGCTCTGCCGCGCCTGGGAGACTTTCACTTGAGATGGAGCCGATTCGGCTACGAACTCTTCAGCAGCATTCGCACTTCGTAAGAAACCCTACGTTAAGTGAAATCGTCGATAGATTTTTGTGGGTTCGTTGTATACTATTGTTTGCGGAACTAACCCGATTTTAGACCTGGCCAGGTCTCGGCAATACCCGGTGTCATTTGCCCGTACTACTTTACCCTTACTTTCCCACTCTTCGCTTTCACTCCAACCTTTCATCACGGACATGAGTTCCATGGGCGGCATGAATTCCACTAGTAGCGATAGTGCCATGACGACCATGATGATGAGACCTTGGTTGCATTTTAGCGGCGAAGACTACTTGATCTTCAAGGCTTGGCAACCTATGTCAAATGGTGCAATCGCCGGCGCTTGTATTGCGCTAGTTGCCTTCTGTATTCTTGAACGTTGGATTGCGGCGCTGCGGCGCCAATGGGAAATTTACTGGGCATTGAGGTTAGCTGGGCCTAAAGCATCGCAGGGCTAATGCTGATCAACTTCGTAGGGCGCGCGCCTTAACCTTCAAAGAACAGCCTGATGGGCAACATGTCGACGATACCGCCCGAGATGTCATTCACTCTGATAAAATCGAGGAAGTAGATCCCGCTTATCAGACCACCTCAGCCGCGGCTCGTATTCGCCCAAGATTGGTTCCTCCTTTTATCCCCATGCATGATATTCCTCGGGGGATATTACACGGTGTTCAATCACTCTTTTCGTACATATTAATGTTGGTGATCATGTGAGTTCCTGCTTCGCAAGGTTCACCATCATGAGAAGTTCAATTTGTCAAATACAGGACGTTCAATACCTCGTATGTGATTTCCATCGTTTTGGGTCTCACCATAGGAGAAGTCCTGTTTGGACGGATTGGTCGTTTGTACGGTGGTCGAGTTGAAACGTGCGCCTGATAGGATGGGAATTTACTTCAGGGCTTCTCACTCTTGTGACCCTCGCTATTATGGTTGTGACTTCGTGGTTGTCTACATGTTATTCTCTGGATACTGCTCAAGATACCTGTGGGAACCTGTTCCATCGAAAAAACCATCGTGATCACAACGGAGTTCGACTTCCGTCTCAGTTCCATGCGAGTGCTGGTTCTCAGTTTATTGAGTCGAACTTTAGGAGCGCGCGGAGTCAAGTTGTCATTGTTAACTAAGAACATTATGGCAAACGGGAGTACATGAGCCCGATGAACTGAAAACGCGAGGTAACGATGTGGGGTCAATAACACTAAACTAGCAAAACTAAGGTGAAGGGTGTGATGGGTGACTTGAAAGTTGAGAACACTTAGTTAGCGAGACGACGTGAAAGTCAGAAAGAGACCGATAGATAATATGCAATCTAGCTCACCTAGCAAGAATGTTAGAGAGAAGCCAAGCTCAATCTACCGCCAGTCGTCCGCTTAGTAGTAAGCCCTACTCCACCATAGGAGGATGGTGTTGGAAAGGGAATGAATCCAACCTGAGAACGGTCTGAAAGGAGATGAAAAAAACTTTTTCTTCATGCCTAATTAGTTATTTAACCAGTGCTCTTATATAAATACCGGGGGTAGGAGGCGGCTCTTCCTGCTAGTCTTTCACGATCAATCGTTGTCAAAATGTACCTCTCTTCCATTGCTCTCGCCGCTGTCCTCCTCACTGGGGTACAAGCTCACTTCCAACTCCAATATCCTATTCCACGAGGACCTTTCGTTGAAGATTCTGAGCCAACGTTCTGCGGTCAGCCTAAATAATCTACATGTTCTTTGTAGACGCTCATGGGATCGTTAGATGGCTATACCGAAGCCGTTGACAACCGTACTGTATTTCCACTCAGTAATGGGGTCATCAACCTGAACAGCGAACATCCGCTTTGGACGGGTACGTCTAGGAAGTTGCCTCTTTTTCTCAAACGCTGATCATTTGATGTCTAGCGGGAGTCATAGTCTCGACGTTCCAGGACCCGAATAACTTTAGCGACTTTAACTCTAGCTCTGGCTATCAGATGGGAGTTCAATTCTTCCAACAAAGTGGAGAGGGACCATACTGCTTCCCCATTGATCTCGCTACTGCAAATATTAGTGGGATCCAAGATGGTGCGAACGTCACTATTCAGATAGTCTTTGATGGCGGCGACGGCACCCTCTACCAGGTATGCAAATTGGTCCCTTCCGTGGATACGAATGATAAACACTATTGTAGTGTGCAGACTTGACTCTGTCTGCAAACGCAACAGTGCCAACTGGTACTACGTCTAGTTGCACCAATGTAACTGCAACATCTACATCTACGGCGACTTCTGCGTCTTCAACGAGTTCTGGTAGCGCTAGTAAAGAACTAGAAGTTGCATCAGGATTTATTGTAGGAGTGGTTACTATGATGATGACCCTACTGTCCATTTTGTGAACAGAATAGCGTCGTAATCGGATACAATTTCTTTTATTAATTACCAAAGCCTTTGCATCATGAGCTCGAAGTCACTTTGTGTGAGGTGGTGGGCGACCTTGATTGTGCGGACGATGGAGATCCCTTTACATCACGTGACATATTACTATTTTCGGTTGGCAGTGTACAGCTCGCGGTGCCTTGCGTGCCTGGAGTGCCTTGCAGCAGAATTTCTGCAGTTCATAGCCAAGGACTTTTCTAAACCATCAACGGTACTTATGTGACTGATCCGGTGCAGAACTCACGATGCAATCTCAAACTGGCCATGCAAAGGGGGGTCATCGCTAGGGCTGCAACACTGTGGCCCTAGTTCAGGCACTTTGTATGGCAGTTGGGTCGTGTGACAGCCATCAAAGTTGATCAAACCATAAAGACTGAAAAGGGTTAGACCAAAATGGAGGACAAACTACAAAGCCCCTGTCATTCGTGATTATACTTGAGGGTTTCGTTATGACTAGTGGGAGTCATTCAAGATTCAGGAAAGAGCAGGAGAAGGATCAGTATCACTTCCAATCGCGGGAGGAACACGTCTTCTCCACGTCCGTGTCACCTGAATTACGCATACATCTTCTCTGCAAGCTCCAATTTCCCTTCCTCGAACTTCTTGTGCCGATCTGCAATCCTCCCCACTGGAACATATGGGTCGCCTCGAATAAGACCATCCATCGTCAGTCGTGTGTATTCCTCAAGCGGCATCTAGACATTAGTCAGATATCGCGTTGACCCTTCGACTAACGTGCAGGTTCAAAGACAGCAGATTTTGGAAGCTGGGGGGATGGAACTCACAGTCATGCAACTCAGACTCGACGAGCCTTTTGCGGTGAGCAAAATTAAAATAAATAAAAAAGGATGCATTCACGGTGGAATAATCTCGACCACGTGAACATTCTTCTCCTTAAGTTGTGAATAGCAGCTTTTGTCGCACAGTAGTCGGCGACTCCAGCGGCAGGAATAACGATAGTCCTGACGAGACCGTGTAGAGGAATGTCGGACGGCCTTGCTCCTACACAAGGGTAAAAGAAGTGAAAATATTTCATTGACTTGCTCATACCCCAAGCTTGATCAGATGAGGGAGGAAGAAAGTGATCATCCTGACTATTGAAGTATAGTTGGTAGCGAGTTCACATTCGAGGGCTGATAGTAAAAAATAAAATCAGTGCATCGTATATCCACAGTGTGAAGAGACATACACTCAAGATCGACGGTTTCTGGCCGGGTGAAATCAAAGCCACGTTGGATGCCACTCGAGAACATGACGGCATCAAGCTGCATAGTCGATCAATACTGTTTCACGGAATATAACGCTAGAGATACATACGTCTGGGTAAGCATTGACAATCCCTTGAATTGAAGCTTTGAGAGCATCACGTTCGGCAAGAACATCAAGAGTGACACTCTTGAGTCGTCCGGTAGCACCGTAGGAAACGACTAATTCATCGAGTCTTTCTTTGCGCCCGCCACAGACGATGACGGTGGGCTTAGAAGGGAGGTGCAGGATTACAAGAGCAAGTGCACGACCTATTCCTGCAGTGGATCCAATGATGAGAATGCACTTGGAACTTCTAATGCTGGGCATGTTGGGAGGGTTTACTCGTAGTAAGAAACGGGGTCTGCCAAACGTGGTGAAGCTACTAATAAGTCACTGACGTTATACTGTGGAAACTCACCGCTATGATATGTCACCATAGCTAATATAGATACCAGAGTGCCTCGATTTTGTAATTTTCATCTGTGTAATGGTTATTAGTATCCCTTCGTACTGCCACTCATAAGGCTTAAGCATCATGTTAACCACAGTGCAGTACGCAGAGGCTGTACTAGTTATTTTGGTGTGAGTAAATGCAGTCTAAGTGAAGGATCAATCACGCACCTATGATGAGTCGGAGAGGGGGACGTAGACGTAGACATTATTAATAGAGCAATAGCTATCCAGGCAACGCCAGGACGAGGCCGGACATCGCATTAGCAACGGGGCTCTACGCCGCGGCTCCGCGAATAGGAGTTGGATGATCAAGATCAGGCCGGCAGCTGCCAGGATACGAATGATAGCAAGGTACAACAGTAGTGCCTTGCGATGTCCGCCGTAAGTCCCCATGCTCGAAAAGCGCAGACGCCGGAAACACTTCAAACCGAGTGACAATGCAAAAGGAATGACCGCTCTCGTATTAACAAACAATGTAGCAACTTTCTTGTTAGATATGCAGCAAGTGATTAGAGCTCTGTCAAACTATTGATTGATATTTTGCCTTGGAAGGATTTTCATATTCCAAAGATTAGCGTGATGGTAGCCGAAATATGTCCTGGTTGAATATAACACAAGTACTGTCAGTGCGACATCGATAATAGGATATGAACTACCGTACTTGCACGCTTTGGTCCAGCTCGAGTAAGTCGATCTCATGTTTATCGCTGCATATTATCGGCGTGCGCCTTATATCACACCGTCTGTGCCATTTTTGAAGCGGGTGAGACGTCCTTCCGGAAAGAATCAAGATACCCGTGAAACTTAGTCGAGATATTGCCGACGGTGGTAACACTTGGTCGTAGGGATGGGTAGATAGGGTGATAATAATGAATCACCTGCACATCCGGCTCGAATTAATAGTCACCTCAAGTAAATTTCTTGATTCAAGACTCACTGAGCAATAAGAATGCGCCAATGCGAGCTCCTTTGCAGAAACAAATTGGTTCTTGCGTGCGCTGTTCTAGGTGTACCATAAGGGCTATGACTTCAGTATCCACAAACCCAATACCACTGTCCTGCTGTACGTTCCTTTGATCGTGTACAAAAAGGTTGGCGAGATAGATTCAGGTCTAGTGCTGTTAGATGCATTCAGAGGGTGAAACGATGGTGAATTGAAGAAGTGCTACTTAGGCTGTGGACACATCAAGAGGCGCTCCAGTCCACAGTCTACCGTAAGCTTCAAGTTGTGAGGAGACACTGTGGTCACATTCCAGTTTTGCACGTCGCGGCGTCGGATCCCACAAGGCACTTCAGCTGCATGGTAGCCTTCACGATGACAAGGAGAGACTCCATTAATTTGATTTTCTGGTTTCGTTTGCGAAGATAACAAGTTGTTTACTTGGTCTCATCCATACATAGACCAAACACGTGTACTCCTGAAAGTGGCGCGCTGCAGCAGCGGTGCTTGCTTTGAATCTTGTTCAGCTCTTGTCCTTCATCGTTTTTGATCGTCACTCATGGAATTCAGCCCATCTACCAGCACGTCAACAATACGAACCCTGCATGCTCCCTCAGAAGTAACAGGAAATTTCACTGTACTATCCCAGCCCTCGTCGCCGCGGTCGAGCGCCCTTCCCTCTTCCCAAAACAGCCCTTCTGAGTCACTGTCCTCTTTACCTTCAGTTGGTTCTTCATTCTTCTTCTCTTCTGCAGCTGCTAGCCCACCGCGCTCGCAGTCTCAACATGATCATGCAAGGGATTCCAGTACACAGGGGCTTATCATACCGTCTCTGACCCTACCCGCTCCGTTACGCCGCCCCACTCCTTTTGGAAAAACGCTGGGGGATTTGAGGCTACTAGTAATAGGGAATGGTGCAGATGACCGTGAGCTGGTGTCAGATTTGCTTCTGGACGACAACGAGGACATCGTCGACATCACTGGGTGGGAGGATTTCGAACATGGTTCGATCCTACGAGCATCGACAGATTGGATCGAGCACAGAGACGCACATGGACTTGAGAAGTTTGAGCCTGCGAAGAATGTCGAAATCATAACGCTTGCACGACACGAGTTTGATGATAATGTACGTCATAACATACATGCACAGGGTCTATCCAAGTTTACGTCTTCCTCCAGTCAACGAAATCTATTGTACTGCCAATTATCCAGTCCCCATTTCACTCAGTTTCTGAATTAATCGATCCTCGATGCCAGCCATCTGCTGCTTTGGCCAACCTAATTGCATCTCCATGGTCCCCATTACACACTGCACTGATCATCCTGTCTAACTCAGGTAAATATTAGTTTTATGCATCGCTGCCGCTATCTGGTTCTGACCGGATGTGTCACGCAGGCCCTTCTGTTTCAGAGGACGGCCCAATTGACTTACTTACTCCCCACGTACCAGTTATTCTCATGCGCCACGGTCTTGATCACACGCATTTCCCTCCCCGTCCTCACATGTCTTCATTTAGGCCACGTTCTGCGAATAGTCTTCGGTGTGGCCTTTTTCGCTCGCCGGAGACGCTATCTTCGCTACGATATGAGGCGGCGGAGCGCTTCCTTCGATGGCGTGAAGTTGAGCGCGCCGTAGAAGGAATAAACACATACCGTCGAGAAACCATTTCCTTGTCTACCAATGATCCTTCATGGAACAAGGCGAAATGGGAGGCAGAATGGGAATCTCGTTTGTCTGAGGATGTTGCCACCTCTTGCGAACGCGTACATCCTATGAGAGACTTGGCACAGCAGTGCTTTGATCCACTGCACTTATCGTCACTGGTCTCGTTCTCCATGTCACTCCTTGGACCTGCGGGAAGAAAGCTAAACAAGAGTGTTTCTTTGTTTATTGATAAGTTGGCAGATAGTCAGGTCAGGATAGCCATGATGGCCAGTCTGTGCTTGGGAATTGGGATTGGGATGATGATAAGATGAGAGGCGGCCTTGGTGTTGTAGCACTTAGTTTTCACGAGCCTCGCTAGCGTTCGCTCGAGATATATATTTGATGATTTTGTATTATCATTTCGTTCTACTACTGCTTACTGGTGGAGCTTTCCCTTAACCGATTCTTGCACATCACATCAACAGAGCACAGCCACGATGTTGCGATCATGTGACACACGCGTCTCACATTTGTTATGCATTATTTGGTGCCCACCCTGTCGTCCAACAGTTTGACAGGACCAAAGCCGAAACGTTGTTCACAGCTTGCGACAGCGAACACGAGGGTAAGTATGGCGCAACAGGTGACCGGAATGGCTGCATGGATGTCCAATATACGAACATCTATGGCGAGGGATCCGTGTCGACAATTGTTCGAAGATCAAGTCCAAACACATGGTTTCATCTTCCTGGAAGACTACCTCGAGAATATCTTAGATGGCCTGAAGCAAGAGTACGTCAAATCGGACTATCTATTTTTTTAAACACTGAATATCTGTAGTCCCATCATCGAGTTAGTTAAGACACCTGCTCGAAAGAAGACCGCACCAAAGCGCACAAGAGCTGCCACTTCAGCAGCGGCAAAGGCAAAGAACACTATCCTTTTCGATATCTACGAGTCCGAACTACAAGAAGACACTTTACACGTTGCGGATGAGCCTGGGAATGATCCTCAATCAAGCTCGGTACCGCTTGATGATGTGCTGCCTCGGACTCCCCCACACAAGACCAGCGTACTGCATTTTCCAACACTTCCCGCTCCATCTCCATCGCGCAAGTCAGTGCACGTGAGGGATCCATCTACGGACGTCGATCTCGCGTCAGTTGTTGCAGCAGCGGCAAAGGCAAAGAATGTTACCTTGTTGAATATTGATGAGTCCGAACCGCAAGAAGACACTTTACACGTTGCGGACGAGCCTGGGGATGATCCTCAATCAAGCTCTGTACCGCTTAATGATTTGCCCCCTCGGACTCCCCCACAGACTCCCCCACACAAGACCAGCGTACTGCATTTTCCAACACTTCCCGCTCCATCTCCATCGCGCAAGTCGGTGCACGTGGCGAGGGATCTATCTACGCTCGTCGATCCTGCGTCAACTGTTGTAGCATCAGCAGCGGCAAAAGCAAACAACGCTACCCCTCTGAATATTGATGAGTCCGAACTGCAAGAAGACACTTTATACGTTGCGGACGAGCCCGTGGATGATCCTCAATCAAGCTCTGTGCCGCTTAATGATGTGCCGCCTCTGACTCCCCCGCACAAGACCAGCGTACTACATTTTCCAACACTTCCCGCTCCATCTCCATTGCGAAAGTCGGTGCGTGTGGCGAGGGAGCCATCTACGGATGCCGATCTCGCGTCAGTTGTTGTAGCACCAGCGCAACCTCCTGTACTCGGCAAACGTACATCATGGCTAACGAAGGCCAGAGAAGTGAAAGCTATGGAAGGCGTCATCCCTGGCAGGACAAGCGCCCTCGGCTCTGGTCCTGGTTCAATAGCTACCTCTAGCCACACCATCATTCCATCGAACGGTGTGAAGCGAAAGAGCGGCGACATGCTTGCTGCTGCACCTTTGACTTCAGAGGAGAATGACGAAGGACGTAGAACGAAGGTGGCAAAAGTCTCGGAATCCGATTCTGCGCCGGAAAATCTGACTCAGGCTCCTCCCTTTGTTCTGGGGTTAACAAAAGTCACGGAGGAAGATCTAGAACCACTGAACGACAACGAAGATGAGGCTAGTTTCATGGGAATTTTCAAACGAACAGTGGAAGGCCTTGGTGCTCGTGCGGGAAAGATCATGGGGAAGTCCCTTGGTGCAGGAGCCGCAACCGCTGCACTTGCTGAAGCTCGCGCTGCTGCAGAAGCTAGAGTAGCAAAGAGGAATGGGATTCCTGGAGAAGAGGTCACGGAATCAGAGGAAGATTCCGCAGCACGCGTCGAGGAGCCTCAACTGACAATTGAAGATGTCCGACAGCCGAGAAAATCAGAACACAGACTCAGTCTGTCTGACATTACGCCAGATCCCACACCACGCGTCGAGGAGCCTCAGCTGACAGCTGGACATGTCCGCCAGCCGAGGGAATCAGAACACAGACACAGTCTGTCTGACATTGCGCCAGATCCCACATCACGCGTCGAGGAGCCTCAACTGACAGCTGGACATGTCCGACAGCCGAGGGAATCAGAACACAGACTCAGTCTGTCTGACCTTGCTCCAAACCAGCTTGGCACAAGCAAAAAGGTCAAGCCGGAGGTGAAGAGCCTGCAGCTTGCTGCTGCCGCGGCGAAGAAGGTATCCCGTTTACTTACTCTGAGTGTCCCGCAGAATTAAAGTACTATGTAGCAGGAAGAGGAAGCCAACAAGAAGGCCACCCGTCTTAAAGAGATGGAAGCTAGGCGCCAGGCAGCACTTGCTCGCAAAGCAGAAGAAGACAAGGCACGCGCTGTTGAAGAGGAGAAGAAGGTCAAGGAGGAATCTGAGAAGCGCAAACGTGAGCGCGAGGAAACCACGGAAAAGCGCCCTCTCAAGACAACTACTGCGCCTAAGAAGGCTGAGGAAGACACGATGAAGAAGCGCAAGATCACTGTCGACGAGAAGAAGACTGAAGTTAAAAAACCACCTTCGAAAGATAAGGATGCCCTTCCTCTTTCCAGGCTGGCGAAGTCCAGTTTAGCTACTCCTGCAGCAAAAGTCGCTGTTTTTTCCAAGGCCGCCAAGATCCCCGCATCGTCTGCGCTTATTTCGTCTACGACCTACAATGCGTCACAAAATATCACCGGGTCATCTACGGTCAAATCAGCAACTACCGAAGCGAAATCGAGCAAAATCGGTCCTCCCAAGGGCAAAGCCAAGGCGGTTGTACCTCAGGAGAACGAAGATAAACTTCCCTCCGCTGTAGTGCAGAACCAGATGGCAGCGCGTGCAATGGCCCAGATACGGGCAGCGAAGCAGCAGTCACCTGAAGTTCCCAGTGAGAGTATCGAACTTCCTGATATCAACAGTGAATACTCGGACTCGGAAGATGAAGATCGTGTACGGACGTTTGAGCCTCCTGATTGGGCTCAGTCGCCAGAGCTCCGGCAAGCGCTACAAATGCAAAGCACGGTGGACCCTGATGATATATTTGGGGCGATCCGGCCGCTGCGGATGGAAGAGGTGTTTAGGACGAGGCAGAGTCGGTTTAGGGCACGGACGAGTTCAGCGAACTGGTCAGGCACGGACAGGTTGACCGTTGAAGAAGAAGGAGAGTATGCCCGTCGAATGGGCTTTATCAAACATGCGTCTTGAAAAGCGCATCATCTTTTATTAATCACACGTATTTATGTATTATTTCCTTGTTTCGTGCATGTCATTGCCCTCCTTGCGGGCATCAGTTGCATTCTAAGCAACCTGAGCAAGTGCGAGGCATGTGCATGAGGACACATTATCGATCGATATCTCCTTCAGCTCTCAACGGTAAACTTCAAATCAAAGTAATTAGCTTTGCTCAGCGGTTCATTTCCGTATCTCGAATGCGAGCTGATTACACGGCTAGTAGGCAAGGACCCTTTAAGGGTCTTTAGGTATCCCCCTACTACCCACCTGCACGAGTTCGTATTCTGATATTGTTTAAAGGGGGCCACAAAAAGCCGACACATATAACTGCCAAGTTGATCTAAACAAATAACGTACCTGATGTCTCGGACTCCTGGGGTTTGTTTTTCATCGCATAAATGTGCGCTCGCAAGCACCAAAATCAATGCCGCGTACTATCGAATACATGAAGACGTAAGTGAGATATGATATCGTTGCCTATTGATTGAGGGACTAAGGGTTTGTCTTCTTGATGTAATGCGACGGTGATTATGGCTGTGAAGTGGTGTGCTGAAGTCAATCATGTAAAGGTGCCAGTGGAGCCCACTGTTTCTGTGACAAGAACGGCGCGGTCGTAATGGAGGTGTGCAAACCGATGCGCATAGTAGATATATGACGGTCTCAAGTGAGTGAGAGGGAACATCAGAGCTGATATCAGAACCGCACCAGTGCCATTATTAATTCACTAGGAACGAAGCCGTTCAAAATGCCCGCTGTGCTTCCTTGTACAGGATGTTATATGATAGCAGTATTATCACGACGGCCGTTACCGCATGAACGGCGAGCTGAAACTTGCTAGGTTTAGATTTAGTGTTTAGGTTTAATCTAGTCTCCCCTAGACAAACCATGGGAGAAGGAAGACGTTCATCCTCTACCAGGGGGTGGCATTTTGGAGTTGTGACCCAAAGTAGGAGCTCCCGTTGAAGAGCCGTACGGTACTAGTGATTGTCCGAGCGCTAGTGTAGTAGAGTCGTGGTACAACTCAGTGGTGGCTAATAGTTTTAGTAAATTTTAGTATCAGATTCGGAGTCTCGTTGCATGTAAGTTGTCACTGCGCGTATTCTTCGCGAGATGTACAATTTACATGCAACGGAAACAAGAACAGAAACCTGGCGCAGACTTGAGCTTGAGCAAGAACGCATGATCATGAGGAATAAACAAACGACCCAGAGAAAAAAATACCATGTGATGACAAACCCAGATAGCGTCACGGAGCTTACGTCCATGGAATTTACTGCCGGTCCGCGACACCGACCACAGGTTTCACCTGCAGGGAAGTGCAAGGTTGGATGACAGTAAAGCGGTGAGAACACCTCAGCGAAAATGCATAATATAGAACGAGGACGCGATGGATCGGCATTCGATAATTTTCATCGGGGGGAAACGTCAATGATCACGAAAACTTCCGCGTGAGTCGCGATACCTCGTGTCTTGTGTAGAAGGGAGAGTAAGACATAAGATACAGTGATGGCGACAAGAAATAGAGTAGCGACAAGCGTCGTGGTCACGAGTGTGTTTATTAAATGCATGACTCAAAGCTAAGAGGTATGTAGCGAGCGCGGTAGTAGTATATAGTATACGACAAGTTTCAACTGCAGGACCTTGAAGCACAAAATCAGGAATTCATTTACGACTCAATGTTGGGTACGAGAACCTCCGACACCTTCCGAACCTAACAAAAACAAACACAATATCGGGGCGCTTCAATGTTTCAGATAAGGGTAAACGTCAACGCTACCAATCTCAGGTGATACTTTCAACCGCCGCGGTTCGATCTCTGAAAAGGCAATTCATCTGCGCAGTACTCTTCTCAAAACCAGTGTCGAATCTGATCTGTGCTCCCCTTTTAGGAATTATAATACCGTGCCTCATCGTGCGTTTCATTCATTGTCGGCAGTATCCGAAACACATTCTTTTCCTCATGAGAAGCCTTGACAGAAGCCTGGAACCACATGTCCGATCATTTGCCCGAGAAGCCACTCTCTACGGCGAGCTCAGAAGATATTCACACTGCTGCCTGCTCCATATAATGCTATCCGCAAACTCCAAATTTTGCTTCCCGCGGCGCAGCACTTTTTTGAGGGTCATGCTATGTTATCCTTTCGTTACCGGAAAATACCAGTTGACGGCAACTGCAAGGTAATAATTTTCTGTACTGTTACCATCCAAGTTAGCTTCCCACTTGCAGAACTAATATTTTAAGGACTGACAGTGAAATGTGAAACATTCTCAGTGGCACCATCAGCGAATGTTGAGTATCACTTGTTGTCTAAGATAGCTAGTCTGAGAGTGCTGACAGGCCATGATCCGCGCTATGTATACGGTGAACACCAATAACTTGGTCAAAATCAAACAATTCGAGAGACTGTAGCCTCGAGGTCGTCTTCATCAAGTGCCTGCTCAGGATCCGCGACAGTGTCGCTTATGCCAGATGATAAGCTGCGGCATATCGCTTCGATGAATTTGATTAGTTGAAATTGGGCGCGCACATGACAGCACAGCGGACCATCTCGTACGAACGTTGGTCGACTTGCTATCAAAGGTAAATGATTTCGAGTCGCTAGAGTCAGAACATGATGCACGCTGAGGCCTTGTCGCTTGAGTAATGCCTTGACTAGCCGAGGTCCCGGCCAGACGCGTCCGCAATCTCGCTTATTACGCATTGACGTTTACTTACTTGTATTTTGTCATGGACTCCATCTGATCGCGGCATTCACGACTTGCCATAACAAGCGGCATGATGATATGCTCTCCTTGTCCAATAGAAGTGTCTGCAAAGAAGCTAGGCGCAATGCAGTAGTTCACAACTCAGTACTAGTCTGGTGATCTCATCCATACCTGTACGAGTTTTCTCTTATCTGTGACGGAATCAACTAAACTTTGTTGGTATTGGACAGCCGGCACTTGTCGGGCGCCAAGGCGTGCAACATCGACTAGTAGTCATCATCCCTGCCTCCCGAGTGGCAGTGCCCAAGTAACCGTCTTACTTATATTGTCTCGAACCGACCAAACGTGTGGTTCTTCATATCTGTGAAGAAGGATTCCGGTTACGTCCTTCTTCGCCGCAGCCATGAAGTGGTTTCGTCGAAAGAGTGAGCCTTCTTGGGAGGTAGTAGGTTGCGAGTGTATCGATCCTGTACCAATGATCGATGACGACGTTGGTGCGTTGGTGCGATCCTGACCCTGTGAATCATTTGCCATTAGGCTTATCATGATAATTACAGACCTTGATATCCTGCGCGTTAGAGACACCACCACGTGTGGAACATACATCTTTGACCTTGGGAAGCGCGCTCCCCGAGGCTTGGATTATGGCAACGCGGTACTTTTCGCCAGGCAACAGCTGATTCAAGCGATTGTGATGCACAATTATAATCTCCTATTGGAGGAGAGGTGGGTGATCAGAATGTGCATCGCGATAGGAAGTTACCTGATTACACTCTCCTTGGCAAGCTGGACATTAACTCTGTATCGAAAGGGAAGGTTGCACCGTATAGAGGTGCAGTATGCAGGACGACCGGCATACGTATCAGGGAAAGTCCCACCTCTCCGTCCTCCACCATTCATGGCAGTCTTGGAGTCGCAGCATCTGTTTTCGTAATTTATTGACCGACCCTTTGGCGCCGAGAGTCCAGGCCACACCATATCATCATATATTTGTATCTGCCTCATGCCGTCCTACTGCACACTCATCACATCCCATTCCATCCCACTTCATTTTTGCTCCTTTCATCGTAAGGAACAACATCAACCGCATTTAGCAATGAGTTCCCTCGCAAGATGTGATGATCTAAATTTTGCTCAAATGGTTAAGGGGTATCATCGTGTATTACCTCAAGGATTTTGCAATTAAAACGATTCTTAATTTTGGGTGGATCCTCGTGGTAGGGTTCTTGCCACATCAGTGTGGTACACCTCGGACAACCGCGAAAGACGTCCAATCTGGTCATCCGTCCCTGCCACTGGCAAGTATATAATCCACAAGAACGTCACAGGACAGTGCTGTAAGTCCCATTTAACTGTTTCTCTGGTCTCCTAGTCATGACATTCAAGGACATCCTTTCCCCACCGACCACCATGCTTAACGTTTGCACACGCGCATTTGTCAATTTCTTTCATAATCATCTTGGTGTTCAAATTCATCACGATGCAAAGGAGACGGAATGCATCGAAAGCTCTTCTGGGCCTGCGCGCACGCACCCATATCAAACAGATTCTGGGCCAGCGACCGTTGGTCCTAGAGTGGAACACAAGGATGAATTCATTTGCAAAGGAGGAGTCGACGCTGGACGACTCCTGAATCTATCTCGGAAGGGGTTGTATTCAACAGCGACGAAAATGGGTGGTAATGTCCTCCTCGAAGAAAAGTCAGTGCATTCTACAACTTTGTCGAATTCGTTGCTGAACTCCGTTATCTGCGCCCCACAGATGGGATTGTGAGATCCGGTATCCCAGATCACAAAGCCGCGACCAATTTAAGGTCACAGTGAGTCCTCCGTTCCGTGTCTATGGATACCATGATCGAACCCTCCCATAGATCCATTATTCTGCCACGGTAGCCAGATCACACTGTGCAGATGCGCAGAAACCCGTCGAAATTCAAGCAGTCAAAGGGATCAAGGGGCTGATGACAGTTATAGATCGTCACCCCGAATTTTGAAAAAAAGATATTCATAATTCCCCCTGACTGGTATTTTTAACGCGGTAATCGTCGAGTATTTTATCCTTAGCAGTGAAGGTTTGTTTTCCGGATCGCTGTATACCTTAGCCCACATTAGTTTAGCATAGCAGGGACACTTGGGAGATAGAAAGAGTTATGTTGCCACCGAATTAGTAGTATGTGTATGACGCACCGTAATGACATAATGACATGATGACAGATACTTGGATTTCAATGAAAGGTTTTTTCAATGTCTATCATTGTCGAAACTAGCCCTGCTAGCCGTATATAACAAACGAAACCAAAGACCTTTGTGCGCAGTCCAATGGTTTTTGTTGGAGAGATAAAGATAGGAAATTGTCTAGTTTGCCACTTTCTCGATTTTGCTAGACGTCCGGCTGGCGTATCCAGTCCATGACTAGCCAAAATTAGCTATTGGAAAGACCATATGCGTAGCACGGCTCACCTCATCATATAGAGCAACCTTTTTGGCACCTAGCAGTTTCAGTCCCAACCATAGTACACCCGCAGTCATACCACTCCCACAAGTTGTAGTGATCGGTCGTTCGCCTTGAATAACGGCGTCCGCTTGATCACCTAAATGATTTACGAGAACATTCTGTAGCTCAGGAACGGGTAGGAAGGTGGTATACTGTAAGGAGGAGTTGGAGAGCGTATGGGTCTGGAGGAATGCCGTGAAGGGTAGTGAGAATGAGTGGGGAATGTGACCCGACGACAGGCCTGGCCGTGGTTCCGGTTCGGTACCTAGGAATCTGCGAGCAAAAAAAGTAAGTCTTTGCAAGCAGGATTCGCGTTAGTGTGCTTACCGACCACGGGATCTGGCGTCGATAACGAGCTCAAGGGCCGGATCTGACTGAGGATCCGGAGATGAATTTGATACCATCTGATCGTAGGCTGTTGGAGGCCGCAAGTTTGTAGGACATTGGTGGATAGTGGGAATTAAGTCGCTTACATCGTATCATTTCTTTATTGAGGACAGGAGTGGGATATACAGCCTTGTTTGCCTGCGCCGGCGGCTTGACCTCAACTGGAAAACCCTCTGCCTCCCAGCGTGGCAGTCCTCCATCGAGAATACTAGATTTTTCGTGGCCGAACGCCCTGAACATGAAGAGTGCACGTGGTGATGAAAACACTCCATGCGTATCGTATCTACAGAACGTTAGGCATTATGGTTTGTCCGTAGTGCGCTTGGTGATGGGAGAAATGTGAAGACGTACAAAATTACATGAGAATAGGGTCCAATGCCAAAGGCCTCTGTAACAAGTATGAGGAAATAGGGTTTGTGTGTAGTTTAATGAGTTATCTATACCGCACGCATCGGCGAATTGTCGAGCACTGGGTATCATATGTTTGAGGCCCAGTTCATGGGGAGAGGCTACCTCATCTAGGTCTAAAAACTGTGCACCAGGGACGCGCTTCTTTTGAAACTCCTCGCTGGGCCTCCGCGGGGAGTTTGGCATAAACCAGCTGGAGTCCAAGATGGTTAGTTCGTTGGAATCGCCAGATCTTTGCTGAAGCGACGCCTGGAGTTGCGAGGGCGATAACAGAAAAGGAGTCGACATTGCGCTTGAAAACGACCTTTTCGTCAATGCAGATATCGGCTTGAAGCCAGTCCTAGTCAGCACGGCGAGCAACATGGTGCCAGGTGGCAGCTCTGTGGGTGTGTGTGGCGCGGCACTAGAGGATATTTTTGAATTTCGCTAACTCCATATTGGGAGTTACATACAGGATTGTGCTGGACGTCGACGCCAACCACGAAAGCACGACATGCCATCCGACCAAAGCACATGGCTGATCGCTGTACCACAGGATGGTGATGCGGATGGCCTACTGCCAGAACTCACCAGCAAGCTGCCTCAACATTCGAGAACCACCAATGTGGCAGAGCTTGCCATTCCTTCATTCAAGGTCTTCCTTTCCTACTCATGGGCATCGTCAGGCATCTCATGAATCGACCTGTAGACAGGGACATTAGACTCCTTGATTGCGCTGTCAGAAGAGCTGCCAAAACAGGATGCATTTTTCACTGCGACGGTAGCCAAGACCGTAGACACACTACGCAACTTGCTAAACAACGATCCCGCCAAGCTCGTTCAACATCTCCTTGTAGATGAACAGAGCGTCGACGACTACATACTTGGAGGTTGGAAATGGAACGGTGGGCGATATGGAGTGCAGCGAAGTCTTCGGGAAATGGTCGACGTCCTGAACAAGGTATCCTCCTTATATCACTACTGCGGGCGTAGGGTACTCATGTATGTTCTAGGAAATGGCGTCCATAGACAACGTGATGAAAGCAAAGCTCAACAACTACAATCTTGTAAAGGGCTCTCTTGTTCAAATGCAGCGTAAGAAGACGTGAGCATAAACGCCGTGCCGTAGATATCCAACCAACCCTAATTACTCCTTGGCACAGTGGAAACCTATCTTCACGATCTCTCATCGGCGTGGTATCAAGTGAAGATGTCATCCAGGATTCAGAATACTTGGAGACATGTCTGGTTGCCGTACCGAAGTGGGTTCTCCTTCACGAGCGCTTTTCGACTTGGGCAGTTTAATACTCATTCCAGGACCCTCACAAAGGAATGGAATTTAAAGTACGAGCGACTAACTAACATGGTCGTTCCGCGTTCGACATCGTACGTAACGTCCGTACGTCCATGCAAAGGCTCACATACCCCCCTGAAAGACATATCGCATCAGACAGCGAATATTCTCTCTTCAGCGTAGTCATCTTCAAGCGGGTACACGATGAGTTCGTACAGAAATGTCGTGAAAACAAGTGCGTTCAGATCGCCATATCGTTACACATCCGATAACACCTCTGCCAGGTTCATAGTCCGGGACTTTGTCTACTCAGAGGAGCAAATAGCCAAGCAGGAAGAGGAGCTCGAGATAGCAGAAGCAACAGAGAAGGAACTTTGGGTGAGGCAGCATCATTCGAAATTCGCCTTCTTCCTCAACGCCTTCCAGACTGAACTCTTAAGACTATCTCGGACCAATTTCTCTGAGTCATTCCAGATCCTCGTACACCTGAAGATCCTTCGGTTATTTGTTGAGAGCGTGCTTCGTTACGGTCTTCCAGCGAATTACATCGGTCTCGCTATCAGGGTGCGTTTCCGCCGCATCCTCACCTCCATGCACTGAGTGTATTCTCTTCAGCCCGAGCCAAAGTATACCAAGAAGACGCTTTCGGTACTCATGAACCACTTCAGCTACCTCGGCCCCCGCTCTTCTGGACGTTCCGGGAAGCAAAGCACGAACGAAGAGTTTGCAGGAGAGTACCAGGCCCTCATGGAGCAAGAATTCTTTGATTTCGTCTTGTATGAAATACCCTGGATCGTGCTCTAATAATCATAACTCTTTACTATCCCACAACCACGGCTTAAATAGTTCTATTAGTGGAAGGATAACAATATGACCAGCCCACTACTGTAGAAATATCATTCGGTGTAATGTACAAAAGAAGCGGGGAGCCACGAAAATGCAAACAGAGAGCACAGCGGAACCGATAAACAGACCAAATCGAGCGCTAGCGTTCATTGCAGTGCAATAAAGAAGAAAAAAGAAGGAATACTAATAGGGCAACGATGACAGGGTGATTGCGTGATATTAGTCATGATGAATGCGAGATGCGGCTTGTGGAGGAAGTAGGGAGATCTCTTGGTACATTTTGAATATATCCTGTGGATAGTCCCTTGGCATAACTAGTTCTGCGATCGCGTGCGGGAGCAAAGAAAGGAAAGCGGTGTACAGATGCAGTAGAGTTAGAGCCCGAGGTTCGACATCACCCGCGACACCTCATCAGCAACCACATCGTCTTCGCTCCTCAATGCAGCACGTTGCGACGATGAGCCAATGACTGCCGACGACCGCGGACCGTACACGCTCGGGAATGACGGCGCCGTAACACTCGTTGGACTCGAATTCCCTCCCGTCCCCCCACCCGTCGATGTCGTAGGTGACTCCGGCGGTGGTAGTCGATTGCTCGCCTCCGTGATGCGAGATAGTGAGTACGTGAGGTCGAGCGACTGCGCGCGGTTCTGCAACGATCGCGGCTTGCTGATCTGCTCCTTAATTTTCGACTCAAGTAGCGAGTCTGAACCGCGCTTGAGTGCGTCCTCCGTGTTTCGTTGTCGTGCCGCAATCCCCGTGCCCTACATGAGAGAGTCACTGATTGGTTCAAGATTCGGAGATAGGGGACTTACGATCGGGGGCAGTGGCGTCCAGTAGTCGTGACCCGTTCCTGGCGGGCCATAGGCTGACTGGGAGTCCCCATGCTCCTCTAGATCGTATATGTATGCGGGGGCATTAAATAATGCTTTTACGTCCGGGGATGAATTTGCCATCCTCAGCCTCCGATCACCAAGTATCTCCGAACGAGTTAGCTCAACCGATTCTAACAGATAACCATTAGCACACGTAAAAGATAGAGAACAAAGACACTCACCATGCCTCCTCGCCGTCGATAACACCTTACTATCAAAGTGTGGGAACGCCTCCGCGAACGAATCACCCCGTTTATGCGTGTGCGCCGTGGGCGACGGGTACACATGAACGTTGTGGTTCAGCAAGAACTGCTCCAACATTTCCCGCGCCGCGAGCAAGAAGTCCGAATTGCTCCTCTGGCAGTGGAACTTGAACGAGTACTCGCCGACATCCCCGATGGCGCCTGCACCGGAGGACGAGGTAGATGCACCGTTCGCAGGGCTTGCTGCAGGAGGCTTGACGTTCGGAGTAATGATCACTTGGAACTCGCGCTTGATGCGGTCGACAAATGCCAAAAAGTCAGCAGATGCACAGACCTTAGGAAGATCCGGGCTGGGCGGGACTGCCATGTCCGCTTCGAAGGGTACGTGTTCCTGCATACATACTAACGTCAGCACTAGCATACAGGAGTAAAGGGGGCAGAGAATACGCACCAGTAACATCGCAGCAGCAATCTGTACCTGGCTCTCGGGGCCAAATATCGTCACGACATCCGAAGCCGTCTCTTTATCAGGGAATCGCACGCGCGAATTAGTCTTCGTCTCGATGTCATGTATGAATATCGCCTTCTCGCCGAGTAGCGTGCGGTGGTATCGCCGGGGAATCGACAGTGTCTCATTCACATAATCCTTGTCCTACGCGTCACGTCAGCAACCACCTCCCAGATGCCATGGATGATAGTGATAGAATGTAGAAAGCAAAGAAAAGAGGGGACAAATGGGCGATGGGTGAAGGCCGGACGCACCTTTGGATTCACGATCTCCATCACCGACTGCTTCAAGTGCTCCAGATTAGTCGCATTCTTTGAGGGCGTCCTCGCCACGACGTTGTCCTCGTTGTCGTTGTACCCTCCCAATGCAGCGAATTCCTCCGCGTTGCTGAATTTTACATAAACACCGTACTTCTTCATTATACGCTGGATATTGCGGCCACCGATCCCAATTATCCGCTTGTGATACGCTTCGGGAACATGGAAGGATATTTCGGCCGGCAGTTCTTCTTGCAGGAGGGAGAGACCGTTGAGCACGGACGAGTCATTGCCAGAGACATCAATGAGGAAGTTGTGATCGTTGAAAGTCTCAAATTTGATCTTGACATTCGTCGTCTGCATGATTTTGTTAATCTTGCCGTTCTTCTTCCCCGAGATGAACTCCCGATGCTCGTTGGCAAGCTCGACTTGAAAGCGGATCTCGTGGTGGAATGCCTGCCTTTTCCGTCAGTACACACTCCACTTTTGGCGAGTTAAAGAAATAAGTACCTTGACGATATCCAATTCCAAAATCATAGTCACCGCACTACGTACCTCGTACTCTAGGCCATGCATCTCGAAGCACATGCTCTTGAACACAACCTCTGCGCCCGTGGTGAGCGAAATCTGCTTCAGAAGTGTCGTCACTTGCGAAGAGTTGAGTGTCGTAGGCGGGAGAAGCACATTGAACTGGATCGGTAGCAACCAGAACGAGGCGACATAGTATTGGCAGGCCTGTAGTTACACATGTTCATTGATATCAAGCAAGAAAACACACAAAAAGACGCACCAGTTGCATTATGGACCGAATGGTGCGCTGCACGTTGACCCGGTGGTCACCAAACACAGTGATGAGGCTCGCGGAGCTCCCAATAGGCGGAAATTGCACAAAAGTCGCGTTGTCACTCATGATAGACTTGAGATCCTCTGCACGGTCGAGAACCATCCAGTCGAGTTTACGAGGAACAATTACAGTATCACGCGAAATCACAGATTTTCTCTGTGAAAAGGGTTATTAGCTGTGTAAAATGAAAATAGGGCGATGCACACCTTGGCCGACGCAAATTGATACAACATATCCCTCGCCCGCTGTACGCCAAAGAACTCGCCAGTGATACAGATGATATTCGGACCTTGGCGCGTTCCCGGTGGAGCAGTTGCGGAAGGAACTATATCAGGACCCACTAACCCCTGCAAGGGCGAAGGCAAATAAATGTTAGTCGCGGTCTCCTCCTGTATGCCCTGAAGAACATGTCTCTTCCTGCCTGCGACGATCGCATGGAGCTTCTGGTCGATCTCGCACATTTCGGCATGAAGACCGCTCTATAGGCACAAATACGTCAATGAAACGTGAATCAATTAATCGAAGAGAAGGAGTATGGACGCACAAGCTCATCAAGCATAACTAATAGCCTTACTCTTGCGAGGTCCGTAGCATCGCCCTGACCGGTGATGACGAGCTCGCAAACGCGCTCGGTCTCTAGCCCACTCCAGCCAGCGCTATTGACACCGTCAGGTGGGGTTCGGCTGCTGAGGGTAAGGGGCGAATTGACAACGGCGATATGAGCGAGAGTTGCGCCGGCGATGTCGTCGAGTTTGCGACGAACGTCGGGCTTGAGGGTAGGCTTGGAGGAAGGAGCGTCTAGTATGTCTGCGCGCGCGACTTTGATTGATGCACGGTGCTGTGGGGGAATGGGGATATGAGATGATGAGATTTGAAAGGAAGAAGGGTTGAGACGGACCTGGACAGGACTATCCTTGAGCAACATGCCTCGAGCGGCCATGACCTGCTGGTACGCGCCCGAGACATAAAAATTCCAGCCGCGCTGACCATGGTCTGCAGGGAGATACGAGAGTTGGACATTATGAAGGGTCATTGCGAGGAGAGCGAGTTTCTCGACATCTTCTGGAGCTGCTGGGTCTGGAGGAGGGGGAGGATGTGAATGAGGGAAGTCAGAATGGGGATGACGGGAGCGACGGGGATGGGTGAAAGAAGTTGAGTAGATGTCCATGGTTTGAGTTAAAGTTGGATAAGATACGGATTGAAGTTGGATGTTTAGAATAAGATCAGAGAGGAGGTCGTTTCAAGAGGGGTATGTTCTGCTTAATAGGAGGGTATCCCGCCGCAACAAAAATTACCAACTGACGCAGAATTCAAACTGGTATCCCCCAGTTTCGATCGAAACAACAACAAAACTCCTGCTGCCAGTCGAGAAAAGAATAGAAAAGGAGAAAAAAAAATAACAGCGCTATCAACGTTGACGACGACCTTCAATCCCGAAAATGCTTCATTCAAAACGCTGGGTTTCAATTTCAACAATGACAAAGAGCCACTGCACAGACCAACTCCTCCTCCTACGTAGTCTATAGATCCTCAAACTCGATCGCCTGCCACTCCAATTCCTCACTCCCTGGTGCATAGTCAAACAGTTTCGAAAAGCACCCGTGCCCAGGCGTATTGAAATGTCTGTACGGCTCAGACGGCGATAGCTTCTCCCCACACCGGTAGCAAAAATGTTGCTTGCACTTTGCGCAAGTCATCTGCCGACAAGTCACACAGGAGTCATGAACAGATAAACAACTCCACTCACATGGTTACATCCAACGCTCTTCTGAACATGCACCCCGCACCCCGGACACCCAATGGTACTCTTCTCTATCCACTCTCGGTTCTTCTTGTCTTCTTCATACTTCTCCACTAGCCTTCTCACATTCACTTTCCCCCACCGCCTCTCAATCTCTATCCGTTTCACATCTCCCTCCGGCAATGCCAAGTATTCCAGCACGAAAGCCTCCGTCACTCGTAATGAACATTCACTGATGGGCCCATGCCATGTTCTCCTGCAAAACGCGCAAAAGGAATATTCACACGTGGGGCAGGTACGTAATCGCGCCCATCCGCTCTCATCATCGTCCTCGCCCAGCCCCGGGCTGGGCACAGGCGTCTGGCAGAACACTACAGGACAATGGATCATACCTGGGTCTCGTTCCAGCGCCCTCTTCGTTCTAAGCCACTTCCACCTCCTCACTTCTTCTTCTTTAACCACTCTCACGACATCGTCATCGCCTGCCTCGTGTCCTGCTTTTACGCAGGCAGGATCAGGACAACCAACCCGACCGATGTCTCCCTCCGCAATGCACGAACCCCAGAAATCCGATAAACACGAGCGGCAGAATACATGGGCGCACGCAAGTCGGACGCAGTGCCTTCCTTTATGTGGAGAGAGACAAATGGCGCAGAGGTATGATGTTTCGGCGAATGTGGCATCTCGGGCACGCACGTTGTGTGATTCGAGGAGCGGTAGGAGTTTTGAAGGAGATGAGTTTATAATGGTGATGGTATCCGATTGTGCATTTTGGTTTTTGCGAGTAGAGGAAGAAAGACCGAGTGAATCCAGGAAGTCGCCTGAACGGAGGAACTCTACCCAGGAGTAGAGAATACCTTGGGAATCACGTGTCCACATGCCAGTAAGGAGTGCATGGAGATCGCGAATCTTACTGGGAGGAAACCATGTATATGTGCTCGTCAGTGCTGTAATACGGGGTGATGCATGCAACGGGTACTGCGGCGGAAGGATTAATGCAAGCAGGAAAGGGGGCAGTGCTGTAAGTGGGTTAGTAGGGCCTGCAGCGTGGGCGTCGAATTGGTGTGATGCAGATTGCTGCTGCTCAGTATTAGGTACGATGGTGATAGTCTGTGCGGGGGAGAGTTCTACTGGGATCTCGAGCTTAATCGTACGTCCGGAGAGCCCGGCATCATTGGATATACAAACGTCTGGGTAGATTGACTACATGAACAACCCGTTTAGCAATCAGCGCTGCAGCTCTTCATTCCACACATCTTATCCAGACACACCTTTAGCACTTCCCATTCCTCCTCCTGCATGATCGCACACTCCTGTCCATTGCCCTCCTGGGTGCATAAGTCATGAACATGCGGGATACTGTCGAGCGGCGGGGCTACCAGACTTGACATGGGATCCAATAGAAATATCAGACAACAGTAGGGAACAGGGATGCGAGAGTCTTGTCCTTGAGTCTCTATTTATTCAATTTCCTGGTCACGTGTGCTTTCGACTCGGGGCTCATTACCACTTTAGAATTTGGACTATTCTACTGCCGTCGACTGTTCCGACTCCAACGGGATTCGGGCAAATAATCCGCGACGGCGAAACATCGTGCAATAGCACGTGCAGCAGCTGGCTGTATTGTTTACGGAGAAATGTGTCGTCTCTCCCCCGATTCCGCCATGGAACTGCCAGGAGTTGTGTGAATTCATGATGCGACATTCCTGGTCAGGTGGAAAGCACACAATGTGTATTGATACAGCCTCCTTCACAGTTCTGCGTAACCAGGACCTGTGGCCCCAATTTATCTTGTTCATGGATAGGATTTCTGAACGTGGTAGTATAATGTGAATTCAACTGCGTTCGGTACATATTGATAATCGACGTGCAATGCGAGTTCGAAGGGGAAGTAGTCGATCATGAGAGGATGAGTGAAAGAAGGTTCATTCACTGAAGCTATAAGAGTGCCATATATGCTTATATATCTATAGACCACGAAGAAGAAGAAGTGGCGCGTCAAAGCTACACAATATTAATGGGAGAGTTTGTGGTCAGGACTCAGGGGAATACAAGTCCTCACAGTAGATACCACTGTATTGCATGAACAGCTGAAAAAGACCTAATAAAATAATAAACTTTGTCTCACTCTCAGCTTGCAGAACCAAGGGAAATCCATGAAGACTCGGAAGAGTTTGGTGGTGAAACGTGGGGGTTTGCTTACATGGGGGAGTTTTGAATTAGTTCAAAGGTCATGTGACAGTTTCTCATTTCGCGTTCTGCTCTCTGTCTTTGTTTACTAAGTACTCTGTGATGAGCTCGTCCGACTATGGGTTCGATGATGAGCTCGACTCGCATATTTTGAGTCAACTGGACTCCATCGAGGCTGCTCATCGTGCCCCACCTCGACACACTCTTAAGCCACCCCCGTCTGTGAAGAAGGCACCACCCAAACCCCTAGACGAAGAGGATTCTTTCTTTGATCTTTCTCTTGATATCGACGAAGAAGAACTTCAGCGATTAGACACGTTTATTGATGCAGCATACAAGGGCCATGCGCCACTAGTAGTCGGTCCAAGCAATCATGCCAGGTCTTCTTCAAAGAATACAGTGCAAACGACTCTTTTCGGAAATATCGCGCAACCAACGGCGTCCCCAAGTAAACAAACACCTTCCAAACGTGCCCCGCACTCACGTACAAAGTCGAGTCCTCGAAATCCGTTTGGCCAGCAAGCACCTCAGACACGACAGTGGGATCACACTGCGTTTGCGAAGTCGGGCTGGAAGAAGTCAAAGTCTGCTAAGGGAAAGGGAAGGAATGATAGCGACGGAGGCGACGAGGAGCACGTCGAGTTTAAACAGTTTCCTGCTCCGTTCGTGCCACGTAAGTCGTGGTCGGTCATTTTGGAACCATACTGATACTATGCGCGTCGATTAGTTGGGTAAGTGCGTTTCCTGAAGATGGTCGCGTAATTCTTACGCTGCACAAATCCTTCGTTTCCTCAGACCGGTGTGTCTTTTTCTCATGACATATCTACCCTATTCACTTTACGTTCATGCAGCCACCTCCTATGAAACTCAAGGTCGACATGCTCGAAGCCAAACACTGGATCTATCCATTAAACCAGCCCAAGCGTGACTATCAATTCAATATTGTTAAGCACTGCCTGTTTGATAACACCTTGGTTGCATTGCCCACTGGGTTGGGGAAGACATTCATCGCTGGCGTCGTGATGCTTAACTGTGAGTTCCTCGCAGCTCTCTTGGTGTATAAACTTTAATATATTCCAGTCTATCGTTGGTTCCCAAAGGGTAAAGTTGTATTCGTGGCCCCAACAAAGCCTCTTGTCGCGCAACAAATCGACGCATGTCACAGGACGTGTGGCATTCCTGGTTGTGACGCGATCGAGCTTACAGGAAATAATCCTCGAGCGTATAGAGCAAGGATGGTTTGTATTCGATTCCATGGTCAATGCCCAAGCTGATCTTTATAGTGGGAAGAGAAGCGGGTCTTCTACATGACTCCACAGACGCTCATCAATGATTTGACGACGGAGAATTGCGATCCAAGGGATATCGTTCTTATGGTTATCGGTATGTTATCTGTTGCTCATCACATCGAGCTAGTTTACTGATGTAAATATGCAGATGAGGCGCACAAGGGAACGGGAGATTACGCTTATGCGCAGGTCATCCGTTTCCTGATGGCCAAGAATCCTTATCATCGCGTGCTAGCGTTAACTGCAACGCCTGGAAGCACGCCTGAGGCTATTCAAAACATTGTTGATTCACTACATATCAGTCGCATCGAGATTCGCGATGAAGGTAGTCTTGATCTACGAGACTATATGCACAAGAAGGTCAGGACAAAACAAGTTCGAGGTATGAGGCTGACGCCAGGACACCTGACATCTAGGATATTAAACAACACATCATCAAGATGAGTGGCGACCTCTTGAAAGTTCAGGAACTCCTGAAGGAAGTGATGATAGTCAGTCCTCCTCCTTTTTGGTTACTTCTATTTGATGAGATCGTATCAACAGACAGTCCTTAAACCTCTCAACAGCAAAGGGGTTATAGATGTAGTCGACCCAGTCAAGATGCATCCATATCGTGCTCAGGCTACCATGCAACGCATCGGTGCCCAGCGGAATAATCCTCATAAGTGGGCATACTCGTCATTATCCAGGCTTGCAGGATTGGCGCGTGCCATGGGATATCTGGTTAGTATTGCTCACGGTCCAATGCCCTCAGTCCCTTTTGACAAACCTCGCGTATGAAATAGATGGAAGCCAGCGCCGGCATGTGTCACAAATACCTATTGGAAATTTCTACTGAAACAGAAGATGAATCTGGGAAGAAAAAGGGTTCCGCGACAAGTAGCTTGCGTAAGGATAAGAATTTCATGTCTCTTCTTAGTGAGCTTGAAGTGCAAAAAGTACGTCCGGGTGGGTACGGCATGCACCCGAAGATGGAGACGTTGAAGTTGCTGCTACTGCAACACTTTGGGGCGCGGATGGGCGAGGAGGAGGAGACGAGAGCCATGGTATTTGTGACGTACCGGGATTGTGTGGATGAGATCGTACATATGCTTAATGAGGAGAGTCCTCTCCTGAAGGCAACGAGGTTCATCGGGCAGGGCATGGATAAGCAGGGACGGAAGGGAATTGCACAGAAAGAGCAGCTTGAGGTGAGTCTAGAGCTTTATCTGTGGATGAACCTTTATGAATTGCGAGTTAGGTCATCAAGAAGTTCAAGACTGGTGAATTCAACGTGCTCGTCTCTACTTCTATTGGCGAAGAGGGTCTTGACATTGGTGAGGTCGACATGATCGTGTGTTATGATGCACAAAAGACACCCATTCGCATGGTATGTATCAAATTCAGCTCCTACGAATGTATAACCGATATTCTGTCAGCTTCAACGCGTCGGGCGCACTGGTCGTAAAAGGGACGGCTATGTCCATGTCCTTCTCTCGGAGATCCGTGAAGAGTTAAATTGGGACAAAGCTCAGGACACATATGGCGAGCTGCAGAAGTGTATCGTCCGCGGTAATCAGCTGGAGCTTTATGGCGACGTCCTACGACTTCTTCCTGATCATGCGAAGCCTCAAGTGCTCGAGAAGAGGATGGAGATCGAGGAGTACGTTCGCGAAGAACGTGTTTCGCGAAAGAAGAATTCAGTTGCTAGCGATGAAGAGTCGCCGAAAGGCAGGAAACGCAAGCGGAACGATGATTTTACGAGGAATATCCCTCAAGGAGCAAGCACAGGCTTTGTCAGTGTCAAAGACCTGCTTGTAAAGGCCCCAGACACGAAGAAGAGGAAGAAGGCGAAGACAAAGGGTTTTGATCCCACAGCTGCAGACGACGACTCGACGGACATGGAACTAGAGTCTAATCTTATGGATATGCACCGCACGACCTCTACGCCTGCTGTGGTCAGTACAAAGAAGAAAGACAATTTGCGCAAGGCACGGACGATGGATCCATCCAAGCAAGGCAAAATGGCAACCTCGCGCAAGGATGGGAAGGAGAAGGAAACAGCATCAATAACTGCCAGTCAATTTTTACGAAAAGGCGATGACGATGACGATGATATCGATATCGAGGAGGGCATTTCAAAAGCTGCTCGAGAGACCATTGCTCGTAAAACACCTTCCCCTAAGAAAAAGCGGCGAACCCTTCCGAGATATCTATCCTCTTCGCCTGAACCTTCGTCTCTGGCTGGCGGCTCCAACAGTCCTGCGAAACCATCTCAAAGTCTCCATCGTTTTCCAACTGCAGGAAAAGTATCCCCCTTAGAGGAGTCAATGGCGGAAAATCCTTCATCGCCACGCTTGTTGTCTTCTTCACCTGAGGTTCTACCTATTTACCCTATGGATGACGTGATAGAACTATCTTCCTCTCCGGGCCCAGATCCATTCACCGAATCGTCATCTATATCATGCCATACCCGAATATCTCCGACAAGCAAGAGCTATACGCGGAATGGGGAAAGTCGAGGAGAATCCCCAGTTCGTTCGCCATCGTTGTCATCGCCAAGTAGTGGAACGGGGGCTCAAAATATGGCATGGGTGCTAGGATCGGACGAGGAACCTGACATTCAAATTGTGTCGTCCTCGCCTGCGCCACTGATGCGGAAGCGTAGTCCTCTCGCGGAGAACTTGTTTGATGAGGAGAGTGTTGAAGTTGTAAACGGAAGATGTTTTTCCCCTGCCTTCTCTGGATGCGATCAGGCTGTTAAAATGCCTCCACCGTCACTGCCATGGCGAGGTACTCTTCAGTCACCTGCACACTCTTCTGATCATGAGATTCCCGAACCCTCCTTCGCTGTGCGGCCTGTTGGGCGTCTTTACAAGCAACGTGCAGCAGCCGGGGTGCCCGAGTCGCCTGCGTCGGACACGCCGCCTCCCCCACAGCGTCTGAAACGAAGGGATACAGATCTTATTTCTTGGGGACCGAGTTCGCCCCCTAAGCGCAAGAGAAAGCCATTTATCTCTATTCGACACAACCCGTGGGTGGATGGAGAAGCCGCGCATTCGGGCGACGAAGCAAGTGGGGGGTCATCGCACTCGGAAGATGATGTCGAGAGCGAATCTGATCGCCAGTTCATCAAGGATATCGCCACTCAGGTTTCTCCTTCCTACGATCAGTCGGTTATTTATCAACATGGGTTGCTCACGCAAGCTCCTCCAGGCGGTCCTGCATTTTCTACCAGACCTTTAAGGAGGGGAACATATGCCAGAGAGAGTGCACAACGCCGCCCTGGTGTGTCAAGTTCGCCTCCACGTGAGGACGAAATTCCAGACGAGTATGCCATTGGTAGTTTTGTTGTAGATGATGATGAAGACTTCATTTGATCCAAGGATTATTCACATTCTATTCATGCTTGATGATACTATTTTGCAGTACATATGACTTACTTATGGTACTGGGATTGGCTAATGATGACAAGTTGCTTGCAGTCTGTAATCGAATTTACTCTCGACAATCTTCCGAGTGTCCAGAGTATGTAACTTCCCGACCCATCCACTGATTGTATTGAATAGATAGTAAGTTGTGGATATTCGGTCGTTTACTCATGTAATACAAGCGGGGAATCAAACGTTGCTCTCCCTCAGCCATGTTTCAAGCATGACGGGTGTGAGTACTTATCCGACACACTACAAGATAGTTGTCAATGTTGAGGATGGGAGCACGATAATTCGAAACAAAAAAAAAAAGTCTCGTCATGTTTCCAGCATGACAAGCATGGAGTCGAACGCCGCTCTCCCTGAGCCATGTTTCAAGCATGTCGGGCGGGAGTACTTATCCGGTACACTACCAGATAGTTGTCGATGTTGAAAATGGAAGCATGATAATTTCGAAACAAAAAACAAATTTACTGAGGTTATCAAAAAAAAAAAAAAAAAAAAAGTCTCCCGAAGTCATGTTTCAAGCATGACCAGCGGGGAGACGAATGCCGCTCTCCCTTAGCCATGTTTCAAGCGCGACAGGCGGGAGTACGTATCCGATGCACTACCAGATAGTTGTCGATGGTGAAAATAGAAGCATGATAGTTCGAAACAAAACAAATTTACTGAGCTTATCAAAACAAAAAGGTTACCCGAACACATGTTTCAAGCATGACAAGCGAGGAGTCGAACGCCGTTCCCCCTCAGCCACGTTTCAAGCATGACAGGCAGGAGTACTTATCCGATGCACTACCAGATAGTTGTCGATGTTGAAAATAGAAGCATGATAATTCGAAACAAAACACAAATTTACTGAGCTTACTTATCAAAAAAAAGGTCACCCGAAGTCATGTTTCAAGCATGACAAGCGAGGAGTCGAACGTCGTTCTCCCTCAGCCATGTTTCAATCATGACCAGCAGGAGTACTTATCCGATACACTACCAGATAGTTGTCAATGGAAGCATGATAATTCAAGACAAAAAACAAATTTACTGAGCTTGTCAAAAAAAAAGTCTCCCGAAGTCATGGTTCCAGCATGACAAGCGAGCAGTCGAACGCCGCTCTCCGTCAGCCATGTTTCAAGCACGACGGGCGGGAGTACTTATCGGATATACTACCAGAGAGATGTCGATGTTGAAAATGGAAGTTATGACAAGGGTCGGACGTTGCCGACCGTGACCTTGCTTGCTTCAGCGTAGTATTATGAGTACAATACACAGCCATTTAGAGGCCGTGCTGAAGGCACACCTCCACTTTCCTTGCACCATAACTATATGTCTGACGGCATGCCTATTCGACCTGCATCTTTCGGCGATCTTTCCGCCTTGCGGTCTTCCGTTCAAGGCAAACAGAAAGAGTATTCCCAAGGAACCCGTACACCCACTGAATCAACCCCCGGAGGCTCACACGAATTTAATTGAACTCTTAAAGCTTGGTGGCTTGACGTCGCCAGCCTAACTTGGGACGACTTAGAAACGATTGGCAAGGTATGTACGTTTACAGCGTAAGCTTGTTATACTGATTATGTGTATAGCTCTTGCATATTCATCCTCTCACACTTGAGGATATTCTCCAACAAGATCACGCGAAAAAATGGAGCTCTTTGCGAAGCTTGCTTATTATTTCATATCATTCCGAGCTATTCAGAGTGCGACCGTCACCCAGTCAATTCATCAGCAAAACTCCAGTGATACCGATTTTTATGAGGTTGATGACGGTGCTTTAAGAGAGGCTAACATATATACTTGGGTTGACATTGTTCAGAACACATGGAAAAGGTCAGAAATAGAGTTCGACTTCTTCAGGATAACTTCAACATGGTGGTTTATTCTTCTCTTGTATTTTCGCACAACGACATCTCGTTGTCCACAAGCACACTTGTCGATATCAATCATATACCAACGGACGACCTATGCGGTCCAAAGTCGAAGAGTTCCCAGATACCCCTATAGTACCCTTAAAGGAAGCGATGAAGCAAGTAATTCACAGTCAACAACGTTCGACCTTTGAGGGGTAATAAATTGGGGTTTAATTTTATTTATACTATGCTAATGGACCTCGTGACACAGCGTCGTAGCGAGCGACGTGTTTTGCCAGCGCGTTTGAGTCGGACTCAAACGTGTACTACACTCCATGTGGGCATGATCAGTGCAGTGTGCATCAGCCATGGTCTGTGCACTCTTTCATGTATTCTTTGGGATGTTGTCATCCCCTTTCAGGCTCCGTCCTCCTATAGCGGAGTAGGCTTTCTTAGCGGACGACTCGTGGTAGATCTAGGCTTGGCCTCTTTCTGACCTTCCCGTCGTCTCGCTAGGTGAGCCAGTAGGCGTTATGCTGTTGGCCTCTTTCTGACCTTCACATCGTCTCGCTAGCCAGTGTTTTTTTTTTCAGTTACCCACCACTCACACCATCTTTGTTATTTAGCGGCGTTCGTAGTCTCAGATCGTTACCTCATTTGCTACTTCGATGGCCTCCCGGTTTATCTCGTTTTTCATCCCCATGTATGACTAGCTATCCGAGTTTACAATTCTAGCTTGGCTCCTCAGCCTAACGAAGGAGCCGTATTTGCGTATCCTAATTTGGGAGCGTGCGCCAGCGAGGTCCTTTAGTTCACAATTAGAGAAATCGCAAGACTGTGAATGCGTCATAATTAACGTCATTGATGCTTCATGGTTAGTGAGAATCCGTGGAAAATGGCTATGGCCGAATTCCCCATGTGACCTCATTTTAGCAGACAATGGCAAACTCCGGATTCCCCTCAGCACCATAATTAGCCATTGTTTGGTCCTGTGCCGAATCTGCAGTTTTAAAGACATGTTATATGACCTTGCTTCGCAAGGCAATTATGTAAGCACCGTGTTGTAACAGTGAACTTGATTATCACATCCGAGTACTTACTTCTATAGCAGGTCGTGTCGTTCGCTCTCAGGGATGTACTTAGCGTGGAGACGTGAAATTGTTTTCTCCATGTGTACCGGGGTCTGACGGCGACAACTTGTAGACTTTTGTTGTTCTACAGGCCATCGTATCAACCAGCCGATAACCTGGCAGTTTCGTGAGTCGCTACGGTACCGATCATCACGCCTTACTATCCCATACACTTATCAATTGTATTCGTTTCCTTCATGGACAAGCTTCGACTTAAAAGGTGCGGGCAAATCCCACACCTTTTGTTGAGAAGCATATCCACCGCGTTCGTGAGCGCCTCTCTGGACCTACACTGTAACAGGGAGACGTTTTGTTTTTGTATTTTGCCAGCACGTGACTGTGTAGTGACCGCGTTCAGCACAACGAGCACGGTATAAGAGCTGGAGTAGGGTGCGATGTTGAGAAAAGCATATAAGCATCCTCGGTCATCCCTTTATTCGATATACGCATAACTGTCGCGAAACACACAGTCGCTGCTACATCTTTCTCTCTCACATCTAGGGGCTCGCGTCGACGATCCCGCGCATTATATGCGACCGAGTGAAGGGAATCTCCATTCTGACTATTCAAAATACAAGGAAGATCGCCTCAGATCCTTCTTTCGTCTGGAAAATAACCATCACGAGGATCTTCTCTCGCAAGCCCCACGGTCAGCTATAACGATGGGTCGCGCTGGTCGTCATCCCCAAGTCAAGCAGGTAGGTCTCCTGAATCTACGAATAATCTCCAATCTCACTGGATATTCGGTTTAGCATGCACCCAATTCTCCCTTTGTGGAAGCTGGACAGTCACTTTATAGCCATATTCCAGCTGCACCTAGAACGACGGCATTTCCACAGGGCATACCCATGCAGGGGTGGAATAACCATGCATATAGCATCTCAGCTACCGTGTCTGTCTCAAAATCGCCCATGTCTGATATAAAGGCCATGTCTATTGATGAGGGTTCGCCAGACTCTAGACCAACTCGGAAGACAAGCTCCAAAATGCAAGTAGATCCTTCACCGTCGCCAGGCACTCGTCGCAAGACTTCGTCTAGGATGTCGGTTGATACCTCACCCAATGTTTATCATAGCACTCAGCGTAGAACTTCATCACGAATGTCGGTTGACGTCCTGCCTGCCCGCCGGAGTCGAGGATCATCAGATCGGATGCTACTCGACGAGATCCAGCAAGGGCATCCTCTCCCGCAGCAGGCAGACTCATTTACTTCTCGCCCAACTGCCTCGCCGACCATGGGATATCCTCACAGTGCTTCACGAGAACATGTCGCGTCAGGGGCAGTGCTTCCCACCTCATTTCCTATGACGGTCTCGCAGAAGATGTCTCTGTCGTGCGGTCCATGCACTCGCGGGGAAACGAAGTTGATGTCGATGCCTTCGACCCCACCACCGTCATCATTCCAGCAGCATATACAGCGCAAAGAAAAGCACAAAGTCAGCCCTCCAGCAACTTCAACTCCCCTTCTCCCATGCATATCACAATCTCCTACAAGGTCTTCGATGCTCCCTCTACATCAGCTAAACTCCGCTCCAGTTGCACCACACAAACCACTCTTTTCAAAACATGGAGCTCCTGCTTCGAGGCATGGGAGTAGATCTCCCTCTATGAAACGAGAGACTATTCATTCCCCTACCAGTAGAGGTCGTGTTCGTGCCCGGGGATCGTCCTCAGGAGACGAGGTCAGTCATAAGCGCTATTGTGTCCGACAAGATAGCCAGCCTATCGCTCTTCTCGCCATAGATCCTCATTCTGCATGCGGCCTGTCTCTGCAACCACTGGCAGCTCAGTCGCTCTCTCCCATCGATGAAGTTTGGCTCCCGCCCATGGAGCAGCAGCTAGAAAAGGCCCACCAGTCGCAACTGAAGGCCAAGTTTAGGAAATTCAAAGCTATCATCGGTGGCGCTGTCAACGAAATCAAGCAGGCAATTGTGCCCTATAATGAAGACCACCGCAAGCATAAAGTCGCTCGCATGCGCAGTGGTTTTCGGCCTTTCGCCGGTGTTCCAGATTATCTGAGATTTGCAGAGCGTCCCGACCCTGCTGTATCCACCAGCGCCAGGTGTCACAGAGGCATGCCATCCGACATTGGGAAAAATATTGACAGTATCGCCGAAACGTGGACGAACCTCGCCCTGTGCGATTCTCCGACATCATTGCATGGGGATGATGGAGCCGTTCACGGCGAAGTACCCCATCTTTCTTTACCTCCAAATCTCCCAAGGATCAACGAGCCTCTCGAGAACCCACGCAGCTCACGACCAGCGAGTAGAACCGCAGTCCATGGTTCAGTTGTGCACACTCAAAGTGACGAAGAAGTCGAGATATACATTAGTACTGCTGCCAACTTGGCTGCACCCACGTTTCACCGGCACAGGACTGCTGATGCCTTCGATGCCAGGGGAATGGTCATACCTCGTCCCCCTAACAATAACAGCGTCCAGCGCAAGTCGAGTAAATCGACGAAGATGTGAAATACGATTACTTATACGATCTACCATACTATACGACTACGTCACGACCGTTCACGCTCACCTTAGGGTAACAAAGTTATCGAACTACCTTTCCCTTAAGTAAGTAACGAGAATTACTAGCTTTCGATGGCAGCGTAGCCACTCCGCACTTTTGTCCTCCCGGTTTTTCTCAGACGAAGTCGACCATCAACATATCCCACGGGATGTGAGACTGTCGAGAAGCAGGTCTCCCCAGGCAGTGCACCTCCATTTAACTCTTCCAAATTGCCATTCCCACCTTGTGTAGTCCAGGTCATTGGCTAGGCCGATCTCGCGATTTACGTTCTCTTGGAAGTCAGAAGTTTTGAGAAAGGTCCTCAGCTACGTACCTAGAACTAGCAGACATTCAAGTTCCTTTCATGCACCTGTAAAAAACTACTGGTCGGAGCTCATCTACTGGGATGATGTCTATCATCCCAAGCTCAAAGGATGGTCCACGCCCACTGAGGCTAAGGTTCGAGAATGCGTCAAAGACTTTGTCGTCCTTTCATGCAATGTTGCGGGAGAAGGTAATGGCAAAACCGCAGATGGTCATTGGCAGAGCCCGAAGAGTAATGCAAGGCACAGCTACAAACGTCGCTGGGGACGGCGCTTGTGCTAGTTACCACGATCAATCCAAATAATTGCAAAGGGCCCCAGGACTGGAAGGAGATGTTTGAGAGCAGAATGGGAACACACGATTTCAAACGTGTCTGCGCTAATGTCCCCATTGCTCAGGCTATTGGGGAGCCAAATGGACTATTGATGTCTATTGATCGGCGAAAAGGCGATCACTGTAAAGCATTCATCTGGAATTGAATATTTCTTGATTCTAGGAAGCGCATATAGATAACTGGTACATGCACTACTTCGCCACCACGTAGTTCCAGTCGCTCTTGATAGCCCCCGTCTGGATGCCCACCAACTCTGTCCAAAGAGGCTTCGAAACGGGACCCATACCGTCTTCACCAGTAGGAATCGTGACATCACCTCCATTGTATCCAATTCGCTCGACGGGAGTGACAACAGCAGCCGTGCCAGTACCGAATAACTCAACAAGCCGACCCTCCTTCGATGATTGGATGATCTCGGCCATATTAACTGGACGTTCCGAGATCTTGATTGCATCAGGAAGACCTTGAAGGCGCTTAGCCCCTGAGGCATGGTTACGCGCAAGGGTAAGCACAGAGTCGCGAGTAACACCCGGGAGAATCATTCCGTCAAGAGGAGGCGTAACGAGCTCGGTTACTGCAAAGGTAATTAATTCAACACGCGAACCATAAAACTACTGATATGAATGCTTACCGCCATCTCTGTCCTTAAGGACGACGAACAAGTTCATGGTGCCTACTTCTGTGAGCCAGTGCTCTGGCCCATGCAACCACAAGTTCTGCGCGTAGCCCTGTTTTGCTGCACTTTTTTGTGCGACGACGCCAGGAGCGTAGTTTGCGGAAAGCTTGTAAGCACCCGTACCTATAGGTTAAATGATAATGATATTAGGTGGTAGAGCAAGCAGTAATACAAACCTCCGGGGGCCGCGCGAATGTACTCTGTCGTGCCATACAACGGCACTGGCTTGAATCCTTGAGGGTAGTATGGTCCTGCAGGGCTGGTAATCACGAAAAGTAGTGCCTCATTGGGGGGCGCAACACCTAATGTGCCGTTCGTGCCAACTGAAACGTCATTGTCCTCAGTATGTGTCTAAGTGAGGGTGACAACACTCACTCAACGTAGGTCGGATGTAAAGACTGTGACCAGGCTCCTTAGGTATCCATTTACGGTCAAGTGAAATCAACTCCTTCATGCACTCAATTAACGCCTCCCCGTTGAAGGTCTGTGACCGAAAAAATTGAGCGTCGGTTTAGAAATGAATGACATGGCGTACGGGAAGTGCTAGCCTCTGTGCGCTGGTGTTCATACGTTTCATGTTCATATCAGGTCGGAATAATGTTACAGTGCCATCCTCGTGTCTATATGCTTTCATGCCCTCAAATAACGATTGTGCATAATGAAGGACGGTTGCGCTAGGGGACAGATTGAGATCACCGACTAAAATGCACGAGGAAGCGTCAGTAAAAAGCTATGGCGAAAGCGGAGGAACTCACATGGGACAATGCTAGGTGCTCCCCAGCCTGTAGCTTCAGTCCACGGAACTTTGAGCATGTGGTCTGACTGGGATAGCGATGAGGCACAACATACAAGAAACAAGAGAAGACAACTTACGAATGTTCGCCCGAAAAGAAGGCTTTTAGAGGGAGGAAGCTCCTTCGGGCTCGTTGTTGTGGTAATAGTGAGTCGGGATGGCTTCACGGGGAAAATTGAAATGAAGAAATTTGAAAGTTATCGACCATACCTCGATATCGGGCGAAGCGACAGCTTCCCCCGTCATGAAGTCCCGACCGACATCTTGGGACATGTAGCGCCTTCCAATGACAGTGTTCATCCATGACGAGTGAGTCACAGACCGTGTAAGTCTAGCAAAACGAAGTTGTGTCGGACGTAGTTGAGAAAATGACATGGCTGAGCGTTGAGCACAAGTTCGGTATCAACAATAAGTATGCGTAGCGGGGGTCCTTGCGGGGTATGGTGAAGATAAAATTATAACGAGGTTCGCTTTATGCGATCACGCGTGTGCTGAAGTGCCGAAACGTTGAAAGTTAACCGTCAATTTGAGTTTGGTCAGCTATCTTCAATCTTGGCACTCTCCCTTTGTGAAAGTTGGACAGTCACTCTCTATAAGTTATAGCCATACTCCAACATGCGGGGTTAGCATATAATATCTCAGCTGCCGTGTCCATCTCAAAATCGCCCAGGCCGATGTATAAATGCCACGTCCTCGTTGGACTCTCTAAACCATCTCGGAATAGCGGCCCGAGCCACATCAGTAGATCCTTCCGTTAACCCATCACTCAGTGCTTCGACTTGTATTTCACGAGACATGTCGCGTCAGGGGTAGTGCTTCCCACCTCGTTTCCTATGGCGGTCTCGCAGAAGATATCTCTGTCTTATGATCCATGCTCCCCTCGTAGAGAGGCAAAGTTGGTGCTGATGCCTTCAGCCCCACCGCCGTCATCATTTAAGCAGCATATGTACATTTTATTCGGTACAAATACATCTTCAACATTTCCTTTCCCGTGCACATCACGATGATCTCGACGATCCCTCTGTGTCGACCAGACTCTGCACCCGTTGCACCCCCAAAACAGTCTCCTGCTTCGAGGCACGGAATAGATCTCCCTCTACGAAACGAGAGACTATTCATTCCCCTACCCAGGAGCGTTATGTTCGTGCCCGGGGATCGTCCTCAGGAGGCGAGGTCAATCCTGCTTATCGCTCTTCTCGCCATAGATCTTCATTCTGCATGCGGTCTGTCTATGTAGCCACTAGCAGCTCAGTCACTCCCTCCCGGCTTAATGCCATCAAGTTTGGCTTCCGCCTATGGAGTGGTAACTGGAGAACACCCCATTTTTCTTTACCTCTTCAACAAGCATTCCGGGAGCTTACACAGCTCATGACCAACCTGTAGAACCGCAGTTTATGGTTCAGTTACGCACACTCAAAGTGACGACGAAGTCGAGATATACATCAGTACTGTTGCCAACTTGGCTGCACCCACGTTTTGCCAACACGGGACTCCTGATGTCGTTGATGCCAGGGGAATAGTCATACATTGTCCCCCAATAATAACCCCCATTGCAAGCCGGGCAGGTGTGACATACGATTATTTATACGATCTATCATACTATACGACTACCTCACGATCATTCACGTTAACAAAGTTATCGATTTACCTTCACCTTAAATAGAATTCAACCCTTCATTTTCTCAACGACGTCGATCAGCACATATCCATGGGATGAGACCCTAAAAAGCGGGTCCCCCAGGCAAGTGCACCTCCATCCAACCCTCCCAGATTCTCATTCTCACCTTGGTCCAGGCATTGGCTATGGTCCGATCTCACGACTTACGTCTCTTGAAATCAAAAGTTTTGAGAAGGGTCCTCAGCTAACTAGAACGAGCGGACATTCAAGTCCCTTTCATGCACCCGTACAAACTACCGGTCGGAGCTCATCTACTGGTTTGGTGTCTGTCATCCCAAGTTCAAAGGACGGACCACGCTCATTGAGGCTGAGGCTCGAGAATGGTCGACCCTTCTTCCGGGAACCACCCCTGTGTTTCCAACAGTTATCGCCTATCGCATCCGTTAATACAAGGTCGACCTTAAGACCGCGGAGCATGTGGCACAGTGGTGCGATATAACATCTTTCCCCTCTGTTGGACGGCGGCTTACCTTCGAGAATGTCTCCTACGGTCGTGAACCAGGGAAGACAAAGGAGATGAAACCTTAATCTGTAATTGCACTCTCTGGTATTTCAAGCCGTCATGGGAGACAGTGATGTCAGAGATCAAATAAAAAGGGCATGGAGGGCAAACTACAGCTGCAGACGGGTCTTAGTTGTCGCGCCGACATATGCAACGTGTGACTCGGTCATCAATGTGCCCAGGTAAGTGTCAGACGGCTCCTTGGGGGGGAAGGGATAAAGGGAACCACGCTTATGATAATAACAAATTTATTGACCTTTACCGTGTGCACGACGCATTACACAATAGACATGGACCGTGAATTCATAATTGCTTTCCCCAGACTGTCATGATCGACGCAGGTACTTAATTATTGGAGCTCTAGGCTGGAAGACTCGTCAAGCTGACAGCAAGATTAAAATATACCGGCACCGAGGAGTAAAGTACAAATGCAATTTCAAGCATTTTGTCAAAATATGCATCGTCGATCAAAACATGCCCATGCCATCTTCATCACCATCGCCCCATCCACTCGCAACAACTTCCTCCTCTTGTGGACGGGGAGAAGGACGGCGTGCTTGAATTGGTGAAGCACTTCGCACGTCTTCTGGACTTGCATCTTTTGTACTGGCCGGTTGTGGCGAGGGCATGGCGACACCTTCTGGTCTTGTTTGCGATTGCTGGGCAGTGTGCCATGATACCTTCACCGGCCCTACTGCGGCAATATTTGATCCTTTTGCAAAACCCTGGAAAGAAAGTGAGTGACGTTTAACTACGACAAGCAACGTTTTGACCAACCTGCTCGGCAGCTGCTCTTGTCTTGAAACTGACAACAACCTCATCATCATTGATGATCTCCGCTGATTCGAGTTGACCGGTGGTCTATAATTCCAGATGAGCCACCGGTTCGGAAAGGAGGATAATCTCGACGTACTTCATACCAATCCCGCAATGCTTGCAAAGCACCTTCACGAATACCCTTCACCAACAACTTCTTTGGGCGGTTATCGAGTTTCATGCTCGCCCTGGGAGGACCGCCTCGTGGCGCCCCGCGATAGAAGGAGCCACGTGCGCCACGACCACGACCTCTATATCCACGATACGGGGAACCGTATGAGGTATCAGGAGTGGTCGCCGATATTCCAAGACTTGCTGCCTCCTCTCTCAGCTTTGCGAGTCTAGCTTTAAGTTCATCCGTAGACTCTCCAACAGCATGTATCTCAAGCTCCTTATCCAACCGCTCTCTTTCTTTCCTCTCGTGATCATTCTGAGCAGTCTCGGTTGGCGCAGGCGAATGGACCTTGACCGGGGTAGCCGATGATGGTGGTACTGACGCAACTTTCATCTCGTCTCCCAGCTTCCGCAATCTTGCTAAAGTCACTTTCTTCTCCTCCGCAGAAGCGGTCTCTAATGAGGCCATTAGTGATTTCTGCTCTGTTATCTGCTGCTCTAGTAACTTCTGCTTAGCTGCGAGCTCTGATGCAGCAGATGATTGAGGAAGTGGTTTACGGGCGGGCGTCGTCGTATGCGGTGCAGGAGGTTGAGGTGGAGCAGATGGGACGGAGGTATCTCGTGCTGCCAGGTTGGCCAGGAGTGGTGCGGAGGCCGCCAGCATCTTCGATCCCTGTTGCCCATGCCCTTCCATAGGCCGATGCCAAAAGACCTTCACAAACCGGTTCCCAAACACAGCGTCCTCCGACTTCCATGCAGCATGTGCCTCGTTGTGCTCAGAGAAACTGACGAGCGCCTTGGCGCTGCGGACATCAATTGCAACGTTAGTAACTGTGCCAAAGCGCTTGAACCAGCTGTTGACAGCGTCAAGGTTGAGCTTGTCCTCTGGAATCTTTTCCACCACGAGCGTTTTATCTTGCCGTCGTTCCGGGCGGAAGGTCTGCGCGTCACCACCAAAAACCCCTCGTCCACGGGGTGCGCCCCGCATCCCTCCTCCGAACCCACCACGCATGTTATACGTTGAGGGCCCTGGCATACTCGAAACGCCCATGTCCACGTCCATATGTTGAACTGGGTGCTGTTGCACAGGTATGGAACCCTGTGGACTGCGATCTGCCGCTGGTGCAGTTGGCAGTGTAGAGTCTGGAGGTACCTGGGGCGTTAAATCCTGTATGACCGGAAGTTCCCCAGACTTGTCCACTGGATGAGCGGTTTGACTGCCATCGTCTTGCGGGGCTCTGGGGAGCAGAGGTGGACGTTGTTGCATCCCGCGACCCATGCCGATGCTGCCATTCGAGTGCATGTCCATGCGTGCCTCGTGGGGGTCATAAGGAGCTCCTTGCGCCATGCCGAATGGCATCCCACCAAACATCGGTAAGAATGGCATATTACCATTCATAGGGAACATTTGCGAGGGAACGAAAGCATCTTCACCGTGACTGTACTTGCATAGCGCACCACGAGCACAGTATCCATTATCTGTTGGGGTGCGTGAATACCGTCTTTAAATCATGATGCCAAGGTCAAACGCACTATGGTAATCACGACATATCCCCTTCCTTTGGTCTGGGGGCTGATAATTTTGTGGCCGCCGGTTATTCGCATTTTGGTTGGTCCCATTCAGGCCACTACCCATTGCACCATTCATCATTATTCCTGGACCTCCAGCCCAGTTTTGGCCACCACCCCAAGCGCCGGTAGAACGAGAGTCTCGACCATTGGAATACCGCGAAAATTGACCTTCCGCACTCAACCGGGGACCTTTAGTAGGTGGGCGCCCATCACGATCATCGTGCACCATTGATCGCTTCTGCCCTCGTTCCTGGGGTGTTGGCGAATGATTGGATAGAAGGCCGTCCAGAGGTATAGGAATTCCAGTATCCGAGGACTGTGGATGCGAGGGCAATAAGAAAGAGCTTGTTGGTTCGCTGGCCGTGTAAGGTAGATATGACTTGGTTCTGAGAACCGTGAATAATGTATCTATAAATGAAGGTCCCTCTGGTACCAAAAGTCAGAAGGAGACACATATATTGCACCGAAGTAATGCGCACCTTTTTCTAAAAACTCTTCCAACTGGGAGCTAAGCTCTTTCCTCATCTCGTTTTCCGGGACGTTGTGCTTCAGTAAAGCGAGAATGTATTCAGAGAGTGCTCCAGGTTCTGCATCACATCTACATATGAAGACCATTGTCAGAGACGGTGAATATGAAATATTCGATTTTTACGCACATTGGCTCGAGAGTTCGGACCAACCAAGGCTTTAGATGCACTGCGGTAGTTGGGTCGTAAAGCATTTTTATTGCAAAAAAAGGGTGTATAGGAGAGGCAGAGGACCAGGGAGTGTCTTCGGTTATGAAGGATACAAAAAAATACGGGTCACGGAAGGAGGATGGAGGACCAGACCGATGCAAGCAAATGCTCAGAGATGGATGTGCCAACTTGTGCTCTCCTGGTGGATTTGGCCTCAAACGATGACTAAGCTGACCCGGACATGACGCCACGTGCAAACGTCCGAAACTAAACCTGTGCTCTTTGTCGTCAGTGTCGACGTCGTCGTCGGCATTGCTGTTACCGGTAGAGACCTCCTATGATCAATATGCACATTTATTATTGCGCGTTATCATTCTTCGAAAAGGTCCCGCCTTGCGCACTTTCTTTGCTAGTGGGCTTATACGTTGACGCACTTGGCATTTTCCTATGGCATACATTGACCTACCGAAGGTGGCGTGTTACTTGCTAGTACGACAAGACATCAAATCAAATTTCAGGTCTTAGTCTGATAATATCATGAAAACGCCAAAACAAAGACTTCCACTCAGAGTCACTACTATCCTCGTCGTCGATGTAGTTCACAGTACAAAATCATTGGTCATCAATGTCCGACAAATAATTGTATATCAAAGAGATTGCAGGTATCATGATGATGAGGTGATGCAACATAGTGCGAGTGGGGCAAGGTGGATATCCAGTAAACGAGAAACTGAAATTAGCATGACTATCAATGATGCGAGATATGATGCCTCTCGTCAAGCGTCACATGAGGAAGTCGATAGACCTGATGGAATATAGGGATTCCCAAGGATTGATTATTTCCGGTGCGAAAGGGTCGTCAAGGCGAGACTGCCGGTGGTTGCGCCACGGAACGTCGTCTTCGCTCGCATAGATGATCCTGGGAGGACGGGATAATTCAGGATGCCTGAGTTTCGAGGAAGTAGCAACTGGTGGCGAGTGATATAGTATCATTGAGCAATGAGCAGGAATTCACTGGTAGGGGCGATGACAGGAAAAGTGAAATAGCAGATCTACTCTTTCTGATCTGAGTAAGGATACTGTATGATCAGTGTGATTCGGGAACATGCCGATACTCCTCGGACCACAAACTTTCAACTTCCGATGACCAATCTGTCAGGCACAACTACCCAACCTCTTCATTAGTACCTAGGCTCTACTACTAGCTACATAGTAGCTTTTCAATTGCTGTCACTTGTTAAACCCTTTATTCTTCCATTCGTAATGCTACCGTCTTCTACCTGTCAACAACACTTATATCGTCTCTCGTTATTATGCACTCCCGAATTCAGCTACCATTTTTACCGATCGTAAACAAAGCCACTGGGCTTTAGCTTTATCCACGCGACCCGTCATTCCTTAAGAGACACACGAGTTTCACAATAGAGTCAGAAGTGGAACATGCAGACCCAGCATTAATTGGCAACAGCGCGCCAACGTGCAAGCACACTAACGAAAGAAAGTGCGCAAGGCAGGATCTTGTCAAGGAGCAATAACGCGCAATGATAAATGTGCAGATATCACCTTCAAGTTGTATTAGTCTGCCCACAACAACTTGTAACATGGTCAGACTGCCGTCTGTTAAACCAAAAGGTATATCGCTGGCAGTATCTGTGTTGATTATATGGCTTACACGACTGCTCCATTCGCGCGCTGCCTTCAATGACATACACATGTGACATGTGGAGCAATTGACTCGTCCCCCTTCCTATTCCTAGCTTAGTGCGAGGTATCCGGATCCGAAGTCTTATCTGCAGTGAGTCAATAGTTTTAAACGATGCCAACGCGCTGATACCAATTATACATAGTAACATACATATATTATATTATATATACTTAAGGATATACAAGGACCAGCAGCAGATAGTTTATTTTTATAGGTGCCGACATCATGAAAGACCATATGGGTGTTTATATGTAATATGTAGAAGTTCCCATAAATTTAGTGCCTTATCCTCTCCTCCACAACCACCTACTGAGACGCGTTATACAAACTCTTCTCCTGGAAAATGTCCCTTTGGGGTCGGTTGCTCGATCCTATTCCATCCCAGCTCGTCTTGTTTGACCCCTTTCAGTCCCTCGATTTGCACCTGATAAACCGTCACAATGCGTGAGCGTCAAACGGTGTACGTCGCGCAAAGTTCTGACACCTTCATTTTAGTGTGTGGTACAGTACTCTCATGATTCCAGCATATGTTGCTGTCGCCTCTGCCTTTTTTCTCTTATTGCATTTGATTATCTTGTCCAAGCCAGTCAAGAAGATTTGGTCGCATTTCCTACCTCTTACTAAGCCTGAGGAGAATTCGAGCGCTTTCTCTGAAGAAGCTACTACGGTCGACGGATTTTTCTCCGAGGCCAAAGCGTTCATCTCGCGACATGGTGGTTTGGTCATTTTCGGGTACAAGTTTGCCAGATTCATTGGGTGTCTTGTATTCTTGGCACTCTCGTTGGCTACTTTCATATTAGAAGAACGCGAAGAGCATTCTGTTGGTACCAACAAACGAAAACATCGCAAGACCCGTCCCACTGATGGCTACATTCCTTTCTCTCGCGCTGAATGGCTGCAATTCGCCTTGTGCATGACAGCTGTGAGTCGTTTGTGGCTACCTGTTTCATTAATGACTCACTCTCTCCAGGCTTATGCATCTGTTCTCGGGCTTATTTCAGTCACTGCAAAACCGCGATGGAGCAGGTTGGTGTCCAATCACCTGGCTACTCTCTTATTTGCAATGTTTGCGGTGTTTGCCTACCGAGATCTGTGGCCGCTTATTACCTTCCATGAGCAACCCAGAGACCTCGATGAAGGGGTCTTACTGTGGGCGAAAGTTGTTGTCCTGTTTCTGACAAGCATCGTATTCCCTCTCGTAAGCCCCAGGCAATATATCCCAATAGATCCTGCGGTATGTCATAGTTTTAGAGAATCTCATACCACCAACGCTGACATCGTTCCACAGAACCCCACCGAGACCCCACACCCGGAGCAAACTTCTTCCTGGCTGTCCATGATCTCGTATACTTGGTTGGACCCCATCGTCTTCAAGGCGTATCGAGTTCCTCACCTTCCACAAGAAGAATTGCCCCCACTAGCTGACCATGACTATTCCAGGAATCTAAAGAAGATGAGCTTCCCGGTACGTTTTATTTACATTACCGGCGCAGCCGATGTGTTGAGATTCCTTACAGCACCTCGACCCTTTCTCTGGCAGTCGGAGGCGGCATATCTTCTTCGGGCTCATGAAAGTTTATCGTGTCGAGTATGTAGTTATGGCTCTCATGATTCTTCTCCAGGTATGCAATCCACGTATCTATGACCATCTCAATCCTGACAGCCCTCCCTAACAGGTGCTGGCAAACCTCGCCAGTCCGGTGGGAATTAACCGACTTTTGCTGTGAGTCATTTGGTACCACATTTTTCTAGCGTCGTCTAACGTGTTTCGCAAAGCTACATCGAAAACAAAGGCGAAGATGCCGTGGTTCGTCCATGGGTTTGGATATCCTGGCTGTTCTTTGGACCAATTATGGGTTCCTTGGCGTGGCAATGGTATATTTACATTGCGGTTGGGAGTTTCGTTCGATGATCATGGATTCCGCTCATCTACTTTTCAGACACGCACTCTTGTACGTACGGAGGGTATTCTCACACAACTGGTCTTCGAGCATGCACTCCGAATCCGAATGAAGGCTGAGCTCCCTGATGACGCTAAGAAGTCTGGTGACTCTACGGGAACTTCTACACCAGATACTGCATCTGTAGCTGGATCTAGCACTGCCGCTGCAGATGAAAGCGTTGATGGCACTAGCGATGAAACGCTGCAGGCTAGTTCCGAGACCGTATCAACGCCTTCCGCCGCGAAAAAAGGCAAAAAGAAAGCGCAGGATGGCAAGGAAGAATCGGAAAGTTCGTCCAAAAAACATTCGAGCGCTGACAACCTAGTTGGCAAAATTAACAATCTGGTCACGACCGATTTGAACAATATTACCGAAGGACGAGATTTCCTCATGGCCGGTAAGCCGTGGTCACTGCTGGCGGGCGCGTGCTTTCTGACGCGTGCTTTCCTATAGTTCTGTACATCCCACTCCAGATCATAGTGTGCACCTGGTTCTTGTACAAGATTCTTGGCTGGAGGTGGGTATAGTCTTCAAACCATTGTACGTATTGACTGCAAGTCACCTCCCAAGCGCGTTTGTCGGCCTAGCTGTTATGGTCATTCTGTTCCCTGTCCCTGGGTACGTTGCCAAGATGATTCAGTCCGTGCAGAAGGAGAAGATGAACAAGGCCGGCCCTCATTTCATCTTATCTGATATGGTGCTTATTGTAACCCCAGACAGACGCCCGGGTACAAACCGTCACTGAAAGTAAGTGCATCATGCGAGTATAACGAATGGGAGACCGGCACTTATGACTCGTTAGCCATGAATGTTCTCCGTATGATTAAGCTGTTCGGGTGGGAAGCAAAAATAGACAAGAGGATCAGCGATAAACGAGAAGTAGAACTTATCTGGACCTGGAAAACGAAGATCTTAGAATTATTAAATAATAACTTGAAGTGCGTCATTCGTATCGGCCCGCAGGGCAACAATTACTGACATGTGCATAGCTTCATAATTCCCCTACTCACCATGATGGCTTGTTACTCGACATTCGTATGTTCCGTGATCTCAGGCAAATTTGATTTCTTACCATCCCTTCCAGACTCTTATCATGGCACAAAACCTAACTGGTCAGTGCTGGAGATTATGTTGCGGCCTATTGACCTAACTAGTTTTCCAGCTTCAACGGTTTTTTCGTCTATGACAAGTAAGCTTCACCTTATTGTCCACTCATGCACAGTAATTAATGTCGCTACTTGGACAGTCTTCGACATCCTAAGAGATCAGCTGCACATCGTGTTTTACACCATACCAAAGATGACTCAAGGTAAGTAGTTCGCTGGGTTCATGAATTAGTGATAAACGACGCTCTCCAGGCAAAGTCTCGCTGGACCGTGTCAACAATTTCCTGAATGATACAGAACTATTGGATGCATACACACAGCAGGACGAGGACAGAGCTCAGCTGTTTGTTCAGTCTGAAGAAGAATCTGAACTTATCGGTTTCAGAGACGCCGTTTTTGCATGGTCCAATGAATCTGGTGGGGCACTGACACCGTCGAAGCGTAAGTTTAGGCTTCGCATCAATGGCGAGCTGTACTTCCAGCCTGGTCGTATTAACCTTGTCATCGGACCGACGGGTTCTGGGAAAACGTCACTGCTTATGGCTTTACTTGGTGGGTATTTGTCAGACCTTTCCCCTGCATGGTACCAATTCGTCACTTAGGCGAGATGCATTTCATGCCCTCTGGTCCAACATCATGGTTTAATCTTCCTCGCAAAGGAGGCGTAGCTTATGCCGCACAGGAGTCTTGGGTCCAGAATGAAACCATTCGGGTATGTGATGATCACAAATAGCGGGTATTCGTGTGCTGAAGCATTGCTAAGAACAACATTCTTTTCGGCGCACCATACGACGAAGCCCGATATAAGAAAGGTGGGCATCGAATTGCGTGGCTCGCAAACGTTCTTGACATTTATATGCGAAAGTCTTGTACCAGTGCGCTCTGGAGCGTGATCTTACCTTGTTCGAAGCTGGTGACAAAACTGAAGTTGGTGAAAAGGGTCTTACTCTAAGGTACGTTCAATTCCGAGCCTCTTTTGTCAGAAGTCTGACTTCGTATGGACAGTGGTGGTCAGAAGGTAATATATTTTTCACAAGAAGGTGTAAGCCAGCTAATACTTGTCAGGCACGAGTCACCCTCGCAAGAGCGATATATTCTTCGGCAAAAACACTGTTGCTTGACGATGTCAGTCCGTCCGTTTCTGCTTTGAATTACTATTGAGCAGGCACGAACAGGTATTGGCCGCTTTGGATGTCCACACGTCCAAGTGGATTGTAGACAAGTGTTTCGCTGGAGATCTCGTCAAGGATCGAACAATTATCCTCGTGGTATGTGCATATAGTAACTGTAACGACACCTCTTCTCAAGCATTGCACAGACGCACAATGTTGCCATGGCGAGCGCTGTGGCGCACTTTGTCGTGTCTCTGGGTGCCAACGGACGGATTGTTAGCCAGGGGTCAATATCCGAGGCCATTGCAAAGGACGACACATTCGCAGCGGAAGTAGCAAAAGACCAGCAAGTTTTTCAGAAGGAAGCCGAAGTCATTGACGGTCTAGAGGAACCAAAGGCTGATGCAAAGAAGTCTGACGGGAAGTTGGTGATGTCTGAGGAAATTGCGGAGGGTCACGTTTCCTGGCCAGCTTGTTGGTTCTGCTCTCGAATGTCCTTGGTGCCTTGCTGACACTATTCCAGTCAAGCTGTACCTGGCAGGCTTGGGAGGCAACTATCCTATGACGTTCTGGGTTGTGTTCTTGGCCCTCATGGGGTTGACGGACTTCGTCAACACTGTGCAAACATGGTTCCTTGGGTACTGGGCATCTCAATACGAAGGTCAACACTCCTCGGATGTCGACGTTAGATTGTAAGAAAATTTCCCATCCACGCCGTGGATCTGCCACTCACCTTGGTTGCAAGCTATCTCACTGTATATGCATTGCTAATGCTCTCTGGCTGTCTCATGTATTCTGCTGGGTATTACATGTACTATCGGGGTTCCATGCGGGCGTCGCGGACTATCCACAAAAAACTCGTCCAATCTATACTCGGAACAACACTAAGGTATGTCTATTGAATCCCATGATAGCATCTTCCATTTAACATTTGGTAGGTGGCTAGACACGACGCCTACATCTCGGGTCATCACCCGATGCACACAAGACATAAGAGCCAGTGAGTCACTAGTTTCTAGTTGATGAAAATTCGCTGATAAATCTCCCAGTCGATGGTCCATTTGCGCAGGGAATCGGCTGGGTTGTTGAACTTACCTTGACCATGATTGTGAAACTCGGTGCCGTTGTAGCCATGACTCCTGCCTTCTTGGCGCCTGGTCTCCTCGTCGGCGTGCTGGGTGGATGGATTGGTCGCATCTACATGAAGGCTCAACTATCAGTGAAACGAGAGATGAGCAATGCGAAAGCGCCAGTCCTCGGTCATTTCGGAGCCGCCATCGCAGGGCTTAGTGAGCGTTCAGAAACTTCTATGTTATACTAGATTTCTTATCCATTCAAACTCCAGCATCAATCCGTGCATATGGTGCAGAGGATGCATTCAAACAAGAATCCCTGAATCGCATCGACCGCTACACCAAATCGGCGCGCATGTTCTATAACTTGAATCGGTTGGTTTGCATTATTGGTTGCAAGTTGGTTGGCTGCTGACAAGTATTTTCAGTTGGGTTTGTGTACGTATCGATCTCGTCGGCGCTGCTTTCACGGCTAGCCTTGCTGCTTATCTCGTGTACGGTCGTGGTGTCCGTGAGGCATCGAATATCGGGTTCTCTTTGAACATGGCAGGTGAATCCTATTTATATAATGCATCGCGGGCTTGTCGCTCATTTATCTATAGTCGGATTCAGTTCCATGATCCTTTGGTGGGTCCGTATCCTCAACGAAGTTGAAGTCAACGGTGAGATAATTCTTCGTCTTACTCCTTCTGTGTCTAACCGAATTGTGTAGGCAACAGGTGAGCGTAGAGATGCGTGGTCTACGACCGTTGCTCACGCAAAAATAGCTTGGAACGGATTGATGGTTATATCAAGATCGAACAGGAGCCCAAGCCTACCGAAGGCGGCCAACCTCCTGCGTACTGGCCTGCGAGCGGTGATCTACGAGTAGAAAATCTTTCGGCTCGCTACTCAATGGTGAACCATAATTTTATGTCTCCGTATCTGCCTCCCTAACTATCGCTTGCAGGATGGGCCAAAGGTTTTGCAAGACTTGTCTTTCCAAATTAAGTCAGGTGAACGCGTCGGCATTGGTATGTTGCGTGCTCGTCTCCTCTTTCGACCGAACAGCTAATACGAGTCTAGTGGGGCGGACGGGAAGTGGAAAGGTGATACTTATATATATATATATTTACATATATTAACCATCCTTCAAGAGTTCCTTAACACTTTCGCTCCTTCGATGCATTTCCACAGAAGGCAACGTTTATTATGATGGCATTCCGACAAGTTCAATCAATCTAGACGCCTTGCGGTCCAATGTGACCATCATACCTCAGATTGTACGCCTATTGTGCAGTTGTCTTTCAAGTTCGCTGATACATTCTATCCACAGCCCGAGCTCCTGAGCGGAACCCTCCGTCAGAACTTGGATCCATTTGATCAGCATGATGATGCGGTGCTCTACGATGCTTTGCGCTCCGCTGGACTTTTTTCCGTCCAAGATGAGTCCGAGGATGCAAGACTGACACTGGACAGTGCCATCGCAAGCGGAGGAGGGAATCTATCGGTTGGTCAACGTCAAATCCTAGCCCTTGCCAGGGCTATAGTCCGCGGAAGTAAATTGCTTATACTAGACGAGGCAACTTCTGCTATTGGTAAGCACTTCATGTTTGAATTTTTATGACGCTACAATCGTTTGCAGATTACAAGACGGATACAGCCATCCAATCTTCTCTTCGCAATGAGCTGCATAATGTGACCCAGATAATTGTCGCACATCGACTGCAGACAATCATCGACGCCGACAAAATTGTATGTATTCGCAATCGGATGATCGCATTCCAAACTGACAATATATTTTGTAGATGGTCCTGGATGCTGGTAAACTTGTAAGTACATCATCTCGTATCGCAATCTCGTGTTGATCACGCTTGTGCAGGCTGAATTCGGCAGTCCATGGGAGCTCTTGCAGAATGAAAAGGGTATGTTGCGTGCTCTTGTGGATGAGTCTGGCGACAGAGATGCACTGTACGCGGCGGCTCACGGGAAGCCAACGGCGGAGAGTTCATGATCCGATTTGTTTATGAACTATTTTATCTACGGGAATAGACTTAGGCTGAACCAGATTTCTAACAAAATATATATTGTGACTGTCCCATTGCGAGCGAGCTAGCGCCTCTACAGTATAGATTATCTATGTATGCCCGTAAGGCCCACAAAGACCAACAGCGGGTCAAATAGGTAACAGATTCCAGTGCTGACATGATTGGGGAGTCACGTGTGGCTGGACGCGTCTACTTTAGAAAGTTAGTCTCATTATGTAATGGTCATACGTGATTGGCATCTGGCAAGTACCGCCAGACTGGGTCCATTCCGAATACGCTGACACTGTTAGTGACAGTAAATCAACAACTGTAAATTTACCCTCTACATGGCGGGACAGCTTCACCCTCAGGTTGCTCGTTCATCACGCTCAACTTCTAACACCTCCAACGCGACAAAACCCCAGCAGCCAGCTACCCTTGCAAAGCGTCTCCTCTTCCCACACCTGCCGCCAGGTTCAGACTTGCCGCCGTTATTTACTTCCCCATCCTGCCCGCCCGAACTTAATGCCGAGGTCTATGATTTTATTGCCCTAGCTTTGCGCGCCTTTGTCAACACCTGGTGGACGAAGATCACCCGTTATGACAAGGAATTACTTCCTGAAGTTACCACCATCCTCACGGCCATTTGCAGGTCCCTCGAAACGCGCGCACTGTCAACTGACTTTTCCCCTCTCGTCTTTTCAGTTGTCCCTGCTCTGATAACGCAACACTACCGCGACTACCGTCACGCTGCTTCAAAGGTGTCTACCTCGTATGCAATGGGCGGTGCTGTACCCCTTCCACATCTCTTTCACCAGCTGCAGCCTCATGTAGCAGTGTCTGCAGAAGGTAGAATCGATGAGGAATACTTTCGCCAGGCATTTGACCACATGCTCAAATTAACCCTTCCCTCCCAGGACTATGCTCCAGAGGCCGAGCGATACATTATCCGCGAAATTATTCTCAAGATGGTAGTGAAGGACGTCATCCCGCGAGTCACCCAGCCTTGGTTTATTCAGCAAACTATCCTGAACTTACTTGGATCATCCCTTGATGCAGAGTCGGACAAAGTTAGTTCTACATGTCATAATGCATCGAACTCTGAAGTAAATCTCATTGTAGCCTGCAGATGCATCACCCCCGTCTCATACTCATCCAGCCCACTTTTCATTTCATTCACTTCTCGTGTTCTTTCTTTCTGCCATGCAGTCTGTCTCTGTGATAGGTCTGGCCATTATCCAAACATATAAACAGACGCTTAGCACCATCAAACTCGTTAATCAACCGACACACCCGACAGTTAACCATCTCCCAACAAGTGAATCCTGGAGGACAGCTCATCAAGCAACGTCACCTGCAAGAAATGCGAGATCAGTCTCACCACCTTCGTCATCATACGCCTCAGCGGCATCGTCTACTACATCACTGCGTGCACATACTCCTCCACGCAACCCCCGAAAAACGTCTCCGAATTTATTCAGGCACTACGCTCGGGAACCTCTCACGATGATATCCGAGCTGTTTACAATGCGCGAGCGGTTTGCTACAAGTGCAGTAATGCATATGTTATACATGACCTGTGCCGCTATGATTCCGTTCATGGACCGGTAAGGCAGTTGTTATCTCTAGTAACGCGCTTTCTGACTTTGTCTCTCAAGACTCTTGACCCATGTACTCTATACTCGAATCCTGAGCGCGTCCTCTATATTATTTATACTACGACTGTCCAAACATACATTATTTCCCAATGGATACCCAGGCTCATCCCCGATCGATCCCACTCCAGAAGAACAGACCATTATTCGCCAGCGGTTACTTAGACGGCTGCGCGAGCAGGTGCCGACGCTTGTGGCTCCTGTACTTCTTGGACCATCGCCAGAACGCACGCTTGAGGAAATCATAATTCCACTCGATGACCCTGCGTGCAACATGCATCTAGCAGTATTCATTGTGGATGCTTTATTATTGTCAATTTTCCCAGAGATGGGAGTGGAGGGGAGCGGGGGAAATGTTGATGCTGAAGTACCAAGAGATGACGGGGAGGACTGGGCGTCAGAGATAGTAGTAAATCGAACTACGTCGACAACAGCTTCATAGCGATGTCAGGATGCGTTTGTGCCCAAGGTCTCCAGAACCGTGAAGAAAATGTCGCGTGTTTGTCTGTATTTATTGACGTCACACGATATATATTCGAGGAGTCGAAAAGGAATATTCCCAGCATTTGTTCCCCTAATCATGCCTTCAATTCACCAACCCCCGAGTCCTCCTGTTCTCTACTCGTTTAATGACCCGAATGAGCTGACCGAGAAGCTCGCTGACTTCATAGTCAAAGCCCAGACAGAAGCCGTCAATAAGAAGGGCAGGTTCACCGTCGCTCTCTCGGGCGGCTCCTTGCCTAAGCAGCTGAACAAGCTTATTGATCACCCCAGGGTAAAATGGGACAGATGGTGAGCATCGGTTCAAAGATCGTAGCAAATATCCATCTGAACTATACAACAGGCAGGTCTTCTTCGCTGATGAGCGTTGCGTTCCGCTGGATCACGAAGACTCCAACTACAATCTTTGCCGGAAGGAGCTGTTTAGTAAAGTTCCCATACCAGAGCAAAACATCCACGCCATCGATGTCTCCCTCCTCGACGACCTCGAAGAGCTCTCAGATGCGTACGAGAAAGCGCTTATCACCGAGTTCGCCCAAAAAGACTCCGCTCGCTTCCCCGTCTTCGATCTCATCCTCCTCGGCGTCGGTCCAGATGGACACACCTGCTCCCTCTTCCCAGGTCACCCATTGTTGACAGAAGAGGACAGGTGGGTTGCGTACATCGAGGACTCACCGAAACCCCCACCGAGGCGCATCACCCTGACATTCCCGGTTCTTAACCATGCTCTCCGCGTCGTCTTCGTCGCAGCGGGAGAGGGCAAGGCTGATATCCTCAGCACTATCATTGATAACCCAGAAGCAGGCTTGCCTCCATCTCGTGTCAGACCATCGCATCCTGGCCAGGTGTACTGGTACGTCGATAACGCTGCCTCCACGAAGGTCAAATATCAGAAGTCGGAGTACAGGCTGTGAATGATTGGAAACAAGGAGGGAATCGCAAAAGGAACGCATCTCGTACTTGTACCGGCCTCCAATGATGCATATTCACTTACTTATGCATGTGTGTTATCTCCTTAAATCGGTTATTATTCCTTATGTTCGCATCACTGCTGCCTGCGTCATGAAATAGATGAGATCAACGGCGTTCCTGATGTACGCGATAGAGAACAATGTAAAATATTACTGGGCCGTAATTGCAGGGGGTAACCAACGGCAAAATGCCGCAGAGAGCATGATAAACAACGATATACCAGTCCATAGATTAACAGCTGCACCCGTAACTTTGTGTGCTCTCCCGGTCAATCTGGATTGGGTCCGGGTAATCAACATACCTATGAATTGTCGTGAGCAACATTGACGGAGAGTGAAAATTATAGAAACACACAGTTGTTCTTCTGCTTCTTGTTGTAGTGCATTCCTTGCGACAACTGCAAACGCTTCCTGAACATTGACAGCCTCCTTGGCAGAAGTTTCGAAGTAAGGGATATTGCCCTTTGACTGACACCACGCTAAAACGCGCTTCTGCGTTACCTACAAAATATGTGAGTATAGGACCCATGCATTCTGACGCTTGCTAGGACAGACCTGCCGTCTGCTTTCATCTACATCAATCTTATTTCCCAACACCACAAAGGGAAAGCGTTCTGCGTCGTGAGGGGATGCTTGAATAAGGAACTCATCACGCCAGTTGTTGAGGTTCTCAAACGACTTGGAGTTGTTCACGTCATACACGAGCACGCAGCAATCTGCACCGCGGTAGTAAGCCACACCGAGGGATTGGAAGCGCTCCTGTCCGGCGGTGTCCCAGATCTACTCACCCGTTTCAGCTTGGGCTGACGCGGCCGCTACGCTACCATAACACACACCTGCATTGTTACCAGACGATTGTCCACCGTGACTTCCTTTGTAAGACTGGGAGAGAGCGAGAACGAGAAACGTGAGCAGATAGCTAGGAGCAGGAAAAGGCACTCACAAGTCGGCTCCAATGGTAGCCTTGTACTGGGAATTGAACCGCGAGTTCACAAACTGGTTCATGAGCGACGTCTTTCCGACACTACACAGGCGAGAAAGGAATGTAATATAAGTTTGAGCCTGTTAACTGGATTGCAGCACGAACCCACTGTCGCCCAAGATAATAACCTGAACCGATGAGTCAGTTTGGTAGAATGACGGTGCGAAAGGGGGTTGGTAAACTGACCTTGAGCAATTGAGGACGCATTCCTGAAAGTTAAGGAGTAAGGGTTAGGAAATTATAAGAGGTTGAGGGGAAGTCTGCGGTAGTCGTGCTGCACCACCTTGGAATGATGCGGTCGGTGGCTCCGAAGCACAATGCCCCATCCGGAAACCCATTTGATCTCCGCTCCAACTTCAATAATTTCCTAAAAGGGGTCCAGTCGGCAAAACCCCTCATGTTCCGTCGAGTCCGAGTCAATGTCCTAGATTTTGTTGCCTTCACCTCACTGGAATACCGACAATCGCGACATCTTTCGCGCTATATTCACTTCAGAAGTATGACGACTCGTATTGCTCCTGCAGTCAAGAAGGATATCCAACTGACTGATGCCGAGGATCGTCTGTGCACTTACCTCGACGAGTTTACCCATCATCTTCAAGAGAACAAGGGCATCACTACCGCGTGCAGGATAAACGGAGGATGGGTCAGGGACAAGGTCAATCCGGGACCTTTGACATAGTGTGGGCAGGCTCTCATGTTGTTTCGCCGCGTGTCACAGTTACTAGGCATGGACAGCAATGATATTGACATCTGTCTCGCCGATATGATGGGTGTGGAGTTTGCTGAAACCTTCAGGGATTTTCTTTCCGAGAAGAAACGTCTTCCCGTGCACAAAATCGCGAAAATTGAGAGAAATCCTGATCAATCCAAGCACTTGGAAACTGCGCGGACTACTATCCTCGGCATAGACCTTGATTTCGTGAATCTAAGAAGCGAGGAGTATGCAGAAGACAGCCGCATACCGACCGGAATCGTGTGTTTGTAGTCTTTACGGAGCGCACATAACTTGACTAGATCACACAGAAATTTGGTACACCACTAGAGGATGCTCTGCGGAGGGACCTCACCATTAACTCGCTTTTCTACAACGTCCATACCCGTTCAGTCGAGGATTTCACTGAAAAGGTGAGGTCATGCCACGGATACCGGATCATTGAAACTAACACGACATGGATAGGGTCTTGATGATTTGCGAAACGGTATCATTCGGACTCCCTTGCCGCCACGCGAAACCTTCTTGGACGACCCTCTGCGCGTGATACGATGTGTCCGTTTTGCAAGCCGCTTCGGCTTCGAAATGGATCACGACCTGCAGCAAGCTGCCCAGCTGCAGAGAATTCAAGATGTCCTCGCACAAAAAATCAGCCGAGAACGAGTAGGCGAGGAGATAGATAAAATGATGAAAGGTTCGTTTAGCCATACTGCATGAAAGAAACCTCTTACGCATGTCAGCAGGGCCGGATCCTCTGCGCTCAATACGCATTATCAATGATCTTAAGCTCTATAAGAGCATATACCACGTCCCACCACAAATCCTCAGCATCGCTTCGTCTTCTCCAAAATCATCGGACATTTCTTTACGCGCCGCTACCATTTTGCATGGCCTCCTTTCGTTGACATCACAAAGCGTGGGTTCGATACCCTTGCATCCTACTCTCCGATCGTACGTGCTGGAAGAGACCGGCAGCAGAGCACGCCTGTTCCTGGCAGCCAGTCTCTATCCATACCATGGAATCGCATACCCAGACCAGAAAGGCAAAGAGCAAATGCTCGTCAAATGCGCAATCCAGGATGGCCTCAAGCTGGGAAGACAGAATCACTATCTGGACGGGATACCCGCCCTGTATTCTGCAGCAGACCTCTTGAAGGGTATTTCCCTGCAGCAGAGTAGGCTGCAATCGCCATCGGAAAGGGTCGCTATAGGTATGCGGTGCTTACTTGTGCACCTGGAAATTTGATTGACGACGTGTTCCTGGGGTCCAGGCCTTTTGATACGACAGGAAACCGTCCATAATATAGACACGGGTTCTCACTGGGCGAGCTCGCTTGTATTCTCTCTCGTGTGCGAGCTCGTATCGGCGTCTGGTAGTGAAGAAGCAGCAGAGTCCGTTCGGCGGTACAACGCATTGACGAGCCGAATTGAAGAACTCGGGTTAGACAGGGCAGTGGATGAAAAGCCGATATTAGATGTGAGATATTGATTCCATTGTGCGTAGCTCCGCGCTGAACCGTCGCAGGGCCGAGAGATCGCCCATGCTGTAGACGAAAGACCTGGTCCCTGGATGCAAGCTGTGATTAAGAGAATCGTTGAATGGCAGCTCGAACATCCGAAGGGTACCAAAGGCGACTGTCTTGCTTGGTTGAACCAAGAGAAGAATGCAGGACGCATCGATATTGAAGAGCTGAAAGCTGCAACCACGGGCAGTAAGAGAGTGCAGAATGCAGACAAGGTACCGTCTTCAAAAAAAGTCAAACGATTGGGTGGTCTCGATAGGTAATATTTACATGGTATATACAAATTCATGGATTCAATGATATGTGACAAGAGTTGCTTTGGGAATATGCTTTGCTGGGTATGTAGAAGTGCGAATTAGCAAGGGCGAAGTGGAAGAGAGATCGTCAATGTCGTAATCATATGTCAGTCGTATAACGGAGCTGAACGTAAACTGTTCAGAGCTGGTTGAAGTGAATCCAGTCATCGAGGTTAACCTCCAGTTGTTGTCCGTCTTTAGAAATAGGATCTATTTCCAAGGAAGTGTATTTAGTGTGATCATTGCCTGGGCTGTATAAGGACGGAACAGGGGCAGGCACCGCATGGATGGGCTGTACAAAGAACTCGTCGAGCTCGTTATCTAGTGAACAAGACGCGAGGAAGGCACTCCAAGGGTTGGTGAATACAACCGGAGACCGAGGAGGTGTCAAAAGGGGGGAAGAATCGTCGCTCGGCAGAGGAGACTCGTGATTCCCCATAGAGATCAAGGGAGGAGTCGGGGGGAACTGCATGTTTACGTCGAGCAGGTAAGAGTCATCGAAAGGCACCACATCAAGCCCGGAACTAAAGTAGGCGAGCCCTCCAGCTGGCTGTATGCAAGGGGGAAAGATGCCCGGGACGTCCTGTTCTGTGACCTTATCGTACAATGATGAGCAACTTTAAGTTGACAGGTTAAGAGTCACATACCTTGACATCACAGACACCATCAAGACTTAAGGGTGGGATGGCATCAGTGGGAACAAACTCGTCCATGGAATCGAGAGGATAAAGTAACTCGGGTGTGCTACTGAACTGCTCGAGCGTAGGCACGGAATCTGCTTCAGCATGCTGGGAAGTAGAGCCAACCGGCAACGAACGATCGTTCATGCTGACGAGATTAGGGCGTGCAATGCGACGTCGCGCGGTGGTGGTACGGGTAACTCGAGGACGCACAGCGGACTCTTTTCTGCGACGCCGTTCGGGAGATTGGAAAGTAGAAAGGGCACTGGGGATGACCACGGGAGCTGATGGTAACAGGATAGGAGCCGGTATGACCTTGTTTTCGTCCTCAGATTTTATGTTCGACATTGCGTGCCCCAATGCAGAGCCCTCGACGCCTTTTTGCAGGAAGGAAGCGATCATATCGCACTTTGCCTTCTCCTCCTCGCTGTTGCGTCTCGGCTTGCGCTTCGACCCTGCGACGGAGCGATGAGAAGGAGAGTACTTATAGTTGGGATACAACACTGCATGCCGTGCTTTGGCCTCCTGTGCCATTCGCACGAAAGGTTCCTTCTCGTCATCAGACAAATTGCGCCATCTCTCGCCTGCTATGCGAGAAACGTTGCGATGGTCACTCTCTAGGCTCCTGAAATTTTCATTGCTCCAGAGGCAAGAGCGAAACACTATGAAGGCATTGGGGGGGCGAGGTATGTGGCCCTCCTCTTTTTTACGGGAGTGTGACGAGCGGTTGTGGAATGAGAGCAAGTGAGACAGGACAGGTGATAGTGATGTGGAGAAGTCTGAGACATTGATTCTAGTTTCATGAGGAGATGAGAGGCTTGCATGACCGATGGTATCGACGCTGGGCTGAGTAGACGAATTTTCATAAAGATAATCTTCGGCTATAGGAAAGATTATCAGCGGTTATTCGAAATTGCGGACCTATAAGGTCAAACAAGGAAATGATCGTCGTACCTGCAATAGGTGACTGATTTGACAATCGACGGGATCGACGGACGACGGGCATAACGGATAGGTGTAAAGATAAAGCTGGGGGGGAGATGCAGATGATAGCGATGTCGCTCGATAAACCGAGCTGAGCTACCCATTTTGCGCATATAATGGGGGCGCTTAAGAACGTCAAGGCCTAAAGCTAAGGAAGAAGGAGAGCTCTACAACCACTTCGAATCGTCACCTCGAGGTTGCCTTGAGGCCACTCATTCCGTGAGCTCTTCTAAATTAGTCGAGTCTCTAAATCCCCGCCTTGCGACCGTTGTTCTGTGAAAGGGACGGCATCAATATTCAGTTCCGTTAAAGATAAGCCTCGAGGTTCAGGCAGTGCCATATCAAAGTTCTACAACTTGGCAATACTGGCCAGTGACAGTACAACGTACGGGATATCCTAAGAGTCAACTCAAAGAGCTCGACACTCAATTTAAAGCTTGACTTGTGTGCACTCTCATCTCTGCAGGGATTCCCAGGGATTGCCTCGTGGAAGTACACTTCATCCTCAGCGACGCGGCGTTTTATCTTAACACAATGTACTCGGAAGCAAATCTCCAGGGCTTCAGCAGTATGACAAATCCAAGGAAGCGAAACGCCGCGCAGTTTTACAACATCATCAATGTTCCTGGCCTCCCTTTACCTCTCACAACATCACATCAAAATCCGAGTCATCGTCGACCGCACTAATCCTCATCTTGAGATTACCAATTATCATTCAAACTCAAACGAGCCGTAACTTATCTCAACAAGGAGCTAACTCCCCGAAAATGTCTGTGAAACGACAGAGAAAAACGTCATGTTTCTTCTCGAATTTCAACTGCTAAATCAGGAGAGCTTAAGCTTTCGAAGCAATCAATTTATCGTTCGCTCCAGTGCTGTGGTCTTTATTGGCCTCACGGAGTTCTTTCTCCTTCCGCCTCTTCGAGCCTGCAATCATATCCCTTTGTATGAACGTAAGGTGGAAGTAGTACCTGACGATATAGACGAACTGACCTCTTCTTGATCGCATCGCCACGACCTATTTTGCGGGCAGCATTCACGGTATCTGCTCGCTTGACCTTGCCCATCTGTCGTCGCTTCATTTTTGAAGGTTTCGGGAGTTTGAGAATCCATTCTGGGACCGGAGAACCAGATTGTAACAGCACGTTGGCAATGCTAAAAGGTTTGTTCATCAGGCGTCGGCAAAAAAAGAAAAAAAAATCCACTTTCACTTACGCTTTCAAGAAAGGTGCATCTTCATCTGTGAAATACGTCACTGCTTTCCCCTCCCGCCCAGCGCGACCGGTACGACCTACGAAGATTGAATGCGAAGTAAAGCTAACGACAAAAGACATATACCTATTCGATGGACATAACTCTGGACGCTGGTTGGGAAATCATAATTGATAACTTCCCGGATCCCTTTAAAGTCCATACCACGAGCCATGACCTCTGTGGTCACCATCACCCAGCTTTCGCCACGGCGCAGCCTGCTCACCGCATCATCACGCTCTTTTTTCGTCATTCCGGCATGAAGACAATCCACGTTTGGGATGCCGTTCATTGTCAACTCTCCCGCAAGGGAGGTTGTTCTTGGTTGAGTGGATGTGAAGACAAGAAGAGGTGGATTATATGGCTGAGAAAGGTATGTTAACAAACTTGGGAGTTTGGAGGCGTCATCGGCCACATATGTAAGAGTTTGTGCGATCAAGGGGAGCGGAGTGTCTCTGAGGAAAGTTAGTTTGTGTACACCGATACTGGGGCAATTGAAACGCACTTGAGACCAACGATAATACGTATAGGATTCCTGAGGATACCCATCGCCAGTTTCTCAGCTCCGGCAGGTAAAGTAGCCGAAAAAACAGCCTTTTGTATGTCCGGATGGGTGCATGCCGCGATAACCTCTTGTACTTGAGATAAAAATTCTGAATCGAGCATTCGGTCGGCTTCATCTAATACAAGGTGTTGCACGCTAGTGGTAAGAGTGAGTCGAGCAATAGACAGATAGCTCAAAACGTACTTGTTCAGCTCCAGGTTTCCTTCCTGTAAGGAGGCCACTAGCCGAAGGGGGGTGCTGATAATGACGTCTACAAAGGTCAGCGTGGATAGATGGAGCGGGTTGTAAACATGTCGTACCTACTTTGTCTCTAACATTTTTGTCGCTCATGGTACTAGCCGTAGCTTTGCTAAATAGGACTACGCGCCATTTCCGTCCAGCGGCAAGTTTCAGGCACTCGTTGTGAATCTGGTGTGCCAATTCCCGTGTGGGTGCAAGAACTACAGCTCGAGCTCCATGACCTCCATCGTTCTTCATACTGGATATCGGGGAACCCAGTGCAGACATGATGGGCATCAAGTATGCCAGAGTTTTACCTGTACCAGTCGGCGAGATGGCAGCAAGGTCACGACGCTACAAGAATCGTCGACATCATGCCACGTGAAGGGAAGCCCGGTGGACTCACCTCGAGCAAAATTGGAATCCCATGAGCCTGAATCCCAGTAGGATGCTTGTAACCGTTTTCGGAAATATTTGACAATAAACGTTGAGGGACCTGATATCGTTCGTGCAGGTCCTCGAAGGACGTGATTGGTGTAGGTACGTCTGATCCTTTGGAGGTCACGCGATGATTCTGCATGACCGGTACCTTTTCATCTACACCGATATGATCATCTTGTGATTCGTCCTCTTTTTTCCGACGCTTGCGTTCTAATTTCCCTTCCTTGATCTCGGCGTGAGGGTCACTCTCTTTGTCCTCAGCTTTCCGTTTCCCAGTGGAGGCTTTGGCGTATTTGAAGAAGTCTAGCTCTGGAGGTAACTGTGCATCATGCGATACTGTGACTCCCTTTACTTTAGCTTCTCCTGTTGGTGCCTTCTGCAAGAGGACATGAGATGGAAGCAGCTTGTTGGATGCATATTTCTTACAACGAAGAGCTGGACGTCGGACTTGAATCGCTGTTTGTCAAATCGTGCGCCTCCCCGAGACAGAAGCTGAAATGCTTCCATAATAACTTTCAGCGAAGATAGTGAATTGAGGACCTGCAAAATTAGCGGATTATGTAGTTGAGGACGAAGTTTCACAAATCTTGAAATCACGAGTCACGTGGAACTTGAATGAGAGATCGTTTTCAAAGTTGGTCAAACGTCAACTAGTCCATTCACTGGCACTGCATTCACAACGATCTCCAAGTCGATAATGATGATGACTCGCGCAAGGGTTGCAATTTGACCATCAATATTTATAAATTCTGACACCTTCCAAGTAGGCTGGCAATTTCTCGCTTATTTATCATGCTTGATCTTGACCATTGTCTCCCCTAGACAGGCCGTACTAGACAAATGAAGGTAGTCGTTCCTCCACGCTATGTCTTAACCTCCCAATCCATGTGACAGCCGTGGTCAGCGGGTTGTTATCTACTGGTGATTCCGGTTCTTGTGTGATGAATGGCGTGAATTGTGGGTCCTTGACCCATGCTTCATGCTGCTAATCACACGTCTCGGTTAATGGAGGAACTGTTGTTAACACTTGCAGTCTCCCGGTGGGACTGTCAAGGTGAACCTCAGTCAACTCTCTCCACCATGTTTACTACTCTTTGACGCCCGTAATTATAAGTTCTGTTAACCTCCCGCATTCCGGGTGAAGGGATTGTAGTCTTTCACCAAAGCTGAAGTAGTTCTACGAAATTCTTTTGGAAGTTTGATTTGTTGTACTACTTTTAGCTTCCCGCAGAACGAAATAGTCTAAGTTTGTACGAGGGAGTTATTTCCGTCATCTCTGGATCGTAAGTAGGATCTGTAAATAAGCAGGTAAAAATCCCAGCTCAGTGGATGTTTGATGTAGATACAGTCAGTGTACAAAAAGAATATAAACCCAAGATTCTATGTTTAGGATATGGGATCATCTCAAGTCCGTGGTATTTGAGTGTATGTGCAAGAGCCTGTTCGATGACTCGTACATAAATTGTTGCATGCCTCACAACGTGCGGCACGATTGTATAGAGATTATGGAGTGGAACAGTAGGACCAGCCACGTTTCAGTTGCTGTGAGGAATGAAGGCGTTAGGGTGCGATTACGAGATATATTTGCTCGACTCACCTCGAAGAAGACGAACATAAGAACGGTATTTGGTCCCAGACGCATCCAAGCGGGTGTCCAGCCTTTGAACATGAACTTGGGACCTTCCTCACGCAGGGAACGGACCAGGACCTCTATAGGCCGAGCCTTTCCAGACTGGAAGCAAGCGTTAAACTTCATCGTGAACAAGCGAAGTCTGAATGAGTACTCACAGAACCCATGATCCTTGTCCTTATGACATCAGCAGGAGAGCACACGGCTTGAACCATAAACTATCAGAAACCCTCCGCAATTTTGATAGTGAGTGACTCACTTGTGCCGCAGGTTCCGGCTGCAAGACTTGCAACTACGTGCAAGAAGAAACCATCACGGAACTGATAGTCGACCAGTGGTATAGGGTGTTGCAAAAGAGTGTTTTTAAAGAAGTCATAACTGCCGATCAAGGAAATAAGAAGACGAAAAAAACCGACGACGCCATACTCACGATCCGACCTGTGATGTCTGCATTGTACGACGCGTGAGCATTGTTCTGACGGATAGGAATTAGATGGACATACGTTCATCAAAATTGCTCGTGTCTTTGAAGTGTTCATAATCAGTGAAACACAGATGACATGTAAAGCGCACAAACCGCGTTCGTCCCGAGGCCGCGTCCAAGACTCTTCACGCCTTCCGCTTTCACTAAGGAGATGAGTCCACTGATACCGTTGCGGTAATTATAGCGCTTCTCCGGCGGACGGATCGAGTCACTGGTCATCCGAACCAATAGAATATCTGCAAAAAATTGATTACAATGTCAAATCCCGATATGCGGTGGGCAGACCTGCAGGATTTCCTGCAATTCCCCCCAACCCGCCAGCAACGCTAGCTGCCAGGAGAAGCTTCCCCGCGGAGGGTTGTCCATTCTCTGTCATGCGGCGTTTCATCTCCTCGTAGCTGCCGAGACGTACAAGTGAATAACTCATTTGACGCATGAGCGAGGCAGAAAGACCGGTATAGACACTACGAATTCCGTATTCGGATATCGAATTGCGCAGAATTTTGAGCATAGATGGGCGTGATATAGTGGGACCAACACTCTGCATGCGCCTGTCGAGTGCGTGTAAGTATGCTATCATGGAGGCTCATCGCATGGCATTTACACTTTGGTAAGGTCAAGGGGATGCGTGAAGCACGCGGCCACTGCAAGGTGTCAAATCAAATCCCACATGAAATCATTTTTCAGTTACTCACTGGATGCTGCGACGCCTAGTTGTACAATAGTGAACATCGTTTAGTGACATAGTTGATATCTAATCTTACCTCCGAGCCTTTGAGATCAAGACGTATGACAGTTAGCATATCTTCAAAAGTCAAGCTTGATGTAAAACTCACCAGAATGGATAGTCGGGCATCTTGTGTCGTTCCTTCAGACCCATAACAAGTTCGTCTCCTTATAAACGCGGGTGCCCGCTGTGTCAATATACTACCGATTAAAACCGAGACCTACCGAGACATATGTTACTCTTAAAATTTTAAGCCTAATATGCGCGTGCCACAAAAAGTTCACTTGCAATGACAGTTTCATCACACAATAACACAACCAAACAAATTTGGAAAGGGATGGAAGTGCACAAATCATGCCCCGCGGCCGATCTTTGGCCCAGAGACAGGGAATGGCTGTAAATTTGGACGTGAGACCATGATCATATCTGTTGGTTAAATGGATGTCTGCAGAGACAGGGAATGGTTGTAAATTTAGACAAGAGACCACGATCTTATCTGGCCATGAGTTGGTTAAATGTACGTCTGCCCGGTTCGTCAATGATGCTAACGCTGGTGTGGAGGCATGCCGACTCGCTGAGAGAGGGGGGCTCTAGGTCATCATAAGTAGCTTTGTAGGTGCGCCTCGGGTTGGGTGACTCACGCCATTCCTCATGCCAGGACGTTTGTGCTAATCTCAACAGATAAGGTCATATCGACGCATACCCTGCGGATTAAGTCAAGTTATTCAACGGGATATGTGGCGGATATGCCCCTAGACTAAAAATCAATGTTACTTCTGTTGCACCAACCAGTCCTCCGTAGACTCATAGGTGGTAAGTTATGATAAGGTCCGTGCGCACGTGAGGTTGATTGTTGTGACATGTTGTGGAGTTCCCCATTAGTAAGCGCGCTGCATTAGGACAGCGCCACATTTTTGTGTTTGCTCTTTGACTTGAACTTTCTCCTCTTCCTGCTTTACTCTCTCCTCTCCTCTGTCAACAACCCCTTACTTCACAACAATGAGCTCCCACGACAACGAAGAACTTATCGACTACGAGGATGAGCATGACGTTATCCCCAACGGCGCGGCTTCAGTAGCTATCAACGGGGCAACGGCGGCAGCGGTCGACGGTGAGGTCGACAAGGACAAGAAAAACTACTCTGGAATACATTCGACGGGCTTCAGGTTCGTTCTCATAGCATATTGTGGCATACCATACTTATCCAACGATTCAATCTCCTTTTACAGAGATTTCTTGCTGAAACCAGAACTTCTGAGAGCCATTAGTGACTTGGGCTTTGAGCACCCCTCAGAAGGTATGTTCAAGTGACGATTAAATCATCTTCTCAATTTATTAAATTGTTTATTTAACAGTCCAGCAAGAATGCATTCCTCAGGCTGTTCTGGGAATGGATGTTCTCTGCCAAGCAAAGTCAGGGCATGGTAAGACAGCAGTCTTCGTGCTCGCGACTCTGCAGCAGCTGGAGCCCGTCAATGGAGAAGTGTCAGTCATTGTCCTTTGCCACACACGCGAGCTCGCTTTTCAAATAAAGAACGAGTACACGCGCTTTGCCAAGTATATGCCTGACGTACGCGTTGGCACGTTCTACGGCGGCACTCCCGTCACAAAGGATGCGGAGATTCTTCGTGACAAGACTCGCTGCCCCCATATCGTTGTGGCCACTCCCGGACGACTCAATTCCCTTACAAGAGACAAAATTTTGGATGCAAAGAACGTCAAGCACTTCACTCTGGATGAGTGCGATAAAATGCTAGAACAGCTTGGTTAGTCTCATCAAGAAGTACCCCTTGTCTCGCCCACAGTCAACTTCCCCTCGCTCCGCCGAGGCGCAGGCACTTTGTGCGCTCGCTGTAGATGCTAGGTCATGGGATATTCGTTGGGTTGATGAGCATGTCACTCCTAACTTCTTTTCTCATTCGCCGCAGTTCGACAACAATCTAACCGCATCTCCCCGCTATTCTTTATTTGATTCGCAGACATGCGTCGAGACGTGCAAGAAATTTTCCGCGCGACACCCCACCACAAGCAGGTGATGATGTTCAGTGCTACGCTATCGAAAGAAATTCGGGTGACTTGCAAGAAATTCATGGCAAATGTACGTGATGCACACTGTCACGGAGTTTCCGCTTATACTGGCCGCAGCCTCTGGAGATCTTTGTTGACGATGAGACGAAGTTGACGTTGCACGGCTTGCAGCAACATTACGTGAAGCTCGACGAGAATGCGAAGAACCGGAAGTTGAACGAGTTATTAGACACTCTGGAGTTCAACCAGGTATGATAATATTTACTCGAAAGACATCCAGTCATTCATATTTTCAGGTGGTCATCTTCGTTAAATCTGTCGCAAGGGCAGTGGAGCTTGACAAGCTCCTTGTTTCTTGCAATTTCCCTAGTATTAGCATTCACTCAGGCTTGGCTCAAGAGGAGCGGTGAGCAATTACACTTGACTACGATCCCTTGTGCTAAGTGGTTGCTATAGCATAAATCGCTACACCGCGTTCAAGGCTTTCGAAAAACGTATCCTTGTCGCAACCGACATCTTCGGTCGTGGCATTGATGTTGAGCGGGTTAATATCGTGATCAACTATGACTGCCCGCCAGATGCCGATAGCTACCTTCATCGTGTCGGTCGTGCAGGTCGCTTCGGAACAAAGGGTCTCGCAATCACGTTCCAATCCAGTGAGGCAGATCAACAGGTCATGGCTGCCATTCAATCACGGTTTGAGGTTGCTGTGCCGGAGCTTCCTGACCACATTGATCCCGCTAGTTACAGTGAGTACCTGGTGCTCTTTATCTTTTACTTGACTGATATTCTCCCTTTCTCCAGTGACATCCTAATTTCATCTCTGCTGCGTCCTCTTATAGTCTTACTCCAACCACTTCTCGATTGTCCTGAGCATCTGTAATGTTATTCTTAGTTGGTTGTCAAATGCATCATCGTGCTACCTCCTGTTCACCCTCATGGGCCTTGAAGATGACGGATTTTTATTTACACCGCCTGAACTCGCACTCAAACTTCGAGGAACAATGAACGAACACATTATCTGACCGTCATTACTTGCTGCTGCTTGGCATCGCACAAGCTACCGCCAGCTTCTTGTGTTCGACTGTCTGCATCTGCTGGTACTGGTTTGAACGTTTTCAGTGACCGTACGTACTACGTAGCGCGCCCTCCTCCGTCGGATCTACTTCCCCTCGCCTTCACCGAGCTTAAATGCCAGTCTACGTAAAATACCAGATCTGAAACTTAGTGGAAAAGACCCAGCGCAGAAGGATTCTATGTCGCAGCCTGAGATCTTGTTAGGAGCGGGAAGCCCCCACTCATTGCTGAGACACACAACCTGCACATCGGAAACTGGAAAGGATGAAAACAGTATATGCGTGTATAGTTGCACTTCTCCATTCTGTGATTACTGATTCCTCCAAACGTAACACATCTACACTGGAGATACAGAGTAAACAACGAACGGGAGCCAGTCCTCATTCTGGCCAGCAGTCACTGCTGATTCTGCAACCAGTGTCTTGGCGTAGTATGTACGGCATTATTCGTCAATTACGCATAACTAAAATCAATCCATGCTGGTGTACCCATAAACACTTTCTCCAATGTGAAATTTTGCGCCTGTTTGGAGGTCAAGATATGGTCTTGCGGTACACGTGCCGACGTGCCCCCTCCAGGACCTGCAAGCATCGTAAAGACCTAACCCACTGGCAAGCATACATGCACGAGACTTACCGTACGAGTCAAACTCCGCGTAATAAGTGGTGCTTGGAATACTCCCTCTGTCATAAATAAGTTAGTGATCGGTGCAATTCTATTTACGATCACTCACCCTCTGGACCAAGGTGTGAAACCTGCAGGTTGAATACTCTCGTCCATGTAATTGCGTAAATATACGGCAGTGGCCAAGGTATTCCATGGACGTCCTAAGAGGAGGTTAGCCCTTACGAATGAATGGATGCGCTCTGCCTCGAAACTGTTTATCTTACCAAGAGAACACATCTTCTTAGTCACAGTGGTAGTATTTGCATCCGGAGACTGAATTGCAGATGAAAATAGTTGATGAAAAACTTTAGCATCGGATCATAAAAAAACTGACCCGAATGATTTTAGAATCAGCAATGTACGCCCCATTCCTGGTGCCACTTGCACCTTGCCAGGCTGTGATACCGCCGCCACAAGCTCGGTTGGCTAGGGTTACGTTCTGAAACCATCTATTCCACAGGTTACGCCGCCATCTTGAGTTATGCATTAAGACAAGCTTACGCAGTACCAAATCCAAATAAATCTCGTTGCAACTTTAGCAATCGTGATCCGCATCATGCGCAACAATTTGGCTCACAATCAGTTTGACCGTATATTATACTGTCAACGGCATATGTATACGCATTAGGGCCGGTGTACCACGTATCCTGCCAACTAGCAAAGGCACAGCCATAGAACGAGGCATTTGCATAGCTGATGGAGGTGACGAGGGCTTGAGAAATCGAGTAATTGGCCTTTAACCTGGAGCTCGTACGCGTGCAGAAATGCTAGAAAGAATTCGAGCTCACCGCACGGTTTTCAAAATCGATATTATACGCTTTGAAGTCAATGTTACCGAAACTGTATCCAGGGGCAGGTGCAACAGTGAGTGTCGCGGTCTCCGGATCAGTCATGCCAGGCCGAACATATAGATTATTCCAAATATGAACGAGGTTGCGCTGGGAAGCGTTGCCTGTTGAGTCGTAAGCAGTAGCGGGATCAAGCTGACCCTAAAGCAAAATCTAATCAGCAATCTGACTTCGAGCGCCCAATGAAGTGACAAATACCAGTAGGGTGAGCGGTGCAGATCGCGTAACATTAACCATTTCAAAGTATTCTCCTTCTCCAATCAGAATGGTCGCGGCACCAGTCGATGGCCTGGGCGGGTATTAACATCGGAGTCAATTGACGAAAATCTGGTCGCCACTCACAGAGATACTATGGCGTCTTGGACACTTTTAAAACTTGCTCTGTTGTCCGTGGGCGACACGTACAACGTTCCTTGTGGGCATCCAGTTAAAGGAGAGGAGGATGCGTCTTTTTGCAATTGGCATGCGAGGTACTCCGATGAGAGAGCATGGACTTGCAAGCCTAGGCTGGCTGAAACGGCAAAAAGGACAGCAAGACGCATCAAATCCATCAACTCGGATGCGTCACCTATAGGAGAAAGTATGGGTCACGTCTGCTTACCACTTTTAATGTTGCGCTGGTATATATGTATGTACTTCTCGGTCAGTCAGAAAAGACCCGCATCCATTTTCAAATCGATGTGCTGGCATGGGTTGGCATGCCGCATGCCGCATTGTGTTTGCCGCCCTGAATGCCTTTGCTACGAGGACAGGGCAGACGACCAAGAGAGTGGTGGAGAATCCGCTTATAACAGCAATATATTGACTGTCATATATGTGTTGGGTCAGCCACCATGGAGACTAGAGAGACATGTAACCGCAAAATTAGGGTCGTTCGGTATTCGCCGCATAGAGATGCGCAAATTGATGCATTACAATCCAATGTTGTAGCGGATTCAATCGGCCACCAGCTAGGCGTTGTGCACATCCCTCAGTATTCGCTGTCCCCGACATGCGTAACTGCTGCCGAAACAGCTATCATCAAGGGCTGTTAGAGTAACTGTTAAACCCTATTCACGAAACGTTGGCAACATCGAAGTATCCTCCTGAGAGAAATCGCCATAACTACAAGTGTACGCATCGTATAACTTATGAGAGAAGTGATGCTCACGTTCCCTGACAGGCTGAAGGTCCGTGTTTGATTGTAGCCGAAGTCAACGAGCAGCGAAACCAAGGAATCATGAGGCAACGACTCAGTGACATACCCTGGCTCCTTGGGACCCTCGTTACTGCTTTGAGTACATGTAGACATGATATCAACGAGATACAGGCCATCAGGAGCCAAGGTTAAGTAATCGAGGTAATCGTCGTCCCGTTGGGGGGGTAGTACATTGTTCAGTAGCGTGAAGGAGTAGACATAGGTGTCTTCAAGACAACCCAGACGTCCGCGCAGCATTTTTCGCCTACGAATGCGATTATTTCGCACACGAGAGTTTCACGAGTTCCACAAACAGTAGTTCCTTAAAATCAACGATGATTTGAACGGAGATGTGAACCAGTGGGTGAGTGACATTGTGATCCTGGAATATCCAAGTGCATGAAAATGAGCACGACAACAGTAATAAAGAGGGGGTAATGGAGTGGCAGGAAGTATAATAATTCCTAGAGCTCAGCGTTTTCTAAGCCGAGAGCGTTTTTCGTGGAGAAGTTCCCCAGCAGGCACAGGACTCTTCCTCCTGACGGCCTTGGATTTTCGCAGTAAAATGCGACTAAGTGTCAAAAATCCTAAATGTGCGATTCTTACTTTGCGCTTGCGATGCGAAGCTGCTGGACCGTCGTCGTCGTCTTCTGAAGAAGGGTGTGTCAAATAACTTTCATCCTCCGATGCGGCCTAGGAAATTCAGTGAAGCCGACAAGGGAAGCCTAAAACTAGATGTACCTCGATCCCCGCGCTTTGCTTATGCGGAAGATATTGAACCTCAGCTACATAAGCAGAGGTACGACCACCAACAGTAATCCATTTGATAGTCGCGGGTTGTCCTGAGGGCTTCAGGAACACTAAACTCGGTGTGTGAGAACAGAAATAGGTAATATGCATACAAGCTTCATAGTCTGCGCTTTTTTGCCTTTCCCCTGGGAAAGATCTCGGCGATCAGCGGTTCGTCTTGACAGAAGTGAAGTTTACCCAACGATGCTTGAAGAGCCAATGACTCGGGTATTTGTTGATGTCTGCATTAGCTTCGACAGCAATCTGGCAAACATCAGCTACTTCACGGTGCAAGGCTTCGACCTGAGTTTCATGCAAAGTATTACAACGTTGTTCAGGATGAACCTTAGCCTGGTATAATATTTCATCTGAGTACAAGTCTCAATAGTTAATCAATAGCGCGACGATTCTTCAAAGCTCACCGGCAAGGTAGTTTCCCACACCTGCACTGAAGGATTGGTCTAATAGGAGGGCCTTGATCGGACACGATCTCTTTAGGACGAGTGCCCGGAAGCCCAGCAGCGGGGGCATGGATAAGATTGGATCGAAGCCGAGTCCAGAGATAGGCAGTTCTTCCCTGGGGTGGGTGGCCAGACGAATGCGTCCAAGACGACGTGCATCGGAAAAGGCCAATTCTGTGATTGTAAGAGACGACTTATCCTCGATATGCAAGATGAACTATCCAAACAATCAATTAGGTAGCAAATGCAGGATGGGTTGATAAAGAACCTTCATGAATTTAGGCGGCCATACTTCGGAGTCCTGCATTTTCCTCATGTATTGAAAGGTAGCCTGGTTCCGTACCTTCAATAAACAAATGCTCAGTACCAAGCCCCTAAGCGAAAGATATAAATATACTTGTAGCATCCCGGTCATACCGAAGTGAAGTACGGGCATCCTGCCCGTCCCATCAAGCTCGATGTAGAAGCATTTTCCTTCAACATGTTTTCCCATGAGCCCTACATAGGGGAACTTATCCAATAGTCTTGGCAACTCGCACCGTATCGGAATGTATCTTTCAAGACACGACCACAGATTTCCCTGCTCTATACAAGCGGAGACGGGATATCAGTAAGCCGGTCGTTTGAAATGCAACGTGGACGACACACAAATTCTTCGTGAGACGCTCCTTGGAACACGATGTTGTCCTCGGAGGTTTCGACCCGAATGATCTTGTTTCCTCTGCCGATCGACCTCACTAGGGCTACTGCACGTTCTACTTCTACATGAGCGGTAATGATCAGTTGAGGCAACCAGTATCTCAATAAGGACTTGCCGGGGAGTTCAGGCATCTCAGTTCCTCACAGCGGTCAGGAATCAGTGGCAGAGTCCGGGAGTGGGTTGATGTGGCAACTTCAAGCTAAATATTCCCATGGAATTATATCGACACTTGATTTGATAATCGACAACAACCCGCCTACTTTTTTGGTTCCGCACCACGATTCCTCGGTGCTCAGTTACTATTTCTTCGATTGTGAACTATGATGATCAGGTAGCTATTTGAACGGCGGAAACGGGAGGTGGGCTTGACGATTGGTATAGCCTACGCATGCTAGCATTCACTTTGTCACAGCTTTCAGTGACTTGAAACAGTTTGAGAACCTAGGAACAGAGCTCAGGCTGCTGAAGTTCTTCCACGCTTAGAATAACCAGTTCGTAAGAAGCCTTTGGACCACACGGCGACAACCCGCAGTGCGTATATATATGCTAGAAAATAAACGTTTAAATTTGCCGATTCCGGATAATAAAAGACTCCGGGTATTACTCCTACCAAGTAGTCTTCCTCCCACTTGAAACACATCAAGTTACCCGCTCACTCCCTCCAAGCAGCTCGCCATTCGAAGTAGCTTTACATGAGTCTTTGGACGTCTAATCGAAAGCCGTGGGGGCTTCGGTGGCGATCATCCGTTTGGTTCGTTACCGGGGGTACGACTTCCTCCTATTACCTTGAAACGTGTGCACTTAATATGACTTTCTGCCATCCAGTCGTCGGATTCGGTAAGGGAGGGCGCCCCTTGGATATTATGCATACTGACGTGTAATTTAGGCATTACCACAGATTTATTGGTTTATTCTATCATCATCCCTGTGTTACCATTCCAACTCGAGCTTTTGTCATACAAGGATGTCTCGTCACTCACAGGATGGCTACTCTTTGCATATGTGCGCTCATCTATCGTGTTTATATATATGCCCTGACTCATATCTACTAGTCCGCAGGGCTGGTTCTTTGTACGTTACTTCTTTCCAGCTCACTTGAAGTAATTTCACCATTTCATAGCGACAATCCCTATTGCTTTGTTCTCAGAACGATACTCATCGCGACGGGTCCCGTTGATCTTTGGTCTCATTGTGCTCCTGGTTTCCCAGGTTCTGTTCATGGAGGCTCCAAATTTCGCCCTCATGGCTCTCGCTCGTGTGCTGCAAGGAATTAGTTCATCTATGGTGTGGATTGTAGGCCTCGCGCTTCTGTAAGTCCCTCTACCCCACCACCACACACAGACTAATTACCACTTTAGGTGTGATACTACGCCAGAGAAGAATATCGGTCGTGAGTACTGTAAAAATATCAGTTTTGACCGTTGAATGAACATTTGTCAGGACAATTGGGTATTGCAATGACCGGCCTATCCGTTGGGTGACTATATTCAGATTCTTTGTCTGCAATTTTGTCTCACTGCTAAAAGCCTCCTGGTCGGTTCACCCGCCGGCGGTGCCCTGTACACTCGCTTCGGCTTCCGTGCCCCATTCATCTTCGGGGAAATATGTACGGTTTTCGACCTTGTCCTTCGGCTTCTTGTCATTGAAAGGAGTGTCGCATTGAAATGGGGTTATGACCCATCAGAACCCAGCATTGTAGTGGAAGTGCAGGACGCTTCTTCTACGTTGGCCATCCAGCTCTCCACCGTTACATTGGCTCAACAGATGGATGTCAACAGATCAAAGCGTTCGATATCCTCCGACACGCCCCAACAAATAAAAGATAATCCACCAGATGAACCAAGAACGTCGATCTCTCGCATGTCATCGGTCTCTCCCAGATCGCCAGTCTCTCCCAGATCACCAGTCTCTCGCAGATCATCAGTCCTTACCTTGACACCCGTTCGGAAACCAATCCCATTACTATCAGTGATCGGAAAATTATCACGGTCACCTCGCGCACTGGTCGCTCTAACCATGGCGTTCGTATATGGGTATGCACTTTATAAAAAGTGGTGAGGCGGATATTCACATCGTCATCGCAGAATCGTAAATAGCATGCAAGAGCCCTCGCTTCCACTTCACCTCCAAAGTGAGTGGGGTTATAACTCCGACCAAGTTGGTCTTGTCTACTTGGCAGCTCTGGTTCCAGCCTTGATATGTAAGTCACGTATTTCATTATACGCCGACCCGTCTCAACGGATTGCTAGCGTCACCGGTATCTGGCTATCTTGTTGACAAACAAGGCTCATCCTACCTAACATGTATATGTCTGGCCCTTGCGTTGCCGTGGTGGATCGTCATGACCCTACGACGTTCGCCCGCCGTATTCATATTCGCTCTCGCCGCCCAAAGTATGTTTGTGCCATGGCTACATATGCTGAGCTCACCGTACCTGTCTAGGTTTCTTTGTCTCTGGTGTCGTTGCGCCAGTGACGACTGAACTTGCTTCTGAGTCTAGAAGCATGCCAGGCGTCGGATGTGAGCTAATCTTGACCAAATGCGACTACTATTTTCTGACAATGCACAGATGCTCACGTTTATGGTGCATTCAATCTTGCGTTTGGGATTGGTACAGCGGGTGGGAAACCAAGTTTCGTATTCACATCCATTTCTGATTTTTTTTCCCCCAGTTGGCCCTGTGCTTGGCGGGGAGGTCAGTGTCTCCACCAATTACTTCCAAGTGGGAGTTTCTGATTGGATGTTGAATTTTCAGTTGTATGATCATGCGAAACACGGTTGGACTGCCGTGTGTTGCATTACCGCGGCACTTATCGTCGTTTGCATCACCCTTGCGTTCTGTTTTACTGGTGCCGATCCATTACTTGCCAAGGTCATGCGTCAGCAACATCTACCCCAGCTAGTGAAGAGGCTGGACGAAGAATCTAATATTGCTGGGAGTGTTACCCGTAATGATGTTATCACTATCAACTGACATGGACGTGGACATTTTCATATTATAAGTCATGTAACATAATCTATACAAGGAATCGGATGATTAAGTAATTTATATCAATAACTTGTCGTACACTACATACGTTCGTACAGTCCTGCATGAAAGAGTAAGGCCTTGATAACTGTTGAATGTTGTTGCATAGTGCCACAAAGGAAATTGCTTGTGATATAAAGTCGTCAACACATTCCTATCCCGCTTTGTTTGTCGATGACAGTTAACGTTCACCCAGTGCTCCGAGTAGCAGAGATAGTAAATCCACAGAACCTGAATGTTCGTCAACGTACTACTCATCTCGGATTCCCGGATGATCATAATTGTGTTTCAGATGAGGTCTGCTCGAGGTGAGTGAGGGTGAATGCTGGACCGTCATCAGTGACGGGTGTGCTGAACATATCCTCAATAAGGGGCTGGACACCATTACCACCGAACCGCCGGCGTTTCTGTCGACTATCTAGAACCAGCAGTGACTTCCGAGCGACGTTCAAATGTGACAAGCCACCGTCCGCCCAGCGTTACAGACCAAATCAGTGGGTACACTGCGCCACCTCATGCCACACATTGTCAAGATCTTCACGCTCGCTGTTGCCTTCAGATCGCCTTGGGGCACGGCGAAAATATATAAGGCGACCACAGTATCATGTCATGGCAGTGCGCGTCCCCGTCTTGCAAGGCCTTTTCATGATGATGCACCTGTCAGGTGTGTATCGGGAAGAACCCATCATGTGGTTTGATTTCTACCAATTTCCCAAGGCTCAAAGGGTGGTCCACGCTTTCTGAGGCCGAGGTTCGAGCATGCACCAAAATGTCGTCCTTGTTGAAGATCCGCTGGGCGCGGCACATGTTATCCCCTGCTCGAAGAATTCGCGACAGATGTCTGAATCCTCAGGTTCTCATGCACAGTCTAAAGCGATCGCCTTTTTGGTTGAGCGCATGCTTACCAAGTCAGAAATCTGCTGCTAAATCGCACTCGAACTGGAGGCTGCTGTTTACTCTCAGTTACAAAACAATTCGACACAATGGGCATGACGAATGCGCGTTGCAGGTGATGCAACGCGAAGCGATAGCATCCCATAGATGTTGAACCGAGGCGATCATTCAATACACGGTGAGCATTACGGCTAAGGTGGCTCTAGGATACTACGCTGTAATACACGAACGGTCTCGTGACAGGTAAACTTATCGCTGACTCTAACCTTATCGAACGCGATGTTACATTGCACAGGTGCTTATGTTTTTGTGCTGTGTTCGATGTTGAAATTGGGATTGGTACAGCGGGTGAGAAACTAGGTTTCGTCTTTACATCACATAACTGTAGCTTTTCCTAGTGGCTCCTGTTATTGGAATACTCAGCAGCAGCTCAGCATCCGCGTTGCCAAAGCAACTCTCTTGATTGGATGTTGATTATATACGATCGTCGTGCGAAACATGAGTATATCGGCCGGAGTATCGTTTGTTCATCGTCATCCGGATCACCCTGTGGTTATAATATTAATGGCGCCGATCCATTTCTAGCTAAAGTTCTGCGTCAGTATTACCGGCAAAGAAACCGGGTCCACTACTGATAAAACTAGTCGTAATGTCATTATTGCTACAGCCTGAGACTGTAGTTCAAGTTGTGCGCTGCATACCCGGACGTTTTTGCTCGAGTTATTGGGACAACAAGATTCTCCTTTATGCATATTGTATGTCAAGTTCTAGCAGACAATAGCTATGAGCAGCTATGTAGATTTAGTTGTTATGACTCGAATCGCTCGATCCAGCCTCGGTTGCAATTTACACCTGCTTGCCACTGTCCAACTTTAGTACGGCCTTGGAGACGGACCCACTACAATTTCTCATCCGGAACGTTTCGCTCCTTTATATTGTATCTATAAGTGTCTTGGCGTGTGGGGCCCAAAGGCCGATGAACCCTCTCCGTGACATCTCACCTCAGTCTACCGTCCCAAACCAATCAAACATTCCATCGAGCTCCACCCAACAACTCGATGACAACTTCGTTGTTCCAGTCGACAGCACCAGCAGCATCACCCGCAGGCAGGAGACTCAGGACAGTTTGAGGCAAGCATCTGTGGCTCTAGATGCTGCATACGACCGTGTTACACAACTCAGACACAGCATCAACAATTTGCTCAACCGGATGCCACCGGAATTCGCAGAAGGACGTACATCCACACGCGACAGCACTTCCGATTCCAGTATTGCCCCCCGGCATGCTGCATTGATCCTTACTGGGTCAGGCGTTTCAGAGTCTGACCTAGAGTTCAATAGGCGTATTCAGAGGCTGAGAACAGTTATCCCTCCATCAGCCAGGCAGCGTCTAGAAGATTTTGAGAATACGGCGAGGCACAGGAGAGCGTCCTCTTCTGAGCGTACATTGCATATGTCACGCAACAGATCGCAGGGGTGGGATACGGATACACCTGCCGATATACCTTCTCGGGCGCTCCCGCGTCGCGCGCGTTCTCCCCCGCTGCCAGACTTGATTCTTCCAGCAAATAACAACCAATGGAACCCTCCATCTAGCGAGCTGGAAGAACCCTATCCTTTCCGTCGCGAATTCGAGATTATAAGTCCCGATGACCCTAGCACTATGATCGGGCGACGCGTAGCAGCACGTACTGCTTCTGCTTCGTCAGAACACCAGAACATCACTGCCCCTCTACTCGAACAACATCAAGATCAGACCGCTCTCATTGCACGGGATCTAGCGGGCTTGGCCAGTCGGCTTGTGATGCGGGGCGTTCGCCGTGTTGAAGCTGCTCGACAAGCAGACTCTCAGCACCCATCCCCGATTGGTGGATCCGTTTTACAGGGAGAAGGAGCCATTTCGGCTCCTTCAGATACGGATATGGACTGGGATGCTATCATACCACAGTCATATAACCCATTCCTGACTCTCATGAGTGATTCTACGGCTGCGCCCAGCTCATCCACACATTCTCAGCCGTCGAGTGGTATGAATAGGCGGTGGGCTAGTGAGAACTCCAACCGAACGCTACAAAGAGACGATGGGGACCAGGGCACTCTCGGCTTACCACGGAGACAATCACATCATTATCTAATTGCTAGGTCAAGGCCTAGACAAGCAACTGCAAATACTGCAGTTAATGCTTCGACATCTTTTAGTTCCACCAGGGGATTGGGTATGTGGTTCCCATTGCTTAGACTTTATTTCTCTGAAGCTCCATTTCAGCACGCTTTGATGCGGATGGCGATGAGATCATATCAGATGACGAAGATGAAATCGAGCGTATTCGCCACTCGCGGCTGCGTACGATGTATGCTCTACCTGATGCCACCGTATCGTCTACGTCCCCTCGACCCAGTGAAGATTATTTTCTTCCATTTACATCCACCACTACCATCCATTCTCTCGATGAAGAACCAGAGACTATCCGCGTGCACATCAATGCCCACCAGGAGCCCAAAGATATCCTGTCACCTAGTTCCTCTTCACATACTTACCCACAACATATTGACCCATTACCGACTCCCATTTCGAAGATGCTCCGTCATCCAGTAGTACCCCCGCAGGTTCCGCAGTTTATTCCAGTTTCTAAACATGCTAGTTTCGCGGGACGGTGACAAAATTGACTATTATGCTTATTGATTTCTTGATGTTCCCTATATTAGTAGATGACGATACCAATACTTGAGAGGAACAACTACACTAACTGGTTTCATCATTCATCCTACTTACGCATGGGCCTGGCACCGTGTGAATTTTCAAATTACATAAATACTTACTGCTCACTTTTTTTTGACGAAAACGCGCGCTACTTGTTCTCTCTCGCTGATCTTCATACGGTTTGTTATGACGGACGGGTTTGGACAAGTACTTTCCTCTTCAGAAGGGCTTTTTCTTGCCCTAGGAAATGAAGAGGTGGTTTATCGTGCAAGAAAAATTGGCATCGAAACCACCGTCGAGTTCTGTCTTCTCCACGCATCGACCCGGGATGGACGATGCTTTACATCAATGATATGATCTTTGCGAATTATGCGCTTGAAAATATATTTGTTGTGTCAATCTCATGAGTCATTTGGGACGCAAGACAAGCAAAGGACGGATGTATAGTCTGCCTATGAGCGCTAGCGGAGCTAGGGCATCGGGCTCGATGTCATAGGATAAAGCTTTTGACACTCAAGAGACTTCATCGCAGCTTTCTCCGGGGATCTTGCGTATGGACAGACATTCTTTGATTTAAGGATGAAAAGTAGCGGTTTAAGAATTTATCGAGCAAATCTCAGACAGCACACACGCATGTATTTCCATCGCGCTACGTACCCAAGGGGGGGGGGGACCGAGGAGCTTTCGACCGCACGCGCGTACCAGTGCTGGACCACGACGTGCAGCATGCATCTTGTCGGCGTTGCGATGATTTCCCGTGCCTGTAGGTCTTCGAAGTATGTATGTGCAAACTCACAACTAACGCTTGTAGATCCCGCGATTTTCGATCGTATTTAGAGCCGTTTTTTTAGACATTGGTAACCTTCGGATGTCGGCCGCGTTGGACATTGTCAAACCTCTGCCAAACCCCGATTAATCAATTCATCAAATTAACTGATACCCCGTCTACTACGCATGGACTGTACTGTATTCTGCAGCCAAAACACAGAAAGGTAACCAAGTAAACGCACAGAATGTAATTTTAGACTGTATGGAGTGAACATCAAAATAAAATAAGAACAGCCGAATTGCGATCAGCATCACTGCGCAGGAGATGCAGCAGCCTGAGCCTGAGCCTGATAGGCCCCATAATAGTTGGGCTGATAGGCATATGCCCCTTGCTGTGCGGTGCTGCCCGCCGCAGCGGTTCGCATATGAGGGGGGAGCGTGGGAGGCACGTAGCCACTCGTGCCAGCTGTTCCAGTGCCCCAGGTGGCGCCTGCAGCTGCCTGATGTGGTTTCGCGGTGACGGTATTAGCAACTGCACGCTGCCCGGACTGTGCCGCATTGCTGAAGAAGCCTGCGTAGCTCGTTGGGATCGTCGCTGTTGGAGTCGCGGGTGCGCCCGACTGGGGTGGCACCTGCCCCGTGCTCGTATTTGCCGCGGCAGTTTGTGCCTGAGGCTGGTATTGGTACCAGGAGGAGTAGGAATATTGCTGTTGCCCCGATGCTGGGAACTGCTGACTGGCATAGTATTGTGTAGCGGCTTGTGTCTGCCCTTGTGTGTATGAACTCGGGTAGTACGAGGCTGCCTGTCCAGGCTTGTATTGATAGCCGCCACGGTAGCCTGCCGCATAATTGTACGAGTACTGCGAGTAGTTCTGTGCAACTGTTGATGTTGCAGTAGCAGGCGTAGCGGCGGGAATTGCAGGGGTGGGAGTGGGTACGGCTGGTGGTTGAGAAGGCACCACAGTGGCCGTGGACTTGATGTAAAGTGTTGAGTCATCACGGAGAGCCATTGTATTACCTGTGGGTAAAGTACCGTACCAGCCCTGTGAAGGCGCAACAGGGAGCGTGCGATGTAGTTTGCGGAGCGTAGCGGTGGAAGGAATAAGGGGTACGTCTTCGATCCCTGATTGTCGAGGTCGTAGCGATGCCAGTAAGGTGAATGATTCGAGAATGCTCTGAGCTGCAAGCAGGTGTAAGTCTGACAATAGATCTTGTCTAGGGTGCCCATACCAGTATCCCACTCCTCCGATCCTTCTTCCACTGGATGGAAGCCCCCTTGTCTCATCAGCCGTTGTCTCTGAAGTTCTTCTAATCGTTTTAGAGCCTTTGCATTCCGTTCCAGCAGCTCCTGGACGGCATCTTCCAATTCTAAGCTCTTGAGGGCAGACTTCAAAGAAGCGACCTGTTCTTTCGATAACAGACCTTCCAAAATCTCATCGTCATCATTATGACACTCTTGGAGTGACGGATCAATGGCGTTGCTCTGCTCTTCTAGTCCCTCATTTTCATCCATTGGATGCAGTGCGGCCTTCTGAGCTGCACGCGACTTCTCGGCAGCCCAAGTCTTCTTCTGGTGCTCCCATCCATATAGCACCTCCCCAAGCGCTTCTCGTCCAACCTCCACCCCTTCCTGATCAAATACCGGAGCAAAGCTTGCATACTGCCCGTAATCCAAAAATGACCCGCAGCTCACGCGGCGAGGGCCGGGAAGCGACCGATGTCCTGGCGGCTTTTTCGGAACATACGCACCTAGCGTGGTCGGAGTCTGTGTGTCTGTGAGAGTGATCGTCGACTTGGAGCTATCGTCATTGTACGCGAGGGACGAAGGTGACGGGAAGATAGCAACGAGTTCGGCGTTGGCAGTTTGGAGGTCTTTGAAATCTTTTGAGTCGGGGAGGAGGTCAGAGCTGAGGGATGACCACCAGCTGCCGGATGGGAGGCGCTGCATGAGGGCATATCTTTTCCCCTGGCCAGTCTGAGATAGCTTATCGGACAAGCCCGGGCTGAGAGGTCGCTTTGAGTCCCCATCTACAGCGGACGGCTCCGCAAGTGGGATTATAGACTCGATATCAAGGGGCAGAGGGACGGAGTGGAAGGATGCCTGGTCAAGGACGGACAGTGCAAGGTTGCAAAAGCGTAATTGTTGTGCAGCCGGCGAGGATGTACGAGACCTCGCATGGTAAGTCATAGGGAATAGGTTTTGAACTGCGAACTAGAAGATAGATGTGAGCCAATTCTGGATCAGATAATGCAGGAAACTTACACGCAGCACCCTGAGTGGATGCTGTGTTGACTCCTTAAGCAGAGTGCGGAGGGAATATGTTCCCGTTTGAGATTTCGAGGTGGAGGGCTCGGAAGGATTTGTGGCAGGAAGGGGGAATACACGGTCAAGAAGACCTTGAGAGTCAACCCTGGGGAGCAAACATAGGTGATTAGAAGATGTGGAATGGGTTGTATTGACGCACATTTCAAGGATTTCAAGGACCTTCTGTGCGATGACGGGGTCTAGAGGTACATCCGCTGCATGGTCAAGCTCGGGAAACTTTCCCTTGGACAATTTATCATCTGTGCTCTCCTCCTTTATGCCATTCTCTCCACGATGTTGCTTTGCTGCAGGCTGATCATCTTCTGGAAGGGAAACGCGCTTGCGTTTCTTTGCGGTTGACTTTGCGCGGTGAGCTGGGACTTGATCTTGGGGTTTGTCCTTATCCTGTTGCTGGGTCGCTGAACGAGTTGCTCGAGCCATAAGAAAAAGGGACTTGTTTTAAAAAGTGGAGGATGATTTTGAATGTTGCGAGCAAACGTTTGAAGATTGAATGAGTGAATTGGAATTGGAACGCGTTAGGCCTTCGACGCGTCCTTCGTCGAATTAGAATATTAATCCTCACGCAATCCTCACGAGGGCGACTGAGTCCAACGACAACACAAAACCATCTTTTCATTCTCCGACACCCAGTTATTTCATACTCCGACTCAGTGCCGGTGGCTCCTCATTCTCTTCACCCCATGATATCCGCCCCGACAAAACAAATCCTTAGGGCCCAGTTGCGTTCATTTCCCGCAAATGGTCACACTGCCTACCTTCCAAATGTCCGAAAAGTTGTCCTAGAGTTCTGCCAGAAACTTCCTTCCTCTGCCAACACCCGTACATTCATCTCAAATGACCTTGAGCGCGTCGCATGGCAGAACCCGCATGTAGAGTTCGTGGTCAAACAGCGCAACGGCCACGAACCGATAGCGAGGGGATTTTATGGTGCTGTGGCGTGTTCTTTTTAGTGACATGGGTATCTGGTCTGACATCATGCGCAGTTAATGGTCGTGACAAGGTCATTCCATTGCAAGAGTTCGAGGTCAATGGTGTGGAGAGAAAAGTCCAGCTTCTGCTCGATTCTTCGGGCGCGAAGATAAAACCTCTCAAGAGAGGTCGCATTGTGGAGAGTACCGCTGAGGCCGCAAGAGGGATATGGAGTGGATTGCACGTCGACACCCCGTTCAAAATATAGAAGGCGTGACGGTTGATCATATTGGATACGTATTGTACGTTTATCACTCATCTAATACTGTTACGCCCTGTTGCATCTGAGGAACATCCAACTTTAGTGAAGAGTACGGAGCTGATAGTTGCCTTTGGTTGGCACTGACGCTGAATGGGTATGGTCAAACTAGCCAGTGACTTGAGTTGGACGCCATCGTGGTTTCTGTGCGCGACAGCCTGAGTGATGTGAAAATGATCACCACCGAAGTCTGATATTCGTGACACCTGCTAGGGTCAGTTCGAGCACGCCCTTATGCACCCGAGAGCTTCAATGCACAATCCTAAATGTTCCTAATGACTTCCCCTTGTATTGGTGGCTTGATGCTCATACTCCCCTAGTGCTTCCTTGACTACCCCCATGAAGTAAGCAGCTCTGGCGGATGCCCCTTGACTGCAGCTTCTAGGTCACACGCGGTGCGTAGTGCAGCCTGGAATCCACCTGGCTTACCAAGGTCATATCATGTGCTGAATAGATACAGGGCCAAGCATTGGTTCCTGATGCCAGGTTTTACATGATGGGCGGTCGACACGATCTTCAGCACGAATTCGTTAACGTTGCATAGTCTGTAGGAGGCTATAGTTGTTTCTTTGATAAGGAACGTTGTCCGGGTGATATCGATCGTATGGGGATGTCGACCATGGAGTTGCCACCTGGAAAGGCTGATGCAGGGACAACCTTCTGACTCCAGTTGGCACAGCTATTAATTTTTTGCGATTCTCCCAGCCCTTGATGGGACTACATACTCCATCGACGCAGAACTGATGCATCGGGCCCTGTTTGTCTCAGAAGTCCTCCTGACATATTTGCTTATTTGGATCAATCCACTTCAGAGTTCGGCTCCCTTTACTCTGGAAGCAGTTGCCAGAACATGCAGAGCCTGCTCTTTGGGCTAACATCATGAATGGCATCGTATCACTGCCGGGCTGCGTAACGAGGCTACAACCAATGATATATACCGACCGTAAGGTCGGTATGGACTAGTCATGCCAGCTTCGCATTCTGTTCTGTTCATCATTTGGTTCATTCGTTGGTTTCGCTCACCGATCAAATAATACCCAAGGTGGAACTTCGATTCTAAAGATGTCGAACCATTATCTGCACACGAGGCGCCTCGACTCTTGCGTCATGCTGCCCGGGTATACTCGGTGAGTATCTTCACTGACGAACATTGTCACCTTCTCGCAGTCCTCTCCATCGAGACATGCGTGTTCACAAGACTATATCGTTGTACTGGCAGCCAGAAACCCACCAATGCTTGCATTCTTTTTGTCCCCCCTCTTCATCATCGTGATCTATCGTCCATCCATCCAGAGTCGGGATCTATTGGGCCTCGTTGTGCTTTTCTGAAGCATCTAGGCATGACATCAGCGGTTCAGCGCACAACAGTTTGGTTGACCCTGAAAGTCAGTCCAGCATGACGTAAGTTGAGGACCACCGGACAGGCATGTCTAGTAGCAGCTGTGAAACAGAGGGACTTGGGTTGGGTAGTACCTCACCGTGCAAATCTACACAAGCGAGGTGGCCAGCCCTAGCCACAGTTAGCCACCTTGTGCTATATGATATTCAGCGCAGCGCATCTACTGCCACTCAAGGCGTTATAGGTGAGAACATGTGGATCATTCATTGGGACGCCGCATTCGCAACAGTGAAGGACTCGCCATGCGCTCTCATCATGTCCCACCATTGTAGTGGTTGTAACTTTGTTATTATACCTCATGATATATGTAGAATTCTGTTCCCACCCAAAATTTCAATCTAAGTTGAAGTATCGTTCTGCAATTATAAAAATACTCGCACATAAATATCGATAACCCCCGTCTAGAGGTAATTCCCGAATATATCCATATCCAAAGGTATGGCAGAGTCTGTCGTAGGCCGATAGAAGAGAAAAAATAGTTCCACAGATTGATCAGTCCTGCGCTTCCGACGCGTTTTCGAAAACAACCATAGAGATATTCCCAAGGGAACTGACTTCTTGGTAAGTTGCTGCGCTCCACAGCTCGCGATGCATGCGTGTCGCTAATATTACATGTAGCACGATCTGTGAACTTTGAGACAATTCAGATGATACGATTAGTGCAGTAAACACCCAGCACTCACCTTGATGCTACGTTGTAGTACGTTGCCTGTGTCCATTATGAGTTCAATGTTGAGCAAATAATGTTACGAACACATACAGGAATAGTAAATAAGACGACTACGACCAGGGCGGAAGAAACTGGTCCACAAGAAGTATGAATGCCAATCTATCACGGATCAACTTTGCACTCACACAGCCCGCAGGTAAAATAGAAGATGTTATGTGTAACAATGATTCTGATAAGAGTGATGGTGCGTCTATTTTCTCTATAGAATCTCCAGGAGTGATATAACATGAGACTGAGGGTCTCTATGGACATTGGAAAGTGTGGGTAGGATAACATGAAAATATCATGAGACGTACCTGTTTCTCCGATAACGAGTATAATATAGGCAAAGACGACAGTACGACCCGCCTTGCTGGTGTAGCAGCTCGTAATTTGGGGAATGGGCGACTGCAGAACTACTTGCATCTCATTAAACTGCCATATCAATGAGCAGGGGAGACGCACTTATGGAGGAAGAGTTGAAGAATGTTAACGTCACCACAAGCGGGATCACGAGGAGCTAACACGTTCGGATATCAAGAATAATTCACTTTCAGACGACTTACTCACCACAAAGTTGCACGACGCTATAATCAGTTTCCAGCGTCTGTGATTCAACATCATCGCCCAAACTCTCCGCGCAAAGAGCACTGTAGTATTGTGTTTTAGAGTGCCGGCCACACAAATAATGGGGCACTAACTCTCTGCACAGTACAGCACGATTCCTCCGACATCTGATAGGGGCGTCAGTCAAGAATAGTTTAAAACGGAGCATTCCCTCACATGCGTTGAACGTAGAGTAAGTCGTGCATGACTGATAATTTGGTATTGAGCTTGCCGCATAATAAGCAAGGAAAGTGGTATACCTTGACAGAAAGCCCATGCTGGAGAAATTCTGAAAAAAAGTAAGATTCCACTTCAAGTGACGAATTCTGGACATACGATGTATATCAGCGAAGACCATCGCAAATGTCAAGTACCGGCAGACAAGGTATATCAATTTAGGTATTCGCCATCGAGCTTCGAGTATGAATTCCACCTTTTAATGTCAGACTATAGACGATGTCATCAGTTAGACAAGAACTTACCTCTTTACCGAAGGTGAGAACAAAGTCGTAAACCTAATGCAAATATAATCGGTTCCACGGCCAATTTGATTGATGCTGGTAGCCGTGACACTTACCCAAACACCTACTGTGGCAACTAAAACAGAAGTTCAGTATAAAACTGTCACTGCCGCATAGACGGTTGGTGCGCACAGAAAATATACTACACACCGCGAAGCAGTTAGTTATTTGAGTTATAATAACAATTCAGATCAATACTCGCGTTGGTGAACTGGAGTGTATTCCCCGTGGTGATATCAGCCTGGTCAAATAACACGGTCATGACTCACGAAAGCGGACAGATTGACTGGTTTTACTTCAAATACGATGCCATTTTATAAGAATGAAAACCGAGAAGCACGGCAGAGTTAGTACGCCGGTTGTGCACTAAGTCTCCACTGATCGGCAAACTATTATGTTAGAGCTGTACAGCGGCTGACAGTGCCACAGCTTAGTCCCAAATAGACAAACACGCTTCATCTTGTAAGGTAGGCTGCAGTCAATGATAACTCACTCACAGCTGCTTCCAAGAACAATGAGATTCCGTTATTTTTTTTCGATCAAAAGAAACATTGTCCCTAATTGGGATGTACTTTAGAACAACGTATCGCACCGCCAGCTCGTAGACTTCTGCTCTATTCTTCATCCTGGTAAACCATGGGCAACCGTAAAATCAGTTCCGATTCCAAGGAATGATATTGAGGATATTCAAAATGCCCTGGGAGTTTCTCGGGTTAGTGTCTATCGCTGGGGGGCAATCTTTGCGGAGTATGGCACTGTCAACCGGCCTCCGAATCACCAATACGTGGTCAAGAGCTTTGCAGTCTCCGTTCCCTGCTGAAATCTGTGCTTGTAGTACATATCATGCCCAGGCCGCACGTATACGTAAGGTTAGGGTCCTAACAGAAACAAACATAGTATTCTGGCAATCAAATTATCAGTTACTATAAGTACTTATCCAGCTGTGCGCGATCTTAGCAGCCAATTCCCCCAGCCCTTGGTAATGTTGGGAGCTGATGCATCGGGCGCTATTTATCTCAGAAGTAGGACATATTTGCTCATTTGGATCAATTCTCTATCTCTATTGAAAGGTATAGCCTTTAGTATACTGACAAGTGACTAGTCTAATGCATGTACGAAAATTGAGTAACGAGCGTGATTAAGTAATAAGCTATGGAGTCACGTGTCCGTCTGTCTTCAATCTCCAAACATTCTCTTCATCCAGGTCTGACAGCTGTGGGACATGCAAAATCTTTCACGAGCCTGCAATGGATTTGCTTTGGGCTGATATGACTAGCATCATACCACTGTTAGGCTGCGTAGTGAGGCTACAGTGTTTCATACAGCTACAAACCCTCTCTCTGTCTCTCTCTATTGGCAACTTCATCTACCTGACAATGACCTTCTTTTGGAAGCTGCGTCGAGTTGGCCGCACCTCCGCTGTCTGAAACCAGTGGACTATTATTTTCCTCGACCACCTGCTGTTACATTCCGCAGATTATTCACAGCACTGCGTCTATGTCCCCACTTGCATACATTGTGGTTATTCGTGGATGCCGTGAATATCGATACAGATCCCGAAGCTGAACCATTCCAACATACCTCCCTGAGAACATTCCATGTGCTGTCCTCTTCCGTGGCACGTACTGAAGCTGTGGCTCGCATCATTTCCTGATGCTCCCTCGCGCAAGTTAACTACGACACATGGTCTGAAGGCAACATCGCGATGTCGTGGCTGGCACTGGCTGCAGTCAACGACCTTCTCAAATCATTCAAATCTTCTGCCGTTGTTGTCCGCGGTATCACAGGAGTAAAACATTAATATTGACATGTGTTAGATACACTCAGTATATAGGGATCGGAGTTGCTATATCACGATTGTGTCGGCACTCGCAGCGCTCTTAATTAAATTATCAGTAGACTGTTTCTGGATCTTTGGGAGAATACAAACATCATTACAACAAAGTAGTAGATTCGAGCCGAGAGGCGCGATTAATGACGGTAGGGCTTTTCTAGCCTCCCGTAGCCTGACCATAGATGAACGAAGGTATCCGTTCCTTTTATTATTATGCTTTCAAAGGGGCTTTTCATACTTGAGTGAAAGTCACCTCGCGAGAAACCCTATTACTAGGGTTAGGGTTACCTCCTTGCTGCAAACTCATGCCACCCATGTAAGTTATGTAGCTGGCTTCATGACCTCCACGCAGTGGTGACGCTGTGATCACAGCCGCGACAAGTTCACGATCCATTCGAAAGCGGTGGTATGTCAAGATGTTGAGCTGAAAGGCGATATCACCATTGGACCGGGCACCGTCGTGCACCCCAAAGCCACCATCTTCGCAATAGCTGGTCCCATCGTAATTGGTTCAGGTTGCATCATCGAGGAGGCAGCAATAATTGTTAATCGCCGCAAAGAAGTAATGAGGGTCGGCGACAACAATTTATTTGAAATTGGCTGTCGTAGGTTCTTTCGCTCTTGGTGCCCGTCAGTCATGAACTTTTTGCACAGGTGTCGAATGTCCTTCTATTGGCAACTTCAACACCATATCGACGCGCGCGCGCGTCCACCACACTGTACGAATAGCGAATTACTGTGTTATCGGTGCCTCATGTCTCGTGGTTCCTACCGACGACGAGACCCTCGACGACTACACCTCCATCTTCGGACCCGCTGCAGAAAGAAGGACCTGGAGTGGGAGAGGACGAGTTCAGGAGGCTGACTTGAGGCTAAAACATGCAGAATATCTTCGCGAGATGTTACCGAAATTCAATCGTCTACGAAGGGGAGATGGTACTTGACGTCCAAAGGACATCTCCCTTGCGTCAGCGGACTAGGAGGGCAGTCAAATGAATCGGTATGTGGACCCGCGGTATAATTCGGTGACTACATATAATTGGCGTTCTCTGAGGTAATTACTTATGCCGGATGAAAATTAGTTTTGGATGAAGTATAAGTATGGACAATGAGAGAATGGCTATCGGGCATATGCTCTCTTCCGTTCCATAATCTGTACGTCAAAATATCCCCCGCGTCCAGAGTGCTTTCAAATGGATTCGCAGCACCTACGCTTGATGAGCGGAAATTGAGATTAAAAATGTATGAATCGTGACCCATTGGCGCGCGTAAGGGCATATGCAGTTTACTGCACCCGGACTTGTATCCCCGATCATGTCAAAAAACACGCCTTTGCCACCTTGCAAAATGAGTCATAACTCAGATCCGGCAATACGAGCCTATCTTTATGCGTTTCCGGCCCAGTTCCTAACTCTCATCGCCTTGCAACGTGTACGACTACCTTCAAATCGCTTTTGGAATGCGGGTTAACGTTGCCTCTCTCACTCACCCCAAGTATAATGACAATCACTCCAACATCCGTATTCAGTGTAAGATCCCCCGCAGCATCTGATACCCCATCACTAGACTGAAGGAATACCGATCTTTTAAAGCATCCAGAACAATTCGAACACCCAGCCTACTCTTTCGCACTGGACGACAAGATTTTCAAAGATTGGTTGGATTCTGATACTATAGTCAATGTGAGCTCATCTACTTGACTGTAGTGTCAGCCTTTGACCGGAAGTTCGTGCAGTTCGTCGGTGATAATTCGCCAGTCAACACTTTTATGAGCGATCTAGAGGTGAGTCGTGAGATCGATGCAACACGTGGCGTCCCTGACGCATAACAAGGACATAACACATGAAGAAGATATCGAGAGTAATTACTCCTCAATGCCACGAAACCTTCGCAGAGTACTGGTGTGTCACTCGTCTCTCGACTATACTAGAAGCAGTAACACATCATCATGCCCTTACAGACCCCACCATTAGAGTACAAGGAATCCTCCAGCAAACGCAGAAGCATACCATTTGAGCCCTCCATGTCTGCTTGCCTAGGCATGTCGTCCTATTCGAAATCTGGCTCAGAGAACCTGCGGCATCCGATGAATCGTGCACGCCAAAGCGTCTCATCCATCGCCTCATGCTCGACCGTATATACTAAATCAGCTCCCGTTCCTGTCAAGTCCATTCTTACACGACGCGACTCGGGAATATCGCTTGCAACGACAACAAAGACTTCTCGGAGGAAAAAGCGGTTGCCTCCGTCAGTAAAATTTGTCGAGCCGCCGATGGTGCACCATCATTCTCAGCTTCCTTCGATTTCTTCCGCTCTACATTCATCTCCGATTTCTCCAGGCCAGAGGAAGATCGGGCCTAGTCGATGGTTTGCATGGTGGTGGAAAAGCACCCCGAGTACGCCTCCAAGACCGATTATCTCTGGCCCATATAGCCTAGGACGTACTGCATCGCTGGTCGATGTGCATGCCAGTCGTTCCAGACTGACCAAGTGCAGGAGATTGAAGCGTTTCTGGATACATGTAACGGGCGCGGCTCGATAACGTCTAACTCCGTCCACTCGCGTAAGTTTGACTTGTTTCAAATTTATGGCGGTGATTGCATCTTGCACGCCTCCAGGTACTGGTATCACATGATATTGTCACTTCTCACCTCGGGAGTCGATTTCCGCCTCGGACCTGTGGTTCTAGGGAGGAGAGAAGATATGAATTTGACACCTAAGCTATTAGTCATGTCCGCTCATACGAGATTAGGACGGAAGCCGCGGTGCGCGCTTGCAAGGATTTTGTAGCATGTCATGTCTTGTCATACCCCACACTGCACACGCAATCTTTCATAACTAGAACAATTATATCTCACCCCAACCATGTATCAATGCACAATCTCAATATATGCACTATGCAGCTATTTTCCGCGCCTTTTCCGCGTCCCACCGTGCACGCATCAGCATTGCGCCCTCAGCCTTGCTACGGACAAGAGGGGGGAGGAGTTGCAGACGAGCAGCTTCCATATGCGGGGGTAAAAGACCGTCGTTACGGATGACCTGTGTCACGATGAAGTCAATGACCGGGCGGCCAATGGAAGCGATGTGACGTGGAGAGGATACGCACGGAACCGATAGCAAGAAAGAAAGAGAAAGTCGCCGCGCTACTTAGCATGTACTGCGAAAGTGTAGCGAGGAGTCCTCGAGGACCGGAGCCGTTTCTGTGTCACTGTCTCGTGAGCAAACTAAGTCGAAGGGTCAACTAAGCTTCTTACCGCAGGATGCTGTATGACCCAAAGATGAAACCAATCGTCAGACCGACGCCTCCACCCATCATCGCGCCCATTCTATATAAACGGCATGTTTGAGAGCGGGTTATTATGATTGAGGTACCGAGACCTACTTCACTGTTGACCAATCATAAGAAATTTAATTTTTTGAATTCGGAGTTCATGTTTTTTAAACGTACGTTTTTGCCACACAGAAGGTTCTTGTGCTCCGCGTGCTGCAGGGACAGGCGGCATTATAGCAGACTAGTGGGGAGGAGTGAGAATGAAATATGGACTATGTTATTAGTGTAGTGAGTGAGCGTGGTAACGCAGAGCAAGGATTGAGTCTGAGGCTACAAACAATGTCTGCATCCACATCACAGTTGTCCGACCTGCCTGCGTTTCCTGAGGCTCAGCAGGCTCAAATCAGTTCGCTATCTTATTCTTCTTATATAAATAAAGGAGGGCTGATCAGAATGCAGTCAGGGCGAACCAAAGGGACTTGTTCCATGTGTCATCTTTGAGGGAGCAAGCAGAGTCAGTCCTTCGGTCATGGCTCGGTCGGTTTCACGCTTTTCCGTCGTCTATGGTGCTGACAACGAATGAACAGGTACAAGGTGGCTCACTCGATGGGACAAGGAGGTCGAATTGGCCGCGAAGCTCATATACTACGGGCTCTCTGTTGGTCGAGGTGGTCGACATATTCTCTGCGAGATTTTGCTCTTTACTGACCGCATATTAGTTGTGCAGACACTCGGGGAGGAGTACACGGATATTTGGGAGTATTCTTCTGATGGACGAGCACCGTCGCGTTCTCTCGGGGCGGCGCTGATTATCCTTCCGACGCTTCCCTCGTATGTTCTAGCACGTTGGGGTTCTCATTTGGGTTCAGTGAGCCCAAGAGCGGGCGAAATGCTCAAGGCACTGCAGGTGTGCTTGGAAGTAGCGACAGAGATAAACTTGGCGATGTTTTATCTGCGGGGTTCGTACTATGATTTAGTGAAGAGGCTGTTGGGCATACGATATGTGGGTTATTATCTCTCGTTTCGAACGCACGGTGATTTTGACGTAGACACCGATCACAGTTGTCTTCTATCCCAGAAAACCCTCATGTTCGCCCGCCGTCATATTCATTACTTGGCATACTCATTGCGATACGCCTCCTCCACCGCCTCATTACGTTTTTGCGCAGTAGGACTCAGGCCGCTTCGGATAAGTCCCTTGGGAAGCGTTCGTTGGACTCGACGAATGAGATGTTCATTGACGACCGACCTGTCTCTTCCTTGCTCGGCGCCTCTGCCTCTGAGTCTGAGGTGAAGCCAGCCGAAGAGGATGAGAACACGATTTTAGATGTCACATCGATACCACCACGCCTGCGTGCAGGGAGGACGTGTACACTTTGTCTGGAAGAACGGACTGATAGCTGTGCAACAGAGTGCGGACACATGTTCTGCTGGGGCTGCATCGTGGGGTGGGGACGAGAGAAAGCAGAATGTCCACTGTGTAGACAGGCACTTAGTCTTACGAGGTTGCTGCCGATTTACAATTTATAATTCTACGTTCACAATATGTCGAAATTTGTTGTTGGGTTGTCCTCAAACGCAGCACGAACATTGGCTGGAGTACGTCAGTAGCAGCACAATTATTATGATACATTGTAGGTGCACATCATATACCGGTGTGTGCAGAAAGACAAGAACTGTGCATGAACAAAGCTGACATATTATACCACCTGTTGGATAAGGGTGATATTATCGCCTTTTAGTAGTATACGACCTTTTGTAATGGTAAGGATTATGTCTACGGAAAGAGATAAGGGATCTCACCAAGCTCTCGTCGTGGCTTCGCATCTTTGACGTAAACTTCTGCAGCTTCATCCATGACGACGTTCATGAATTCGTCAAATCCCTAACAAGATACGTTTGTGTCAGCTCGGTGGGCTCCACAAGATATTTAAGAAAAGGAGAGAGAAATGATATCGCCGCGCGTCACACAAATACGCGGTTGGCCTTGCCAGAGAGATGCGTTTCAACGCTCACGATGTTCGAGACAAGGAAGCGCACGCACAATGATACGACCTTCGATCCGCATCTCGATGTTATCATACAGCCATATCACAACCTTTGTTCGCTGTATATGCATGTCAGCGTCAACGAGAGTACACTGGCATGTTGAAGCAAACCTGTTGCAAGTTTTTGAAGATGATGTTCTGCGAGAATGGAGATCATCAATAAATAAACATTGATCGCGTTGAAAGGGGGAAACATACGATGGGCTGTACCAATACTCTAGGTTGACGTCCAGACATGATGGGCAGATATTTTTACGGTAAAGGATATTGGATTGGCAGTTGGTCGATGGACACAACGATTGCGGAGGGTCTGCTTATGCCACATTTTCTCACGGGTATTTGACATTGAAGTTTGGGCAGACGCGTAGTCCAAGTTGCTTTCAAGCAATCATGGAGGTAAGCTCAAGAATTTATACGAAAGCTTTGCGCTCATTGTGTTGTGTGTTGTAGGCATTCAGTCCCTCCAACTCCTCAACTGCTGCTGCAGTGACGTTTATTACCTTCGTTCAGGACCTCAAGCGCAAGACCAAGACATGGGGTCCAATGATAGAACTATGTGCTAATGGAGAGAAGACACTAGAGCGTTTTCGATACCAATTCCCAGAAGACTGGCTATACAGCGACCAACTTAGAGGAGAGTGGAGTGCATACAATGAGATCCTTAAAAGGAAGAATGATTCAATCCAAGAGCAGCTGGGTATGGATTATTCTCTTGAATTTCCATTGGCACTTATGGCTCATGATCTCGTCGTTCAGCGGGCCTCCAGCTTAAGATAGTGGCTGAAGACAAGATCGTAGAGAACAAGATAAACGATATCTTATTGGAATGGGAGCAGACACGTCCCGTCCAAGGCAGCTTGCGTGCAGACACCGCTATTAATACTATCAACGTGTTCGAGGGGAAGCTTACTCGCGTACAGGAGGAATACGACCTTGTCTGTAGGGCGAAGGAGGCTCTAGACCTCGAGCTGACGCGTCACACGCGCCTTGAACCAGTCTTCGAGGAGCTACGTGACCTCAAGGCGGTGTGGACGGCGTTGTCTGGTGTATGGAGCCAGATTGGCGAACTGAGAGAGTTGTCGTGGTCTACGGTGCAACCGAGGAAGCTAAGGCAGCAGCTCGATGGCCTGTTATCGTCGACAAGAGAGATGCCTACGCGAATGAGGCAGTATGCAGCATTTGAATACGTTCAGGATGTCCTGCGTGGACTCTTGAAGTCGAACTCACTCATTTCTGACTTGAAGTCGGAGGCATTGAAAGATAGACACTGGAAACAACTCTTCAAGGTTTTGAGACTTCCGTCTCAGATCAGTTTGACGCTGTGAGCTACTTCCGAGTTCGTACATGCTAGTTCTTCGTGCTGATTGTCACAGCATGACCCTCGGTCATGTCTACGACCTAGATCTCAAGAAGAATGAGACCCCCATCCGTGAGGTTATCATCCAAGCACAAGGCGAGGTAGGTGACATTGAAGCTCCTTTGATTCCGCCCAATAATATATATTTTCAAGATGGCCCTTGAAGAGTATATTAAGCAAGTGAAGGAAATATGGACAAACTATACCCTCGATCTTGTCAACTATCAGAACAAGTGCCGTCTTATCAGGTAATTATACTTAATAAGGTCGTACAATCATACTTACCGTATTGCAGAGGGTGGGATGACCTCTTTAACAAGTGCAGCGAGAACTTGAACTCCTTGACTGCAATGAAGTTGTCACCATACTACAAGGGTGAGTGTTATTATTCGGGATCATAGACGTGATTCTCACTTTTCCAGTTTTCGAGGAAGAGGCAGGATCATGGGAGGAGAAACTCAACAGGATCCATGTCCTCTTTGGTAAAATTGTCGCATTTTAATCGTTGAAATCTACCTAATAATATGACTTTAGATGTCTGGATTGATGTACAACGTCAATGGGTTTATCTCGAGGGTATCTTCTCCGGCAGTGCAGATATCAAGCACCTCCTTCCCGTGGAAAGCGCCCGCTTCCAAAACATCAACGCAGAGTTTCTAACTGTGATGAAAAAAGTGTATAAATCGCCGTTTGTCGTAGACGTCATGAACATTCAGGGCATCCAAAAAAGCTTGGAGCGTCTGGCGGACCTCTTGAACAAGATTCAGAAGGCCCTTGGTGAATACCTCGAGCGCGAGCGGTCTTCGTTTCCTCGGTTCTATTTTGTCGGCGACGAAGACTTGTTGGAGATCATCGGTAACAGCAAGGATATCGTACGCATCATGAAACATTTGAAAAAGATGTTTGCTGGCATTTCGACCATCAGGCTCGATGAGGACCTCACTCAGATCCAGGGCATGGCCTCGCGCGAAGGGGAAGAGGTTAAATTTAGCGAGCCTATTCTACTTAAGGACTACCCCAAGATCAACGACTGGCTCGCGAAGCTTGAATCCATGATGCGCTTGTCTCTTGCGGATCTACTACGTGATGCTGTGGGCGAACTAACATCATTCTATGGCACTGGTTCTCCCCTTGTAATGGACCAGCTCATGACGTGGATGGAGAAATATCCGGCACAACTAGTCACTCTAGCCATCCAGGTTGCATGGACCACTTCTGTGGATGCCACTCTTGAGTCTGGGAAACTCCCAGACGCACCACTTGAAACGGTTAGCCAGGCACTCGACCTTCTTGCGGACATAGTCTTGCAAGAACTGAGTCCCGTCACCCGGCGCAAGTGCGAGCACCTCATCACTGAACTGGTCCACCAAAGAGATGTTACTCGTACTCTCATCCAGCAGCGTGTCACAGATACCAAGGCATTCACGTGGCTGTCACAAATGCGCTTCTACTTGGACGGATCTGTCGAGAACCCACTAGACAGGCTTGCCATCTGCGTCGCCGATGCCTCGTTCCCTTACGGATGGGAATACCTTGGTGTCCCCGATCGTCTGGTCCAGACACCGCTGACAGATCGAGTATACTTGACATTGACCCAGGCCCTCGACAATCAGCTGGGAGGTTCACCCTTCGGACCTGCTGGTACAGGTAAGGATACAGCCTTCAATTCTCACCGCCAGATTAACTGTGAAACTAGGAAAAACGGAGTCCGTCAAAGCTCTTGGTGTTCAGCTGGGGCGTTTCGTTTTAGTCTTCTGTTGTGACGAGACTTTCGACTTTCAAGCCATGGGTCGTATCTTCGTTGGTCTTTGTCAAGTTGGGGCATGGGGATGTTTTGATGAGTTCAATCGACTCGAGGAGCGTATTCTCAGTGCTGTTTCGCAGCAAGTACAAAGCATTCAACAAGGTCTTGTGGCACTGGCGAAGAATCCTAACATTGAAATTGAGCTTGTTGGCAAAAATCTCAAGATCAATAAGAACATCGGTAATAATTTTACAATACATGATGATACTGGCTAACCTACGCCAAAGGTATTTTCATCACGACTAACCCCAACTATGCTGGTCGGTCCCAGCTCCCGCCCAACTTGACGAAGTTGTTCAGGCCGTATGTTCCATCTTCCTCGTAATGTGCCCCCTTCTGATTATGGGTTTTGCATTCAGCATGGCCATGACAAGACCTGACCGCGAGCTGATTGCCCAAGTCATGCTTTTTTCACAAGGTTTCCGTACAGCAGAATCACTTGCTTCAAAGATTGTGCCATTCTTCAATCTTTGCGACGAGCAGCTCTCTCCCCAGCCGCATTATGATTTCGGTCTCCGTGCTTTGAAAGCTGTCCTCGCAAGTGCTGGTATCTTGAAGCGAGAGCGTCTACAGAAGGCGAAGTCGGAAGATCCAGATGATCCAGCGGCTCTTTCCGATAGTATTTCGGAACAGATCATTCTCATCCAGAGTGTCACCGAGACAATTGTGCCAAAATTGGTCGCTGATGATGTTCCTTTACTTACGAGGTAAATTTTGTTCATCCAATAACGACCCAATGACTTACTCTGGCTAGCCTGCTTGCCGATGTCTTCCCCGGTACTGACTACGTTCCGGTCGACCTCGATGCATTGCGCGAGCAGATTCTCAAGGTCTGCGCGGAACGCCGCCTTGTCGATGGGGAACGATGGGTTGCCAAAATTCTTCAACTTTATCAGATTCAGAAGATCCAGCACGGTCTTATGATGGTTGGACCATCTGGTACAGGGAAGACTAACGCTTGGCAGATCCTACTTGCCGCTCTTGAGAGGCTCGATGGCACAGAGGGAATTCCTTATGTCATTGACCCCAAGGCCATGCACAAGGACGAACTGTACGGAACTCTCGATCCCACGACGCGTGAATGGAATGACGGGTTGTTTACACACATCTTGCGCAAGATTGTAGATGATGTCCGTGGTGAAAGTAGCAAGAGACACTGGATTATCTTCGATGGCGATGTCGATCCTGAGTGGGTCGAGAACTTGAATAGGCAAGTGTCACATATTGGATGAACTAGGCGACCGTCTAACGCGGTTACAGTGTCCTGGACGATAACAAACTGCTCACTCTGCCCAACGGTGAACGTCTGAACCTCCCGCCTAATGTTCGAATCATGTTTGAGGTCGAGCATCTTCGTTACGCCACCTTGGCCACTGTCAGTCGTTGTGGTATGATCTGGTTCAGCGAAGATGTTATTGAGCCATCGATGGTATATCGACACTACCTCAATACTCTTTCGACAGTGCCTTTGGATGCGGATGATGAAGATGCTGTTGACATACTTGGCCGTCGTACTGATGCGCTTGCCGCTGACGCAAACTCTGCTAACCTCGCCACTCAAGTACAGATCGCGTCGATTCTCGAGCGCTATTTCGCCGACGGAGATCTTGTCAGCTCTGCTCTAAATTTCGCCGAATCTATAGATCACATCATGGACTTCACCTCGGCACGTGCTTTGCACACTCTTTTCTCCCTGCTCAACAAAACGGCTCGAAACATCATCGAATACAACCTGCAACATTCTGATTTCCCTCTTGCACCGGAGAGGGTGGAGCAGTATGTCACCAAGCGGCTCCTTGTGAGCATCATTTGGGCATTTTCAGGTGATGCCAAACTAGACCTTCGGGCTGAGATGGGCGACTTCTTGCGCAAGCAAACTGGCATCGACCTCCCAGTAATGGGTTCTGAAAGCTCCCTCATTGACTTTGACGTCCAAATCGCTACTGGTGACTGGATTGCTTGGCAGTCCAAAGTGCCATCCATTGAGATCGACTCACACGCCGTCACATCTTCGGACATCGTTGTACCTACGATGGACACTGTGCGCCACGAGGAAGTGTTATACTCTTGGTTGTCAGAGCACAAGCCTCTGATGCTCTGTGGTCCTCCGGGCTCTGGAAAGACCATGACTCTTTTCAGTGCATTGCGCAAGCTTCCCGACATGGAAGTCGTCGGTCTTAACTTCTCTAGCGCCACCACACCAGAGCTCATCTTGAAGACCTTCGAGCAGTATTGCGAGTATCGTAAAACTCCAAATGGTGTCATTCTTGCCCCAGTGCAGATTGGACGGTGGTTGGTTGTCTTTTGCGATGAGATCAACCTGCCCGCTCAAGATAAATATGGCACTCAGCGAGTCATCTCCTTCTTGCGTCAGCTTGTTGAATGTGGAGGTTACTGGCGTGCCAGTGACAAGTCCTGGGTCAAGTTGGAGCGCATTCAGTTTGTGGGCGCTTGCAACCCCCCCACTGATCCTGGACGTGTACCTCTTAGCCATCGTTTCCTTCGTCACGCCCCCCTCGTCATGGTGGATTACCCTGGAGAGGTTTCCTTGAAACAGATTTATGGCACGTACAACAGAGCACTCCTGAAAGTGATTCCTACTCTGCGGGCCTATGCAGAGCCGCTGACAGATGCTATGGTTGCTTTCTATCTTGCATCTCAGAAGCGCTTCACAACCGACGTCCAAGCACATTACGTCTACAGTCCTCGTGAGCTGACAAGATGGATTCGTGGTATCTACGAGGCTATTCGACCTTTGGAAATGTTGTCTGTCGAAGGACTTGTCCGTGTCTGGGCACACGAGGCCTTGCGTCTATTTCAAGATCGTCTTGTCACGGAGGAAGAGAAGACTTGGACAGATGAACACATCGACAATACAGCTATGGAGCATTTCCCAACGATCAATCGAGACGAGGCCCTCCACAGACCGATCCTCTTTTCCAATTGGACCTCTAAACATTATATCTCTGTTGACCGCGAGGAGCTTCGTGAATATACGAAAGCTCGCCTCCGAGTCTTCTATGAAGAAGAATTGGACGTACCGCTTGTTCTCTTCAACGATGTTCTCGATCACGTCCTTCGAATCGACCGAGTGTTCCGCCAGGTGCAGGGGCATCTACTTCTTATTGGAGTCAGTGGAAGCGGCAAGGCAAGTACCACTTTCTTTCAGCAGTTCTGCGCTTGACTTTTGAGCAGACCACTCTCTCGCGCTTCGTCGCATGGCTTAATGGGCTTAGCATTTTCCAGATTAAGGTCTCTAATAAGTACACTGGGGATGATTTCGATGACGATCTACGGACCGTTTTGCGTCGCGCTGGTTGCAAGGGCGAGAAGATTTGCTTCATTATGGATGAGTCCAACGTCCTTGACTCTGGCTTCTTGGAACGCATGAACACGCTCCTTGCCAACGCCGAGGTTCCTGGTCTTTTCGAAGGAGATGAACACGCTGCACTCATGACAGCTTGCAAGGAGGGTTCCCAAAGGGATGGTCTGATGCTCGACTCGCATGAGGAGCTTTATCGATGGTGTACTCAGCAAGTCGCTAAAAACCTGCATGTTGTCTTCACTATGAACCCACCCGAAAATGGCCTTGCTTCTCGTGCTGCGACGTCCCCTGCATTGTTCAATCGTTGTGTTCTTGACTGGTTCGGCGACTGGTCCGACCAAGCCTTCTATCAAGTCGGAATGGAGTTCACGCACACGATCGATCTCGATCTGCCCTCCTACGCCCCTCCTGCGCTCTTCCCTACCGCATACCGCGAGTTGTCCATGCCACCAGTTCATCGCACAGCAGTGGTGAATGCACTAGTCTACGTTCACTCCTCATTACACCAGATCAACCAACGTTTGAGTCGCCGGCAAGGTCGTTATAACTATGTCACGCCGCGTCACTATTTGGACTTGTGAGTTTTATCTGTCTCTGGTTATGATGCGAATCTCATACTCTCTCTAGCATTAATCAGTATGTTCGGCTCTTTAATGAGAAACGCGATGAGCTTGAGGAGCAACAACGCCACTTGCACGTTGGCCTCGACAAGTTGAAGGATACCGTCACACAAGTCGAAGAGCTGCGCAAGAGCTTGGCCATCAAGAGATCTCAGCTGCAGGCGAAAGATGCCGAAGCCAATGAGAAGCTCAAGCGCATGGTCGCAGATCAGCAGGAAGCCGAACAGAAGAAATCTGCTTCAATAGAGATCCAGGCGGCCCTTGTCGAGCAGGACAAACACATCGCACAACGTCGCTCCGTTGTCATGGCTGACTTGGCTGACGCGGAACCGGCTGTCTTGGACGCCCAGGCTGCTGTTAGCAATATCAAGAGGCAGCATCTCCAAGAGGTTAGGACTATGGCAAACCCTCCTGAAGCAGTGAAACTTGCCATGGAGTCTGTGTGTACCCTGTTGGGACACAAGATTGATAGCTGGCGCACTGTTCAGGGTATTATTCGCCGGGATGACTTCATTCAGAGGATCGTCAACTTTGACACCAACAGTCAAATGACGAAGCCTCTTCGCGAGCTGATGAAAAGGGACTTCTTGAGCCGACCTTCGTTCAACTTCGAGACGGTCCAGCGTGCGAGTAAGGCCTGTGGTCCCCTGGTGAAATGGGCTCTCGCTCAAGTACGCTTTTCCGAGATTCTCGACAAGGTGGAGCCTTTGCGCAATGAGGTTCAGTCACTGGAAACGCAGGCAGAGATGACAAAGAAACAGGCCGCCCAGATCATCACTATCGTCGCTGAGTTGGAGTCCAAGATCGCAACCTACAAAGAGGAGTACGCACTGCTTATTAGCGAGACCCAGGCTATCAAGTCAGAAATGGAGCGGGTGCAGAGCAAAGTGGACAGGAGCATGAAACTCCTTGAAAGTTTGTCATCGGAGAAAGGTCGTTGGGAGGCAGGAAGTCGCACATTCGATGCGGAAATGAGTACCATCGTTGGTGATGTCCTGCTTTCAGCTGCCTTTTTAGCTTATGGCGGCTTCTTCGACCAACATTATCGTGAGGTAATGTGGCAAGATTGGTCGAGCCATCTTCACGACGCAAACATCAAGTTCAAGCAAGAGCTTTCGCTCACGGAGTATCTGTCAACTGCTGATGACCGCCTGAGCTGGCAATCGAAGTCGCTTCCATCGGATAACCTGACCACGGAGAATGCAATCATGCTGAAGCGATTCAATCGCTACCCTCTTATCATTGATCCCACCGGACAAGCCACTGCATTCCTTCTTAACGAGTACAAGGATCGCAAGATCACCGTCACCAGCTTCTTGGATGAAGCATTCCTCAAGGTCCTTGAGAGCGCTCTTCGTTTCGGCAATCCTTTACTTATCCAAGATGTCGAACATCTCGATCCTATCTTAAATGCCGTCCTAAACAAAGAAATTCGGAGAACGGGTGGTCGTGTGCTCATCCGCCTTGGCAGCCAGGACATCGACTTCTCACCGTCGTTTACCATGTTCTTGTCTACTCGTGACCCCTCTGTCGAGTTCTCTCCGGATATCTGCAGTAGGGTGACCTTTGTCAACTTCACAATGACGAGGAGCAGTCTCCAGAGTCAGTCACTTGACCAGGTTCTCAAAGTTGAACGTCCAGATACGGAACGCAAAAGAACTGATCTGATGAAGGCTCAAGGAGAGTTCCGATTGCGCCTCCGTACCCTTGAAAAGTTGCTGCTGCAAGCTCTGAATGAATCAACGGGCAATATTCTTGACGATGACAAAGTCATCGGTACCTTGGAGACCCTTAAGCGAGAGGCTGCGGAGATTACGCACAAAGTCGAAGAGACCGATATCGTTATGAAAGAGGTGGAACAAGTGACTGCAGATTATCTGCCATTGGCACAGGCGTGCAGTTCCGTCTTTTTCATTCTCGAGCAGCTCAACCTGGTCAACCACTTCTATCAATTCTCACTGCGATTCTTCTTGGACATATTCGACTATGTTTTGCATCACAATCCTAATCTCAAGAACGTATCCGATCACCATCGCCGACGCGAGATCCTCCTGAATGACCTGTTTTTGATTGTCTACAAGCGGACTTCTACGGCTCTTCTTCATCGAGACCACGTGATGCTCGCCGTTCTTCTAGCCCAGGTCAAGCTCCGGGGGATCGAGGAAATTAACGACGGGCTGGAGTTCCTACTAGAGAGCGGGCAAGGCATCGGAGTTTCTGCAGCTCCTGCAACAGAGCAGCCTGCTTCTTCAATACTTTCGCCAGACCAGATGACGCACTTAGAGAGTTTTGCGAAACATTCGCTGTTCAAGCCTGTTCTTAACAACGTACTGGAACACCCAGATGATTGGATTCCTTTCCTGCAATCAAGCACTCCTGAGTCTATTGTTCCGATACCATGGGAGCCAAGCATGCGTGAGTGTTTAATCATTATCATTATGAGCGGTAACTGATCCGATTGTAGCTGCCGTCGAAGCATTGCGTGCACTCCTGATTGTCAAATGCCTCCGACCAGACAGACTATTGCAGTCCGCAGCCTTATTCGTTCGAAATGTGTTCCAGAGCGACCTATCATCCGAGTTGGACCTGAGTGCCATGGTCTCCAATGAAGTGCCAGCAGCAACTCCTTTAGCCCTTGTGTCTGTTACAGGTTACGATGCCAGTTACCGGGTAGAAAATCTCATACAGTCTACGGGTGCACGTTCATCGTCCGTGGCCATGGGTTCTCAAGAAGGGTTCACGTTGGCAGACCAAGCAATCGCAGCAGCATCCCGCCAAGGTACTTGGGTGCTACTCAAGAATGTGCACCTCGCCCCTACGTGGCTAGGACAACTGGAGAAGAAGCTCCAGACACTAAATCCTCATCGAAACTTCCGTCTCTTCCTAACCTTAGAAGCGAACCCTTCTATTCCTGTAAACATCCTACGCCAGTCGCGCATCATCATGAATGAACCTCTACCGGGGATTAAGGCAAACCTCTTGGACTCGCTTGGATCCATAACGTCACAGCGGTTCGCGCAAGGCCCAGCGGAGAAAATCCGTTTATACTTCCTACTGGCCTGGTTCCATGCTGTCGTCCAGGAGCGTCTCCGCTATGTCCCCTTAGGCTGGAGCAAGATTTACGACTTTAATGACTCCGATATGTCTTCGGCTTTCGGAACCATTGACACCTGGCTCGATGCAGTTGCCAAAGGGCGCGCGAACGTAGACCCAGCGATCATTCCTTGGGATGCCCTGCGAACGCTTATCAAACAGTCCGTTTATGGAGGAAGAGTCGACAGTGATTTCGATCAGCGCATTTTGGATGCATTTGTTGACAAGCTCTTTACGCCTGCTGCATATAATGTCGACTTCGATCTTGTTCCGGCCACCGATGGAGACAATCCACTTGAAGTTCCGGATGGCACCAAGCTAGAGCATTTCTTGTCTTGGGTGCAACGCCTACCTGATCGTGAACCACCTTCATGGCTTAGTCTTCCTCCGACCGCAGAGCGGGTTATTGCCGTCGCACAAGGTACGCAATGTGCATCTGTATTGTAGCCTATCTGATCGAGTTGTTTATAGGTAATGAGCTGCTTGGTAAATTGCGCAAAATGCGAACTCTAGCGGATGATGACGACGAGATCGGGAGTGCCGCTGGTCCTTCAAAGGGTCAAACCTCGCAGCAACCTGCATGGATGCGCAACCTTCACGAGCGATGCCGTGAATGGCTCACTCAGCTGCCTTCGGTGAGTTTCTTAATGGACTATTGTTTGCATATCGCTTCTTATCCTTCTTTAGACGTTAAATACTCTACCGAAGCAATCCAGTGACAATCCTGATCCTCTTTATCGTTTGTTCTTCCGGGAGGCTATGATCGGACGCAAACTTCTTGACCAGGTTCGGAAGGACCTGGCAGACGTGGTGAAGGTGTGCAAGGGTGAAGTTAAGCAGACAAATCATCTGCGAACCTTGATGAGCTCCCTGACAAAAGGTTCGTCGTCATTACCTTTCTTCCGCATCAAATACTGACCCATTACAGGAACTATCCCTACTCACTGGAGAAGATACAAAGTGCCAAAGGTCATGTCCGTGTCAGAGTGGATTCCAGATCTGGCTCGTCGGTTGTCTCAGCTCGATGGCATAACAGCCGTGCAACAAAATCTTAGCGACGTAGAGGTGTGGCTTGGTGGACTGTTCTTCCCCGAGGCGTATATCACAGCGACTCGTCAAGCTGTTGCGCATCGGAAACGGTGGAGTCTCGAGACGTTGCACTTGCGCCTTGATATTGGCCAGATGAATGACCCGAGTGCATTTATTGTTGACGGTATGTTCTTCTTCTTCCCCACTTTACGCTGAAACCAAACTGTGTTTGTAGGTCTTGTTCTGGAGGGTGCTGCATGGGACGCAGAGACTGAGAAGTTGGTCCTCAATGATGGGCAGGCTGTTCGACTCAATGCTTCTCAAATTCGCTGGGTACAAGATGACTCCGGCAGTGATGAACGGCCCGCAGATCTGGTCACCCTGCCGGTTTACCTCAACAATGACCGCAGTGATGTGATGTTTACAGTAGACCTGCCATTCGATGGACATTCGGCTTCGCTGGTTGCAATGAGGGCTGTTTGTCTGACCGCAAGAGGTTGAGCAAATGACCTGCATCCCACTTTTTGTATGGACAATGCGACGGATACGATAGACATGTTTAAATATACCCACTTCATGATACCGCTCTTTCGTCCATTCTTTTATGATAGTCACGGAATAGTGATGTCCCAAAACTCAGAGCTACGTCAATCCAAGAGCAGCAAAGAAGTCAGTTAACCCGGGTTGGAGTATCGCAGTGCGTTCACCGAGGCAACGTTCAGGCGTAATTTCACGCTTTCTGCTTCTACGTCTCTATACATATTAAGTAAGAAACGCTTGCGTCCGCCTGCATCCCTTCATAAGAAATAGATCGACAACCTTCCTTATGCATATATTGGCGCTCCCCCCGTCCCTTCGATAAAGGGAAGGATAGGATAACCTTTTGATCCCTTCACGGACATAGTGCTGCAAGCCTCCGGGTCATAAGCATTGACCTGGACATAGACTAGCAGTCTACTACAGTGCTCCCTTCCGCCACATCTAGTATTTTCCAATCTACTTCGATCTGCTCCTGGCGGAATATTTCCCGTATTTTCTCAGCGATGCTTTCAAAATTGTGGGTGGCAAGCGCAAGGATGGTAGGGCCTGCACCAGAGAGGCATATGCCAAGCAGGCCAGGATGTGAAGCAGGCGTGATTAAGGAAGTAACTGCCGGTAGCCCGGGTATCTGAGGAAGAAGAAAAAAAGGGGGGGGATCAAGATGAGAACACCCAACTGGCAAAAGAAGAAAATCTACGCACAAGAGAATTTCTATACGGCTGATGTACACGATCCTTCATAGCCTCGAAAATCAATTCTGGGTCTGGTGGAGTCTGACCGAGAGCTGTGGTGAGGACGGCTAGCCGTTGCAAGTTGAAAACCTGAAGGGAGTTTATTTTATTCGAAATATCATAAGCCTACGCGACGACACGTACCAGATCTTTCCTCGAGTAGCTATCTGGCAGCACAGATCGTGCTTTGGCAGTACTCAGCTCAAATCGGGGTATGATGGCAACAGCTTTGATGGTGCTGTTCCATTTAAATCGCACGTAATGCCCGATACCTAGCGGTGGGACAGGTGGGGAAATGCCCCAGTCTTCTCCAGCATCAGGCGGGTATTCTGGTAGGACTTCGGAGAGGGGGACTTGCGCTGCTTCGGTAGCGCGCGGGTCTAGCTCTTTAAGGTATGAACCCACAAATCCGCCGACAAGCGCAGCTGTTACATTGTCGGGGTGTCGCTCGACCATGAGCGCATGATCTAATATTCGCTCTTGGGAGAGGTTGAGTTTGCCGAGTCTATTTCCGAGGAGAACGCCTGCTATCACGGCTGCTCCGGACGAGCCGAGTCCACGTCCGAAGGGTATCTGATTATCGCAGTGGATGCTAACGAGGTCTGGAGGGAAAGACCTGTGGCCATTGCAACGCAGGACGTAGAGTGCTACACGGGTGGTGAGGTTGCGGTAGGGGTCGAGCGGGACTTCGTCGGCTCCTTCACCCGAATATGTGATCGTCGGCGATGCGGAGGAGGGCTCCCCGCTAGAGACGGTGAGGGTGAGATAGAGTGAAAGCGACAAACCGACAACGTCAAAGCCAGGACCGATATTGGCTGAGGTTGCTGGAACTCGGATCACAAACGAGTTGGTCATGTCAGGTATGGATGGAGTCTAATTCCCTGATTGTGAGGTAGGGTAAACTGAAATATAGGATAAGATCACGGACGGATGAGATGAACAACACCTCTTAGGCGGACTCGGACCCGGGTAAGCAGAGCGCGTTTTCCGTCCCCGTTCGTTTGCTTGCATCGACTCTTGAGCCGATTTGCCTCGGTAATTCATTTACGTAATGCTTTTTTTTTGACACTTGCTTTTGTGCAAAGGGATCCTAACCCTTTCAAAAAAAACTCAGATTTTATTTTCTCCTACGAAGTAGTACTGTGGTGGCTAAATGACGCGCACTATAGTTGATATAAGCTAATAATGACCCGAGGAAACAGATGGTTACACTGTATTATAATAGCTACACTGAAGGTGACGAGAGTAAACTCAGTACTCAGCCCTTTGCGAACGACATGATCAAATATAAATCTAAGGATGCAGACTCAAGCCAGTTGAGTATAACTGGGGTGATAAGTAGTACGAGCCATCACGCTTGTGAGGGGGAATGTCGGAGCTCTAAGGTGATGGAGAAGGTTTTGAGCCAGTAATGGAGGTTGTCGTCGTCGTCGTGCCGTTTTTGCCAGGGGCAACAACAGTGAACTAATGACAAAACGTTAGACATGGGGTGGTCAAACGCCGTATAGGATGCCACTCACGTAAATTTGGTCGTCAATCGCTCCATGCTGCGCTACAGCGACGAGGACCGGTTGATGGTTCATCGCAGTCATAATAGTGGACATCTTGTACGTGCCCTCAGGAAGACCGCCGGTGACGTTGGCATGAAGTTGACCCTGGGCATCTGCCTTGCTGTTTAAGCCCACGAAGAACGCAAACTTATTAGGGTCGGTGGGTGTAGTCTGTGTGAGTGACTGAAGAGCCTCGATAACGATATGGGAGTGACCCTGAATCTGCCCCGAAGTGGGGTCGATTTGCTGGGGAGCAGCGAAGTAATTGGTGTCCGGATTAACAAAGAACCCCGTTGCGAGTCCCTTTATCGCCAGCGTCACCTGGAAGGTGGTGTTTGCTGGAACAACAGCTAAGTTGTTGGGACTAACAAACTTCGCGCTCGGTATATTGGAGGTGGATGGGATGGCACCCATGGGAGCGGGGTTGCAGGAGCCTGACTTAATCTGCTGGCCATTTGTAACGGGGAGGTTAGGCAACGTATCGCAGTAGTTGATGAAGTTGTTTGTGGTTGTCAAAGAGGCAACTTCCCCCGGCTCTGAAGTGTTTGAGTTGAGACCGTTCTGAGCAAAATTAGGAGCAACGAGGCTTGAAAGCAGCGTCAGGGAAGTCTGAGCACCAGAGTTGGAACTCGATCCGGTGCTTGAAGGGATGGGGCTGGAACTGACGCTGGAGGGGCTGCTTTTTGTAGTGACATTAGATGGGCCACCTGCCGAGGTGGAGTTGGAGGGGTTGCCTGTCGTGGTCGTCCCGTTGGCAGTTGCACCAGTGGCGGCAATGCGCGAGTTCAAATCTGCTTGAGTGGTGCAGGTGATGCTGGTCCCAGCAGAGTTGACGAGAGGAAGCGCAGCACAACTAAGACGATTGAGCATCGGAAATTCGACATCGGAACATACAAATATAAAGCTTACATTAAACCTGACCCGCAAGTTGTGAGGACATACTTCCCGTTGACACATTGAGCAAATTCGCTGTTAACGCAGGCATTGCCAGATGTGCAAGGCGATGATGGCGTCAGGGATTGGAACTGGTTGCTAAATGGAGCGGTTAGATGGGTATTATAAGATCCTTTGAGCCAACGTAACTCACTTCAAATTGATCGCGTCGATACCATTCTGTAGCACAAAACTTCCTCCGCGGCGCCTCAGGCTCGGAAGAGCAGTAGCGAAGGAAGAGAAAACGAGAATTACGAATACAGAAGCCTTCATAGCATAGAACATAATTATAAACGGTTGACAGTTGCGATGATGCGTTCTGTCGATAAGTCGAAGACCAGCTTGTGAGCGATGGCAGTCAATGCCGGGGAAAACAAAGAGAGTGAGTGAAAGAAGGTCAGAAACACAGAATCTACGTCGTCAACGACTGTAATGCGCACGGCGAGGGGGAAATGCATGTCTCGTGGCCAGTGTGGTCTTTATACTTGCACCCAGTGCATGAAAATAGAATAAACAATGAAAGGAATTACAATGGAATCAGTAATAGCTCTTCCTACGCTCCACAATAGCGATTATGATGCGACCGGGCGAGAACGCGTCGTATGGATCTATCATCAGCGTTTGTTGTTGTCCACAAAGCGTTATTGTTCGTTAACGATGTCCAAATATGGACCGTGTAAGTTTATCTTATCTTATCACCACGGTTGATATTTTTGAATCTTGACCGCCATGACGCTGCCGCAGGAGGTCCTGACGGTTGATGCTGTACGTATTTACAAATTCTGTTAATAGGAAATCATGCTAACCTCTTGTAGATCCTTTTCGATCTGGATGGGTAGTTGAATTCTCGCTCGTATCAGTATTTTGATCTGCCATAGCTGATTGGAAGCTGGCTTAATCCAGGACCCTCATAGATTCCACCCCTGGCGTTATTTCGGCCTGGAAAATATTCGCAGAGCAGTATAGACTTGGATCACACCTGCCGATCGTGCAAAAAACTCATGGACGGAGACTTGCCGATACCCTCAAGGACGAGACGATATGCAATATCCAAGATAATGAACTTTTGGGTGTAAGCGATCATCGTTCCATACTTGTGAACTGCCGCACCAATCCAGCAGAGAGAAATTTTGCGCTTCGAGGATCTGGTGATCGAGGGTAACCCAGTGGCCCTCGAAGGAGCAGTAGAGTTCTTGACTCAGGTAACTCTTCCAAAGTTGCACATCTTGCACAGCGGGCTCACTGCACGACCTAAAGCTTTCAACCCACGAAGATATGCGCAATAGGTGGACAATTGTCACTTCAGGTAGCGTGCCAACGTCACTCTGCCAACTATCCACCAAAGCTCTCTGTACCGACAGCCTCGCGGTACTACGCGACCCAATGTATACCAAAATGCAATATTCCGGTGCCCACATTAGGGTTTGTGACAGCGGACGATGTCACTGAAGGCAAGCCAAAGCCCACACCATATCTCGAGGGTGCAAAGAGACTTGGAATTGATGCGACCAAGTGTTAGTCGTTTTGATGCTCAGTGCCTTGCCGTTCTTGAATTTGCCACACAGGTCTTGTCATCGAAGATGCGCCGTCTGGAATTACATCAGGAAATAACGCTGGTGCAAAGACGCTTGCAGTGTGCACCTCTCATAAACGTGAGGATTTTGAGGATTGTTCGGAGGAGATAAAGCGCCCGACTTATATTGTCGATGACCTTACTCGGTGAGTGGCAATGTGATCAGCAGTAGTTATTACTCATGAAAGGACTGACCCAATAGTGTGAGCGTGAATTGGGTACAGGATCATGGCATTGGCAAGATTCAGCTCACTATTGATACACGGAGAGGAACAGATGTACCAGCAATTTTGTAAGACAAACATAATCAGATCATGATCGTAGTGTGAAATCTGGAAAATTGACGATACGGCAGTGCTTGATGACATAGTATTATTGTATGTAGTCTGCCCCTGCGAGTAGAGACGGAAGCGCTTTGCTGTATCCGGGGTCCATGTATAGCCCTGTTTGGGTGTTGTGGGGAATCACAGGAGCCGGCTTAGCTTATAACTGATGATGAAGTCTGTCAACAAACACTATCATGGCTGCTCAATCCTCAGACTCCTTTGTTACCCCCAGGCCATCCATTTCTGAGCCGTTCTTGCAACTTGGTCCCAGTCCACTATTTGAACATCATCTAAAGGTCTTGACTGACTCATATTTGAGCTTCTTCCAAGAGAGGTACGCCTACGTCAGTTTACTTTCAATACACCTGACTGTGCCATCATTTTCGCAGAAAACGTATCGAAGAAGTATAGTGAGCAATTATATCGTTTAAACAAAGTAAGAATGCCCTATAATACGTGTTTCAGCGTCGAGTCCTTGCGCAATCTTCACCGTAAGATCAAATATACCGACAACTATCTAGACGATCGGACAGACCTCAGCAGCGCAAGGAGAGCATGGAATGAGGTTCGGGATAATGTCGAGAGAGGTCTGTTTTACTTCGGTTTCAGTCCTGTGGTCTCTTATATTGTGATGCAGAAGCGCAGGCGAGAGATGCGTTTCTTAGAACACTCACGGTAGATGTGGTTAACGCCCTGACGTCACTCAGGGTATGTCTCCTCCCTTCTTCGGCTTTCCGATGAGTTTATAATATTTGGATGGTAGGAGACGCAGGAACGTACGCGCAAACGCATCAAAGAGGATTTGAAAGAATCTGGCGCTGCCTACACCGACTATGCCGAAAATACGCTGCCAAAACTGAAACGAGCCTACTTGAAGAAATGCCAAGAAGTCGAAGTCAGTACTGAAGTAGTTGATCTTGCGGTCACTCATAGTATATTTAAGGACCATAAAGCAGCTGCCGCCGCCACACCGCCGCAAACAACATCTACATCTACTACATCTCATCATCCAGAAAGTGGAACTCCTTTGAACAGTTCGCGGTCTAATCCCAGTCTGGCGTCCCGACCTGTTGTCACTGGCCCCCAGCCATTACGCCCCCTTGATCGACGACCCTCTGGGGGTGCGCCTGCACGACATCGCTCGCCCTCTACTTCGGGCACATTTTCTGATTTTGCTCAACATGGTATGGCATGTTTTGTTTTAACTAAGCTCAACTAAGAACCTATCAGGGAAGAAACAGCTGAATCAACTCATCACCTTTTTGGATAAGAGCGGTACTGTCAAGGACAGCTTGGGTGCACGCTCAGAAAATAGCGCGCTTCGTGCTGTCCGTGCGAAACGAGAAGCCGACGAGGCTGGTAGGTGGCGCATCGGTCCGTGCAAGTCGTGTGATTGATTTTAAGTACAGATAAGGAATACAGAAAGGGCGTTCATTGGCTGGAGACCCTCAGACTCAGGCGCACCAGGATTCTAACAAGTGGTTATAAGGTAATCTAGTCAGCACTTCAGATCATCCATCGGTACCTGACCATTCAGAGCCTGGAGACCTTCGTGTATGAATATTCTACCACCGTCAAAGGTGTCCTGGAGAAATATCTCGATAACATGATGTACGTGCATCTATTCCATTACTTGCGTTCGCAACCCTGAGTGCGTCGGCAGTGCAACTACTACTACTCAGACACAACTGTCATCACACGCACGTTCCGTAGTCGACAAGATCGCCCCCGAAAAAGATGTATCACTAGTCACGACTCATTTTCCTCGCTCCCTGGCATCGGCAATAGCCAAGCCAATACTCTATTACAATTATAATGTTGGCGAGTGCAACGATCTTATTTTTGGTTTTAGTCTAGTGGATTATGCGACTGCTCGGGGTCTTGGGGAAGGCGATGTTCCAAAAATTGTGCGTATTTGTATTCAAGAAGTAGATCAGAGAGGGTTAGATGCCGAAGGCATCTATAGGGTAAGCTTTTTGGCGTACTTATGTTTCAGATGCTGATAGCCGTGTGCAAGATTTCTGGCAGGCATGCTATTGTACAAGATGTAAGCGAGTCGGGTTTTTGCACAGCTCATGCCCATGATCAAACGCTCCATAGTTACAACACAAGATAGAGCGGAACGAAGCCAATTTCAGGTTTAACGCCCTTACCGACGATATTTATGCAGTATCCTCATTATTGAAGGTATTTACTCTTCAGATGACTAATGTGCTATAACGAGGTTGACACCGTGACAGTTGTATTTGCGCGAGCTTCCGGAGCCATTGTTTAGATATCCATTGCAGGACCGTATAGAGCATACGGAGGATCGAGGCAAGCACTCGAGAGTGTATTGCAATCCGAAAATTATGTAACTTTTGGTTTTAGTGGAACACCAGTCGAATCGCTTCGCGCTTCTACGGTCGAAGATACGGCGGCTACCTCCCGTTCATCGAGCGACTCTACGTGCTCTGATTGAACATTTAGCCCGTGTGGCAGCCAATGCAGATAAGAACAAGATGGACGCCAAGAACTTGGCGATTGTGTTCGGCGCCGTTATATTCGGTGAAGATGAAATCCCAAAGGGCGGTGACCTTTTGAGTGTTCAATCATGGAAGGTCAGTCCTTCGTTGTTCTTGGATTCCCTGCGTCAACCCTTCTATACTCAGGATACTCTGATGGAGGATTTGATCAGCAATGCTCGGGAAATTTTTGAAGATCCACCTCCAACCAGTAGCTCCCCCCCTCTACCTGCCACTCCACTCAGCGAACCTGCACCTTTTTACTCGTATGGTTCCTCACACACGAGAGTTGGCAGTGTCCCTCCGCAACCTCAGTCCCCAAGATTAACTGAAGACTTTACCCCTCGTCTCCCGGCTCGACCGACAGGCAGCATACATCCTTCGCTCCGTGCAAACCCCACCTCGCCGATACGCGCCAATATGGAAATTCCCCCATTGCCATCAACTGTTGAAGGTATGGGCGGTGGGTCATTACCATCGCCTACCGACTCCACGTCTAGGCGTACAGAATCAGAGATGTCACCACCCCCATCCCCTTCACCGCTATCGCCTCTGATCTCCCCTGCGAGTGACGACATGAGTGAATCAGCACACTAGGTTCGTCCTATGCTAGATGTCGGGAAGATGAAATTTCTTCAGGACGTTTTATGGCTTAGGGTAATTGTTCTTTTTCTCTGTGGATACCTTAATGAAACATCTGTTAACGAAAGCGAAGTTCGAGACGGCACGAGTTTTTCATGAAGTTTGAAGTACAAAACAAGTAAAAGCGACAATGTGAGGTATTTTTCAGTTCTTCGCGTGATGATGCAAGCGGAGCAGCAGAGCTTCTTCCTCCCCCATCCTGGCGTTTGAAGTCTATCACCCTCGACCTGCCAAAATCTATCAGCCGAAAGCTCTTGTGCTTCCTGGTACGGCCGCTGGATTGGCCACTCCGTTGGTCTACCCCGCATGATGAAGGTGGAAGAGAAGCGATGCACTCTCGTCCTCGTTCAATACTACCGGGGCTATCTCGCTGCCGCGATGCTCCAGGGGCAATATTGCAGTCAGATGATCAGGACGACTCGTGCCGTCAGTTGGATCATCAGGTATGTAATACCCGTAGAACTGTGGGCAAAGTGCCCCGAGCGGGCAGAGGATGGACGACGTTATATCTGTTCCAGTGTTCAAAGAAGCGGCCGGGGAATGCTTGATAGTTTTTCGCCTCCGGCCCGAGGCGCGCGTCGTGTTGGGTGGAGAATTTTGCAACAACGCCGACTGATGTGGTGCGTGGAACGCGATTTGAGGGTCCCAAGATATCATGACAATACAAAGTACAAGTACAAAATGGAAATGCTAAAATGCGAACTGTATCGATGGCAAAGTCTAATGCACTCCAAGCTAGTGCTCACTGTCGCCGGGCTTCTCGACTAATGTCCTAACACTGTCCAAACTCTGTCAGCTACCTGATGATCCCAGAGTGCCGAGTATCTTTTGGGAATGATTCCAGTCGTTCCTTCAGCTCAGATGGCGACAATCCAAGATCGATAGCAGCTGCCATTGCATAATCCCTAGGTAGAGTGTACCAATATGCATAAACAGGATACCTGTCATGACAATCATGCAAGAATCGATTGAGCACTATTGTAAAGGCATCCCATTCTTCCTTTGTGGGAAAGCGGGCCATGTGGCCATCCCAATGCTCAACAGACTGACGCTCAACAAAGTCGAGATTGTAGTGTCTAACAACGAAAATGGCTTGTTTGTCTGCCTCCAAGCGAGCCCTAAGAAGACTGTATGCTTCTTGTAGCTCGCTATTGCTTGCTGCATTATGATTAATCATGCTTCGAATACGGGTGAAGTACAGATTGGGTGCAGCATATTTTTTCCCGCGCACCTCGTATTTGTCCAAGAGTTCCTCAACAAGACTGGTGAGGGGTCTGTGAAGACCTCCACTTTCGACCATGGGGACTTCTTCACTGCCAAGTGCCATTGTGGCGAAACTGTTGCTCAGTGGGTCGTTCGGATGGTCTGTCTCCTCAGCTACAGATGTTGAATACCATTACTTCGTAAGGGTTATAGATAATTGAGAGACTTACAAATGCTTGGGTGCAATGTATCCCTTTGTACTGCTTCTAAATCCGATGACATGACTTGTAGAGTGAGGAAAGGTAGGGAGGAAGTGGTGGGCAGCAGTTATTGAGTAAGTTAGGGTTGGACACCGACTCGTAAGTGATGCCAGAGATTAGATGGAAGATAGTTTGGTCTAGTAAGAGCGCAATAGCAACCTGAACAATGGATCACGTAGTTTGCTTATAATAATCTTATTTGATCCAACAATACTTTATATACTACTCATTAGGAAATCTCGGATATCTTTTTAGGAGAATGTCTTAGAATACGGAGTATGACTCGCCCCTTGTACAAATACCAATCAATCATCTAACAGCTTCTTTATGTACTTCGTTTCTCACAAAATACATATTCATGATCCTTGGAACCACTTGTCCATTGACGAGGTCAATACTGATTATAACACTCCATGGTTCACCAAACTTACCGAAGGACGAGATATCTTCCGAACTTAGTTGACACTAACGCAGCACAGATCTTGAGACTGACGAAGCATCACAGTCCTTCGTTCAAATGATGTTGGAGATTGACAAACGACGACTACGAGACAGACAGGCACGTGACTCTATAGCTTACTTAATCACGCTCGTTACTTAGAACAATTTTCTATTTGTACTCTAGCTACTTCTCAGTATGCTAAAGGCTATACCCGTGCGAAACGAGAAGCCGACGAGGCTGATAGGTGGCGCATCGGTCCGTGCAAGCCGTGCGATTGCTTTTTAAGTATATATAAGGAATACAGAAAGGGCGTTCATTGGCTGGAGACCCTCAGACTCAGGCGCACTAGGATTCTAACAAGTGGCTATAAGGTAATCTATTCAGCACTTCAGATCATCCACCGGTATCTGACCATTCAGAGCCTGGAGACCTTTGTGTATGAATATTCTACTACCGTCAAAAGTGTCCTGGAGAAATATCTCGATAACATGATGTGCGTGCATGTATTCCATTGCTTGCATTCGCAACCCTGAGTGCGTCGACAGTGCAACTACTACTACTCAAACACAACTATCATCACGCGCACGTTCCGTAGTCGACAAGATCGCCCCCGAAAAAGATGTATCACTAGTCACGACTCATTTTCCTCGCTCCCTGGCATCGGCAATAGCCAAGCCAATACTCTATTACAATTATAATGTTGGCGAGTGCAACGATCTTATTTTTGGTTTTAGTCTAGTGGATTACGCGACTGCCTGGGGGTCTTGGGGAAGGCGATGTTCCAAAAATTGTGCGTATTTGTATTCAAGAAGTATGTAGATCAGAGAGGGTTAGATGCCGAAGGCATCTATAGGTATCTGGCAGGCATGCTATTGTACAAGATGTAGGCGAGTCGGGTTTTTGCACACCTCTTGATCAAACGAGTTACAACATAAGATAGAACGGAACGAAGCCAATTTCAGGTTTAACGCCCTTACCGACGAATCGACGATATTTATGCAGTATCCTCACTATCGAAGGCGTACAGAATCAGAGATGTCACCACCTCCATCCCCTTCGACGTTATCGCCTCTGATCTCCCCTGCGAGTGACGACATGAGTGAATCAGCACACTAAGTTTTTCCTATGCTAGATGTCGGGAAGATGAAACATCTGTTAACGAAAGCGAAGTTCGAGACGGCACAGAGTTTTTCGTGAAGTTTGAAGTACAAAACAAGTAAAAGCGACGCGGCAACGTGAGGTATTTTTCAGTTCATCACGTGATGATGCAAGTGGAGCAACAAGAGCTTCTTCATCCTGGCGTTTTGGAGTCTCTATCATCCTCGTTCTATATCAGCCGGAAGCTCTTGTGCTTGCGGCCGCTGGATTGGCCACTAAGTTAATCTACCCCGCGTGATGAATGCGGAAGAGAAGCGGTGCACTCTCGTCTTTGTTCAACTCTGCCAGGGAGGATCATGCAGAGGAGGGAAGACGTTATATCCGTTTCAGTGTTCAAAGAAGTGGCTAGGGACTGCCTGGTAGTTTTTCGCCTCCCGCTCGAGGTCGACTGATGTGGTGCGTGGAACGGGATTTGAGTTCAATGCTCCCGTGTATGCATTTTGTTCCCGAGGGATCTAGCGTGTGGATGCGGACAGCTGACCCATTACAAGCTGCTACGTGTATGATCTGGTGCATCATGATGTGTTCCACTCGTTCGTTGGTCCCAAGACATTATGATAATACAAAGTACAAAACGAAAAATGCTAAAATGTGAACTGTACCGATGACATAGTCACTCCGGACTAGTGCTCGTTGTCGCTGGACTTCTCAACTAATACCCTAAATGTCCAAACTCTGCCAGCTACTTGATGATCCCAGAGTGCCACTGATGCTGCTTGGATACAACCTTGAATTCGAGGTATCTTTTGCGAATGATTCCAGTCGCTCCTCCAGCTCGGACGGCGACAGTCCACAATCGACAGCAGCTGCCACTGCATAATCCCTAGGTAGGGTGTATTGATGTGCATAAACAGGATCCCTGTCGTGAGAATCATGTAAGAATCGATTGAGCACTGTTATAAATGCAGCCCAATCGTCCTTTGTGAGGAAGCGGGCCATGTGGCCATCCCAGTGCTCGATGGATTGACGCTCAACAAATGTTGGATTGTATTGACTGATGATGAAAGTGGCATGTTTGTCTGCCTTTAAACGAGCCCTGAGAAGCTTGTAGGCTTCTTGTAGCTTGCTGTTGCTGGCTGCATTCTGATTAATGGCACTTCGAATACAGGAGAAAAACACATTGGGTGCGGCATAGGGTTTCCCCCGCACCTCGTATTTTTCCAAGAGTTCCACAACAAGATTGGAGAGGGGTCTGTGAAGACCTTCACTTTCAACCATGGGAACTTCTTCATTGGCAAGTGCTATTGTGGTGAAACTGTCGCTCAATGGATCGTTCGGATGGTCTGTGTCCTCAGCTACAGATGTTGAATACCATTACTTAAGTAAGGGGTAGAGGTAATTGAGACAAGGCTTACAAATGCTTGGGTGCAATGTATCCCTTTGTACTGCTTCTAAAACCGATGACATGACTGTAGAGTAAGGAAAGCTAGGGAGGAAGTGGCGGGCAGCAGCTATTGAGGTTAGGGTTGGACAGGGGTAGTACTTGTTTGGAATACGAGTTGGCGCGAGCACGAACTTCTTATTATTCTCGTAGTCTTAGTCCTCTATTTATACAATGTGCTATGACCCCTGATGCCTTCGGATGTCTAGCTCTAGGTTGTCTCGGGTCTCGGCTTGCCCTTTCTACAACAGTACTGTAGTTTGTTGTGGTGATGTGATCGTAGTAGATTAGATTCGGAAGATAGTCTGGTCTAGTAAGAGCATATTGATAATGGATCACGTAGTTTGCTTAATCTTATTTGATCCAACAATACTATACCTTATACTACTCATTAGGAGATCCCGGATATATTCCTCCAGAGGTTCTCGGGGCGGAATAAGTAAGCTGTGGCGCACAGACACATGGAAATGCAAGGATATCCAATCAACCGCAGCGCAGGCTGCGGTGCGTTCCAGCTGGGGAACGGTTGCAACACATTGTGATATCTAGATATGGAATCCATGGACAAGGAAACACGTCGTGAAGTTCAAGAAAGCCACTCTGCGCAAAGTCGGACACAAGGTAAAGGAGTCATCAGCAAGAGGACCAGAAGGTCCACACAGCATAAAGCTGGGGAAATTGTCAATTGTGGGTGGAACTCGTGCCAAACCTAGGTAAACAAGGTAACAAATCTGCGACACGTCCCGAGTCGCATGATGATTACTACGACGTCCTCATACACATGCTTGGCGACACTACATACTGGTGGTTTCTATTCTGCCCTAAGTATGCACTTGTCGTATACAATTTTTTCCAACCAAGATCGAGTTTCTGTTCTGTGTAGAGATGCATATGAGCGTTTTCACCTGTGCTCGTGACGGCGTATTGTCCATTTGCGTCCATGAATCCACGCAACTACATAAAACTAGACAGAGATATCGGTCATTGAGTGATATTGCTCAATCGCCCAGTCCATATCCATTTCTTCCTCTTGTTCTCGCTGGGCTTGCCACGAAGCCTGCCATTCTATTACTCGTGGGTGAGCCATGACTCTGAAAGATCGTCGTCACGTCAGTCGATATACGCCCCGTGAAAAGCATCAACATCCACCTTGAGGGATCAAAACCAAGAACCTCCAGCCCTTCTAGACTTGTGGCTCTCGAGAGGGCGACATATGCTTCCAAAGGCAAATCAGCTTCAAATGCATATTAAAGGTAGGTTCAATCATTCACCTTGTCCCTTCTCAAATATCCTCCGTAGGTCAACCTTCACTCGACTCATGGTTTGACCCTGAGCCTTGTGAATGGACATGGCCCAAGAAAGTACGAGTGGCACCTGTATTCGCTGCGCTTCGACGTTACCTTTGAAGCCTATGACGGTGAACGCTATCGGTGCACAGAGAAGGTGAACTTCGTTCGTGAATTTCACAAGTGGAAACCGTTCGTGCTTCGTGAATTCTTGACTATCAAGAGCCAATAGGCCTTTATACTCATCTTCTTTATCATCGCTCGGGTTGACGGTTGGAAGAAAGTCGCCATTTGGCGAACGTTGAGCTGGAGTGTCACTGGTGGCAATCTCGATGAGGCGTTCCCTTGCTTCATGTGTGGTGAGGAAGTCGACCACTTTTCCAAGCGAACCATTCACCAGTTTGCCTTGCAGAAGATTCTTTGGAGGGTATCGTCAGGTTCAACCAATATGACATTCTTTCCAGAGTGTGAGCACGAGCACTTACCCTAAGAAGCATAACTTGTGCGCCAACCTGAATGTGCAGTGAGCCAGGAACCACGATAGGGCATGCAGAAAGTTACGCCTACCTTCAGAGATATGACTTTCGGAACCACAAGCCTGTCTAAGAGCTGATTTGCAACATCAAGCGATATCCGCTTCTCATGCATATTATAGCCTCTAGAGTCCATAGCAGAGAACGTTAACTCTTCTCCTGACAAGACATCGAGATGTATTTTGTTGCAGGACTCGACTTGGCCCTTGAGAGGAAACCTATGGACATAAATGACCACTGTTACACGAGAATGAGAGAAAAGTCGTACAATTGAGTTGGACTTATGCCGTCGGAATATTCGACAACACGGTTCAGCTTCAGGAATTCTTCGATATGCCAGTCATCTAGCTTGCCTGACCTTGTCGCAGAGAGCATGTCGACAAACTCTAGTCGTCCATAAGATCTCTGAAACCACGCATAATATCAAACACTCACTGTTGTCCTTTTGGCGGAAAACTTTGGTCAGGGTAACCGGCTCGTCAATGCATCGAGACCAAGACAATGCATCAAAAGCAAAGGTGGACGGTATTATTGTTGTTGAATCCTGCTCAGGAACAGGTGGAAGCTGAAAGAAATCGCCTGACAAAACCAGCTATCCATCTCATCAGCAGCTGGAGACTAGCAAATAGGAAAGAGTGGAAACTAAATAACCTGTATACCTCCGAATGGTTCGTTGTTTTCCCGTACAATTCGACCTATCTCTTCCTACCAATAAGGCAGTAAGGTGAGAACATTATGCAAAGTAGAGAGTCGTACGAGCTTGTCAAATAAGCGACCGTCCAGCATTGAAACTGTCCGAACGTTAGCACATGTGTCTGTTACTGTAGGTCGAACGCACTTTCATCAATTACGAGGGCACTGGTGCTTTTCCATCGGTGCGTCGCAAACCGTGATAGCCCAGCTATCAACGAGTCAACGCCTTCCTTCCCCAATCCTATACCTGCCCAGGCGTAAATGGTTAAACCGCCAATGTTCACACCCGCTATGCCAGTGGGCGCAGTGATAGCAACCTCGTCAAACCTATTTTGTAGTGACTTTATGATTGCCCTCAGAAGAACCGATTTTCCAGTTCCTGACAAAAGAATGTGTCCACTTATCTCGATGAAGGCCAAGAATTGTGCAAGCTTACCGGCTGGACCTGTGAAAAAAATGTTCTTGCCATTCTGAACGAGTTGAAGAACTCGTTTCTGCTCTTCAGAAAGCTCGATTTCTGGCGGCGGGGGAGGTGGTGGGAGAAGTTCAGGTTCTTTAGGCACATTATATTGTCCAGGAGGGACATAAGGCGGGGGAGGCGTACGCCTGTTACTGTCTGACCTTGTGTTCAGGGGTGATTCATACTCTGACCAACGACGACCCGGCTGAGGCTCAGGATAGAGTCTTGCCCCAGCCTGATAAGAAATGGTTGTGCTTGTAGAGGCCACGGTAGAACCTTGATGTCTATCAGAGCTCACACCCCACATCATTGTTGCTGTTCATAACAAGATGTTATCACATTCCAAATCCTGGGAGTGAGAATCTGCACCCACTAGTCGTTACAGATACAGCGGGGGTGGGGACGACTGTGAGCCACGCTTGCGCTTCCTCATAAGTATCAAAACCTTTCCCGCTGGAACCACTGAGACCACGAATCTTAAATGGTCAATGGACGTCGACAAGGATTGAGCTATGAGCCGGCGGTAGCATACTTACCGCGTTCTGAAACTATTGCCGCGCACGTCAATAATCAACCTTAACATGCTAGTACGGGAACTTACATCTTGATAGTGCGCATATATCTTTGGGCCTTCACGGCCAATGCGCACGGCGTAGTACCGTCGTACTGGCATGGTTACGAACAGATTGCTTGAGATTTCAGCAGAGTGAAACTTTCGGCGGTGAACGCAACTGACATGTTCAACCGCTTAAGGGAGTCTAAGAGCCTGCCGGCTACAACGTGTTGTGAGATCGGAAGTTGAAACACGAGACGCGTCCCTGCAGACATATCACGTGATGTGTATTCTTCTACAAAAATAGTACGAAAAGGATCGAGATAGTATACTACCATTGTTTTAAACCAACCATGAACAGCAAGTTGGGACTCTAGATCTGACACACTAGTGGCGTGTGGATGCGGCGAAGGATGGCAATTAATGCTCTGGCTGAGTACAAACAATCCGGAGTACGTTATCAGACAAGCACTAACCGTCAGTACGCTTCCCAAGGTTCATCGTCGCCCATGGCCTCCAATACATCATCATCCACGTACATCTGGTCAACGAGCGCTTCATGTTCCATATCAGTATGCCAGGACAATACGCGTGGGTGTGCCATTACTCTTGTAACAGCGACAAGACATGGTTAATTTAATCATGGGAAAGCAAGTCTTGAACGAAACGCTTACTTATTAGGATGAAAGTTTAATACCTCCAAGGTGCTCATGCTGGTAGCACGAGAAAGGCCGACGTACGCTAAGAAGGTGGTATTGAACGGCAGGTAATAAGTCAATTGTTAAAATCTACCTTGGCCTTTCTCAAATGTTCGCCCAAGATCCACTTTCACCCTTTCAAGAGTTTGCCCTTGAGACTTATGCACGCTCAGTGCCCAAGCTAGTATCAAGGGGACCTGATCCCGTTCACTTGCCAAATTTAAAGTAAAAATCAGACCGCTCACCTGTCGTCTTCTTGCCTCAATCCCACCATCCGCATTATTGACCGTGAACTCGGTCGGCATGCAGAGTAATTCTCGGCCACACGTGAATTGGACAATAGGCCATTGTGAATTGTCATAGTTTTCAGGGATTTCGGAACCCGTGGAAAGTCCCCCTTTGAGACCTTCTTCAGTGGCTAGTTGAGTAGCGGATTGCATAGCCTCTTGAGAAGTGCTAAACCTGACGACTTGACCCACAGATCCATTCACCAGTTCGCCTTGTACCATGTTCAATCTGTGTCGGCTAAGGAGCTCGTATCTGGAAGTATCTCATATTACCTTGATCAGCATAACTTGCGCGCCAACCTGTGATATGCAAAAATTGACGGTATTGAACCCCGTCCTTACCACGATCGGGTACTGGATGAAGCTGACAAAAGTCCCCAGAAAGTATCAGCTATTTGCCATAAATACATCAGAACTTAGAAATGAAAGAAACAACTGAGTTTGTACTTAGAATGCCACCGAATGGTTTGTCTGAATGCCTTGTAATCCGAGCAATAGCTTCCTGTGATATAGTATTAGCAGTGCGCAATTGTGACGCTCTAGCAGCTCATACAAGTTTATCAAAAAGCTTCCCGTCGATCATGGATACTGTGCAGTGAGCAATTAGCTCTTCATGGGGACAATAAATGTATGACACAAACCTTCGTCTAATATGAGTGTCTCCACACTTTGCCATCGTACCTTGACCTTTTCGAACTTAGGCTGGCCAAGAAATTTACCACCGAGTCTCTTTGCATCTTCTTGACCCAGTCCGATCCCCGCCCATGAGTGCATGATAATCCCGTCAATGTTGACAGATGCTATCCCCGTTGACACTGTTATAGCAAGGCCTTGGTGGCCCCGTCCACCACGCACTCGTATGATTTCTCGCAAGAGCACAGATTTACTGGTTCCTAGACAGGTTAATCGATATACACTCAGACAAGTTAGTTTAAATTGCGCACCCGCAGACCCGGTAAAAATACATTCTCACCACGCTCAACCCTGCGAAGAACGCTTTTTGCTTGTCTGAGAGAACAATATTCGCTGAAGAAGGCGCAGATGTCATGGTGGGAGGACAATCCTTTCTTTGAGAAGTTGGCTGATGCTTCGATGTCTTTGCAAGTTGGGATTTCGCCATTCCTGGATCCATGCCCAATAACATACTGGATGAACTAGATGACATACTCGAGGATGGTATCGTGGCTTCTGGTGCTCAGCAGTGCAGTGATAATGGTGCTCAAATGCTTACTTGCCTTGGGTGATGCTAACGATTCGTCCCAGCTGGGCTGCAGTGGAAGAATGGAGATCAATGTTGTAAATAGGACGGGCGACGGACGACGAAGGCAGCGGCCTAGAAACAAACGACTCAGTCTTGGTAAAGAGACTCAATTAATATGATGCTAAGTACCTAGAAACAAACGACTACGGTAATACGAGTCAGTATGTATATCGTGTATCATAACGAGTATAGCTCACCTCAGTCTTGGTAAAGAGACTGAGGTGCGTCGTAGTGAAAAACATTGAAATTTGACTATATACTAGCGACATTAGGCGGTGATGTAAAATGAGTCGTGGTTTGTACGTAGGGAACAATGAAGAAAACTAGCGAGTGACGAACAAAGTGAAATAGACTTGCAATGCGGCGTGAATATTTCCAACAATCAACGCCAGTGAACCAATGCTCTGACTTAGCAGTTCCACACTTGGTGGAACTGCTAAGTCAGAGCATTGGTTCACTGGCGTTGATCTCCATTCTTCCACTGCAGCCCAGCTGGGACGTGGTCCTCTACAGGATATCATCATATGCATTGGTGATAGTCTCCTGGAACATGCAAGATTAGACGGGACAGAAGCCGAAAAGCAGAAGAGGATATTGTCAAATGTGGGGCCGCCGGTCGTACAAACCTAGGTAAACAAGGCAACAAATTTTGCGAAAACGTTCCCATAGGTGAACTGAAACGCAGTGAAGTGGAAATTAGTAACACACAGCCTGAGTTCGAAAGATAAGGCGAAAAGCGCGATGCATTACCCAAGTGGTTGATAGCAGTCCGATAGAACGACTCGTACTGTAATCAACTTAGGACGACAAATATCAATAATGATTTAATCCATCTTTTCTTTCTCTTTTCCTTTCCCCGATTTTCTTTTCGGTTCTTTGGTCGGTTTCAATCTTTTTGCGGGGTCGAGTCTAGCGTCGAACGCAGAAAACGTTTCGTAATAGACTGAGGACTTAGGAGAAAAACCAATGCATTGTCTTTTTCAGAGACCATGTTGTACGAACACCACGACGGTCATGTAAATTGTGATGAACCCGAGCCCAATGAATGCGAGGATATAGCCCCATTTCGATCTTTGATGCTGATTACCGAGCGAGAAGGAAGTGCATGATGAGAAGCGCGAGATAGAACTAATTGAGGATGAGGCCGAGGATGTGGATCTTGGGAATGTAATTTTCAAGTTGGAGAGAATGATGAACGCAATGTGGTATTTGTCCTGCTTCGCATGAGACAGAGGAAGAACAATAAGCTTACTAAGTAGGGAAAACCAGCAAAAAATGAGGTTATACAATCGATAGATCGTTTTGATGTAGATCCAGAATTTGCGCATCATAGTATGCGAGGAATGGTTGAGAACTGCGACAAAGTGCTGCCAAGGGTGTTTGCTGAATGTTCCCTGAACCAGACCTGTTCGAGCGCGCTCAGGGCGTCTGGTTCACGTCTGGTTCAATAAAGGGAAGCACTGAAGTCGGAGGGAGTGTTTGACCTGCAGTGCTCGATAGGGGAGTAGATCCAACTGTGTTGGAGTTCTGACTCGAAAGAGAGGAGAGATTTGAGTTTGAATGCGAGGGAGGGTAGCGGTTAGATAGATCAGTCATTAACTATTACGATGGAACGAGTCGTATTGTACTCAGGACGACAAATATCAATAATGATTCAATCCATCTTTTCTTTTTCTTTCCCTTTTCCCGACTTTTTTTTCGGTTCTTCGGCCGATTTCAGCCTTTTTGCGCGGTCGAGTCTGGCGTCGAACGCAGAGAACGCTTCGGAATTGTCGGTGGATAAAATGGCAGAGGATGACGACAAGTGTCTTGAGCGAGAGGCATACTTGTGCTTGACTAGATGTGGTGCTCAACCAACCAGCGTGAATATCGCCAATATATGACTGTGTGGTATGGCACTAATTATCTACGTTACAGTTTTGAAAAGGCGACGTGGACTGAGGAGATATATTAGATGTTGATTACATGCAAAGTAGTTAAAAGGGAAAGCTCACGTGGAAGAAAGATTCAGAGCCTAAATATCGACACGAGCATCTTCCACTATGCAAATGGAAGGTCTCGACGATCGTTTGGAAGTGAGTGGGAGGTTGAGTGGTGTCGGAAGCACCGGAACCGGAGGGAGTTGTTTGACCTGCAGTGCTCGGTGGGGGAGTAGATTCGATTGCATTGGAGAGAGAGTTGGATTACAGACAACATTTTGAACATCGTCTACCAAAATGAAACAGAATTAATAACAATAATTTGAATCAACCAATTGCGAAGAAACTCACCTTGCAAACGAAGTGCCCATTGTGCTTCTCGTGGCCGCGCCAATGCATCGTCTTTCTCAGAGACCATATCGTCGTGACTAGTTTGTAGCGTCCGGTGCTGTTCCACGAGGGCCTGGTAAACCTTCTCTACAGTGTCCTTCTCGGAAAGGTTCTGGCTTCTTTCTGACTGTATGCGGTAGTAGCGGTCGTCTCTGTATAGCCCATTAGTGCACCGATAACCAATTCTCGGAGAGCCGTGTGGAGGATCTAAACTGTCTGAACTAATTCGCATCTGTGAGATGAAATTTAGCCTCTCCTGGGATTGTACGTAGATGGATGGATAGTAAAACGTACACCAGAGCGAGAACATCAAATAGTGGGGCACCATCACTAGGGTCTGCGACGGTGGTAACTGGTCGAACTAAGTGGAAAGTCTCAAAAAATGAGATGAATGCGTTGATCTACTTTACCTCCTGCTCGGACATCAGGTATGTACAGCGATGAGCTCACAGCGCCAGCCAAGTACGAAGTATTGTTTACATAACATATGTCATAGATTATATTTGTCCAGTGCTGGCCCCCAAAACAATTGTTGCAGAGACCGATCTGCTTTTAGCACGCGACTGACCAAAACTTGACACACCCACACCCACACCAGAGCCTCTATGAAACCCATCTCTGCTTCCGAAGTAGGTAGCAAAGCCTAAGTAAAGAAAAAGTATCGCGAATATGCACCTAGGGATGTACGGGTGGTGGGTTTGGGTACCTGGTATGGGTGGGGGTTTGACCTCGGGACAGTTGAGGTGTAAGGATTACCAATCGTCTGCCGAAACTTGCCGATACCACTGCAACCACAAACGTTCGCGCATTCACAACCGTCTGTCAAGCACGATATCCAACCCCTTCATTAGTACCTACCTTTTCAATTTATATCATCTCATTAATCTGTCAAATACAACGCCCCTCCGTTATTCATCACAGTGTAAGTAGTGCATGTACAGTCCTTATTAAATCGAATGATCATCAGAGTCACCGTTATACTTCGATCAAGGTCTGACTGTCCCCTTTTGCACTCGTATCTTCCCAGCTACGCATGTCGTAGTGAACCTACTGAGCGTACCAGGCAGGGACATGTACATCTTGCGAGAGCCTAGAGTTGTGACCCAGATGTGAACCCATTTATCTCAGATAAATGCATCTTTCATTGAGGTTACCACTCGGATGATAGTGCGTTCCCTTCTCTTGCTGCACACCTAGAACACCACAATTTGAAGCTGATGCCTGTCGCGCGCCTACATTTTATATAGCTCTCAAGTTGAGTCGTCAGGCCTTCAAGCTTCAGGCCTGACTAAATCGATGTCTTCATAATGCAGTGCTCGAAATCCTGCCCTGGGCCCTGCCGCAGCATGACTTCTCTTTCCCGATATATCGACCATGGCCACAATTTTAATCCGGGATTGCAATATCCATCTATAAACTAGCCTTATCATCGGTCATGGTAACCTAATCCTACATCGAAGGAGAAGCACGATGCTTCTGACACATGGTTCTCATTTAGCTCTCAGTTTGTTAATTTATGAAAATAGAAGCCTATAGCTATTGCGATAGCCATTCTCGACTGTGACTTGGACTCAAACTCGACAGGCCTTGCTTGAACAACTGGCCAAGAGGTTAGTGACGACTTGCTTTAAGTCGCTTAATAAATGACCGATAGAAGTACCAGGGATATTCTCGGAAAGAAGCCAAGGCCTGGATCACGTCCCAGTTTTGAGAATAGGTAGGTGTATCAATTAATTTGGACGAGACAAATAGGAAGTGCAAGGCACTGCACCAGAGGCAGACCCTTCAGTCAACTCTACTGCACAACCCTGTGATAGGACATGTACATTTGACTGCAGAACCCTGTCTACAGGACACCGGCCGGGACATGCAGACCCAGGACTGGCCGATGTCACAAGGGCCTGTATTCTAGTGCAGGCCGAGTTTCATATGTAA